>CM060921.1:189900983-190500983 GCA_030737875.1 Allium sativum
TTATTTTAAAACATACTTTTTGTCGTTATTATTTAGAATAATTTATTTTAAATATTTAAAATCCACTAAAATAACCAAATTAAAAATTTTAAACTGGTTCAGACTTTCCGGGTTGTTACACTCGGCTTATGGAGACGGCAAGTATTATCCATACCCGGCTTATGCAGATAGAGATTATTGTCCATACTCGACTTATGGAGATGGCGAGTATTATCCATGCTCGGCTTTGGCGAGTGTTAACCATGCTCGACTTATATAATTCTATCTGTACTCGGCTAATGGAGTCGGACGCATGCAGTGACAAGTAAGTGATATTTGCAAAGTTTTAGCGAGTGGAGGGTGCACTCGGCTTTGGGGGTCATTTCCCATGTTACGATTTTTGCCGAATTTTAAATAACCGTTTTGTCTCTAGCGAATTTTGTTTCACCTATAACTTTTGATTGGTAAGGATTTTTGACCTGAAACTACTTTCATTAGATTCAAATGATGGTTTACCTTTCCGTAGAGTGGTCACATTAATCAAACGGACTAACCGTTTGGGAGATATGGCTGAAATAAGGTTTGGAAGGTGAAAAACAACATTAGCCGGCTTAATAGTGTAATTAGCGTATGGGCCCATAACCCATTTTAGGATTCGGGTTATGGGGAGGCAGATAGGGTTAGGGAAATCATTTTTTATCATTTTTCTTGTTGTCACTTACATCTCTTGAAACCTAGCAATGGCCTCCAACCCCCAAATCACCATCTAATCTCATTCTAATCACATATTGGCCTAATCAACACCAAATTAAAGCGGATTAGCACAGAGAACGAGGTAAAGCTGATGTGTTACATAGAGATTCGACCCAAACAAAGATATTTTCAAATCTGAGATTTTATTTGTGGCTAAGGTGAGAGATTAGCATGTTTCTACGCTAATTATTGCTGATTAGGGGTGATTTGGGTTAATTAACGAAATTGTGCATTATAAAAATATGGAAAAATATGTAAAATTCTTAAAGGTCATTTTATGCCTCTGCTAGAAATTTGGGTTAATTTGGACATGTTTTGCTAGTCGTATGGCTAAATCATAATTAAGAGGATTAAGGGAAAACCATGGGTTTTGGGTATGTTTGATCCATATTAGCATGTTATATTGTTTCTTTGATGTTTATGGTCGTTTTTAAATGTTACTATGACTGTTTGGAATGATTTCTGATTGCATAGAATAGTTAGAATGGTCGAAAACGCCGTCGTATAGCTAGCTCGCTGGAAAAGTTGCTAGAATTGGTCATAAACCCATTCGTGAAGCACATATGGCGACCCGACCCACACATGGGGAATCCCCCACTCACGAACCGCTCCACTTCGAGGACCACGAGTCGCTCTAGCGCCACCATCAGGAGATCACGAGCCAAAAGGAGTCCATGAGCAGGTCACGAACCGAGATGGAGCATCATCACGAGCCACTAACCATGAGTGCACACTAGGAGCTTGGTTAGGACTTATAAGCCACGATGGAGCGAGTCACGAGTTGGAGCAGGAAGTCACGAACCGACCCGGTGGTCACGAGCCGCCACGAATCGGGAGTCATCACGGGCCAATGTCTGGAGGGGTGAGCCATGAATCGATGCCAAGGGGGATCAAGATCCAGCCTTCAAATTTGGACAGCGAACGAACTGAATTGAAACTGAAGTGCGAACAGGATAATGACCAAAACCCGAGTTGCAACGGTAGTCCAAATGAGAGGTGGTGGCTTAGGATCCAGATGGGTACCAACGAGTTAACTTCATGATTGGGCTTTGCTGCGGGACGTGTGCAAAGGTATTATCGATGTATATAGCTTTGACTCACCAATAATAGATGGATTCGGGTATGGATCAGTGCAGTGCAGTCGTCATGACTTCATGGGGCAAAGTGATCGTAGCAAGGCTATAAGCTAGTGCAATGGAGTCGCCATGACTCCAAAGGGGCAAACTGGACATAGCAAAGAATTAGTGGCTGTGGGTCAGTGCAATGGGGTCATTATGACGCCCAAGGGCAAAGTGATCGCAGCAAAGTATTGGGTGATCAAAGTGGTGGATATCGTAAGCTTTATGCACTGAGTGAGAGATATGAGGTTGATTGCTATGTTTGATGTTTGTTATCACCTTGACACGCACACTCCCATTTTTTCACACTTTATGTTAGTGTTACCTTAGAGTACAGTACATCCTGCTGTGCTAACTCTTTGGTTGCAGGTCCAGGTTCAGGTATGATTCTTATACCTGTTATTTGTTCATCTTAGAGATGTATACTTGCTACCACTCATACCAGACTGTTGTCTGACCTAGAGTTTTATGTTTCTTCTTATAACTCTAGGTGCTCACACGAGTATACTAGAGACAGGTTAGGTGGTTGCACGAGTAGCTCTACCGAAGACGAGCAGGAGGCTCCCACGTACTATTAGCATATATTCTCCCTGTGTTGTTGCTAGTCACTGCTTTGGGCATTAGTAGTGTACTTTTCCTTTTTACTTTAGAGAGTATTTTAAAGTTGTAATAATGATGGTTTGGATCATAAGCTGTATTTTGGATTCATCTGCTATGATGGTTTAGTTTTCAGCTTATGCACTGTCTCGCCTGTTTTATATCAAGTTATGTTATTATTATATTTTATTCCATGCGCTGTGAGATATACTACAAGAACTTTGATGATTCATAGTTTCAACTCCTTTTCCTTTGATGACCGTCCCGTGTTGGTCGGTCATTGGTACAACGCATTTCGAGGAAATGTCGGCTGGTTCGGGGCGGGCCATCCCATTTGGTATCAGAGCCTAGGTTGCATAGTTAACCTTGGGGAAGACATCAGGGAAAGATAATATACATATAAGAGAGCATGTATTTGTGATATTTTGGTTTTCAAAAGCTATATACTTATACTATTAGAATATCTAAGAATGAAGTCGCACTGCACTGGCACCACAAAGGAGATGGTTAATCGTTTTCTCTTTATAGATTGAACGATGAGCCGATATACGAGGAGTACGGGTTCAGAGGCTAACAGTGGGAATGTCCCTGATATAAGGATGATGTTTACTACCTTTATGCAAGAGATGCTTAGGGATGCTCGGGGAGCAGTTCCTATTGCTGCTAACGGTGGTGGTGCAGTAGTACAGGCACCTAGAGCCGATTTCGCCAAGCTATGCAAGGATTATACTAGTCTTGGTGGGAAGCCATTCCACGGAACGGAATCGGCTACAGAGGTTCAAGATTGGCTTGATAGTTGTGAGTGCATTTTCGAGGATTTGGGAATCGATGATGCGATGAAGAGAAAGTTAGCATCGCGTCAGCTACAAGGACGAGCTATGAATTGGTGGAATGCTATTAAAGCAGCTACTCCAGAGGATCAAGTTACTTGGAACCGGTTTAAGGCCCGATTCAGTGATAGGTTTATCCCAGCTGCTCAGAAATCAGAACTATTTAGGAAATTTCTGGAGCTTAAGCAGAATGGTAGGGCAATCTCGGAATATATTGCTGAGTTCGATACCTTATCGAAATATGGATTGTCTCTTATCGATACCGCTGTGAAGAAGAACGAGAAGTTCATAACTGGCTTAGATGAGTACTTGAGGGAAGGACTTATAAACCACATCGATGAGATGTTTGAATCTATTATGGGAAAAGCATTGAGACAGGAGAGTCTTTACCCTAAGTCAAAGACCGATATTGCTATTGCATCTGTAAAGGAGCCAAAACCGCAAGCAAGCGGTGGAGGCAAGAAAGAGTCTCAGAATAAGAGAAAATATAACCAAGCTAAGGATGGTCAGAAAAAGAAGAACAAGAAAGATGTTGAGTGCTTTAGCTGTGGCAAGAAGGGCCATTATGCCAAGGACTGTCAAGCAAAGCCAACGGACATGAAGTGCTTCAACTATGGCCAAGTGGGACATCTTAAGGATAAGTGTCCACAACCTCCTAAAGAGAAGCACATTGTGAAAGCATAAGCTATTAGCATGTAACGGCTGGAAATTTTCGACTCCTCGAGAGTCGAAAATTCCGGGACGTTAGTGAAAGAAAGTAGAGGGTGAGGAAGGAAAGATAGAACTAATAGAATAGAAGAAGAAGAAGAACTTACATCATCAGAGTAAACACGAATCTCACAGCGGAACGAATAAAATATAACATAACTTTGAAATACAAATCAGTACTTGTATATACATACCATTTCAAAGTACAATACTTAACAACACAGCGGAATAATAATAGCTATAATCCTGAAGCCTCCTGCTCCAAGCTCTCCAAGTGTATCTGTAAAATCCCAACTACTTGACTGCCCGTACAAATTTAGGCACCCAAGAGTTTAGGGAAAACAAACAAAATAACTCCGGGTCAGTCATGGGACTGGTGTGAATAAAACTCCAACACTTGGTTAAATAAAGGATATCTTTCTGATATTATAATAATGTCTAAATACAAATAGATATCAATCTAGCAAAACGCTTGCATCTCACGTTCCACATACATAGTATACTAATAAAATCGTGAGCGCTTATTGGAGATTGGATTCCTACAGACAAGGTATGGGAGCACCTTCCGATCAGTGTACTCTAGAGGAGATACACTAGGGTTCAACAAGAACGTCTTGCAACCCGGCCACACATGACCGTTCACTCATTTAGCTTGAGTGTAACGAATATATTATCACCGATGGTTGGGATCAGCAACCATCCTTCCCGATAAGGGACAGCATTGAAATAGATTATAAAGAAGTACAATTGAATATTCTCTAGATGGTGATAACACACCCTGCTTGTGTATGGCCCAACAAGCCATGTTGCCTAGCCCAACTTCTGTTATTTCCCGGTGGTGAGGTTTTGAGGTTACGTTTATCACTTTGACAGATTATTGCTTCAATTACTTTGAATGCCACATCGTCATACCCGCCAAATCATTATCGATTTCTCAAGGCATCACGGGTATAAAAGCTAAGAGAAACGAATTTCTCTGCCACCAACGTAATACGTTTAAAGAGATCAACATATATGATTCGTTAAGAATACTTTGTCAGACACTCGTCCATATACGTTGTTCTGGGACTGAATAAACCGAAGGCACTATTCAGTGAATCCATCCTACCTAGGCTTTTCACAATAGCCCTTGCACTTCACTCCGTCTTCAATTATCTTCAGCGTACTTGATTCGCAACGCTTATGCTAATACGGAGTGGTTCTTCGGATAATAATCCAACCGGTCTCTCCATATTTACAACGTAAATATGGTCAAAACTTTGATAGTCTGTGATTCAACTATCAAATGAAAACATGTCGGTGTACAAACAACGGTCTTATTTCCAAATGGAAATTCGATCGATCAATCATCATATGTTCATATTTCCTTATTTCATATATTTAGAAAATATCTATTATTAATCATTAGAAAACATTTCCATAGCTTATTTTCACATCACTATTATTTCGCAACTATCAGTCCCTAACTGTAACTAGTATGAGAACAATTCTCTAAGTATCAATCCGGAAGGTCGAAACCAACATCAGATCGTCACTTAGAAAACCGTTCAACTTACCCTCTCCAGCCAGTTTCTGAATTTGCTTAACTCTATTTCTTAAATTCTTATCATGAAAACATTTCATTTTCTATGTTTAGAAAACATATCTGACTATATTTGGAAAACGTTTCCAAAAACTCATTTACGGATTTCCAATGAACGTTGTATAAAACATCGTTACGCTTAATCCATTAATCGCTTATTACTTAACTATATTTCAAATCAACCTTTTCTATCGAACCACAACTATTCCTTTGTCAATTCTGAAGTCAATCAAGTTGGGGTATAATTACCTCTCAGACCTTAATTGAACAACGTCCTTTACTGTGAAATAGATGAAGCTCGTCACTCACTTTTTCCAATCATCTGTTTACGCAAATTCTCGGATTCAGGTTACGAATCCACTTCTTAAATGACAACGTTTGATTATAACTATAACGTTATAATTCCTACCCCTAGAATATCTAACCTAAATTATGAATTTATTTCCTAACTCGAATAATTTAACAGACACCTAATTTCTAAATCAATAACTAAATCTTGATTTAAACCTTGGAAAGTAAATAGTACTTTCCCGAATTCGCTATAATCGAATTCGACGTATAACTCTCTTTCGAGTAATCTCTATTCGATTAACTCTCCTTTTTAATAACTAATATTCGATAAACTCTATTTCGATTAACTCCTATCGAATAACTAATATTCGAATAACTCTTCTTGGTTGGCTCTATTTCATTAACTCTTATCGAATAACAAATATTCGATTTTCTTAAATGTGTCAATTCTTATCGAATAACTAACATCCGATTTAACTTAAATGGATTTACTCTTATCGAATAACTTATTCGATTAACTCAACTTGATTTTCTTAACTCGATTATCTCAACTCGATTTCTTAACTCGATTACTTAACTCGATAAATCTTAACTCGATTACTTAACTTGATAACTTAACTTAACCCAAATCGATTGACTCAACTCTAATCGATTAACTTAATTTGATTTACTCCTTCGAAAACTCATTCGAATAACTTAATTGATTAACTCCTTCCGAATAACTAAATTCGATTTAACTCTAATTGAATAACTAATATCCAATTAACTCTTACGTGTTTAACTCTATTCGAATAAGTAATTCGAATCACTCTAATGTGTTTAACTCTATTCAAATATCTAATTCGAATAACTCATTTCGAATAACTAAATTCGATTTACTCTTTTAACTTTACTCGAATAACTATATTTGATTAACACCTTCTTTCGACTAACTATATTCGATTAACTCTTCGACTAACTCCTTTGGATTTACTAACTTCGAATAACTCCTTTGGATTAGCTAACTTCGAATAACTCCTTGGGATTAACTAACTTCGAATAACTCCTTTGGATTAACTAACTTCGAATAACCAATATTCGATAACTACTCTTCGAATAAATAATATTCGGTAACTCTTCTCAAATGAATAACATTTGATTTCTCCACACGAATAAACTATATCCGATTACTCTTCCCTCGAATACTCTATATTCGATAACTCTACTTCGAATAAGTGATATTCGGCAACTCTACTCGATTAACTGAACTAATCCACTTAGTTTAACTTAGTTAATTCACTTTGATTAACTCTAACCGATTTACTTAGTTTAACTCAGCTAATTCACTTTGATTAACCCAACTAATTTACTTCGATTAACCAATTAGTTTAACTTGACTAATTTACTTAGTTTGACGCAACTAATTCACTTTGATTTACAAATTAGTTTAACTTAACTAAGTCACTTAGTTTGACGCAACTAATTCACTTCGATTAACCGCTTAGTTTATCTTAACTAATTTACTTTGGTTAACTTAACCAATTACTTTGATTAACTCGACTAACTTGCTTTGGTTAACCTAACAAATTACTTTGTTTAATCCTTTTATCACACTCTGGTTATAATTCCTACTTCTACGATATCTCCTTAAAATCCATATTGTGTTATACTTGTGTGCGAAGCACGTGTTTAAATCTATCCTTGTATAATTCTATTTATTTTCCGAACAAGTGTTCCTTTATTTATTCCCTAAATAAATATCCCTTTATTTCATTTATTTATAATCTAAATAAATGTTCCTTTATTTATTTCCTAAATAAATAAATGGTTTCATTTTATAAAATCCTATCAATTTTATAAATAAGATTTATTTTCAATATAACCATTGAAAATTCCCTTTTTACATTCTAGTATCACCTACGGTGTGTAATGTGTCGTATAACAATGATCGGTATCATTCAAACATATGAAATCAATAACAGATTTCATAACACATCATATATCACAATATATGAAAAACGGTAAAATAAATGTTGAGGAATCCAGTCGGATTCCTCCAACCTGTTTCCCTGCATCCACAGATGTTACACAATAAAATATACATCAATTTCATTCCAACATGAAATATACTGATGAACTGAATCAATATTTGATTGTCGTTTATATATATAACTATATCTATGTTTCAATCAAACCTATTTAACAGTCCAAACTATCAATACACAGCAATCAAATCATTTAACACAGTTTATATAAAAATATAAACTGAGGAGAGTTAGTGAGTTTTACTCACTTTGGCGCGTTAATCGTTAAATAACAGTTTGCGTTATTTGACTGCGACGGGCAATTTATTTCGCCATAAATTGTAACGAGCTCAGATTCACTCCCGATCAGTCTCATTGTGTTGCTCCCATCCATACGGTCCCAACGCAACTTACGGTTCATCAATCTGATTACGTTTGACCGAGATATTGCTTTTCAAAGTTTGAACATAACTAATTAAAAACCCATTGGGCCTTAACCTCAAAACTTGGCCCACTTCTCTTCTACAAAGCCTGGCCGCACAACTCATTTCTTCCCCAAAACTAATGACCGCTCAAATAAACTGCCTCATTTCCAGTTGTTCTTCACTTTGATCCACTTCGTTCCTGGTACCATGTTTTGATTCCTTATCACGTTTTTCTTCAGAAATACACAGGGCTTCTCCAACTTGTCCAATTCTTTGCCACTGCTTTCAACATTAAACAAAGGCCAGGTTTCCTCTTTGTTTTACACAGGTTGCTTCATAAAACATGTACCCATGATTCAACAACACATAATACCATCACCAGGCTCATCCCCTTCAAACCCGTGCTACAGTACTTCTCCCCCAAACAAAGACCGAACCTGCTGAAGCTCCTCCCTCCTCATGGCCGTGATTTCAACCCCTTCCATCTCCTTCTCTTCTCAATTAAAAATCCCAGAAAAATACCACAATACTCCTCTTTCAATCCTCTCCCCTTCCATCCCATTATCATCAAACTCGTTCACGTTCTCTACTGTCAGCTTTCCCGTTTCCACCCGTTCAATACCACGTTGATCGACCCTCCCCATCACCAAATACCCCCAAACTTCGCGAATCGGTGCTGCTCCACTCGCTAAACCCAAATACGCCAACCCATTCAAGCACCGACGCACACACCTCCCCAAAACACAAACCCTAGTATACGCTCTATACTCAAAACCGCATCGCACACAACCGCACTAGTCCAGAATGGAAGCCCTTCTCTTCAAGAATCCAGAAATATATCATATGTAAATTATAGGATTTTAGTTGATTTTACTCTTGATTTTCTTTTGCTCGATTTTTTTTTGTTGCTGCGATATAGAAATTGTGTATTGGGGATGAACTGTCGGTGTGATTTCATTTTGACCGATGAATGTAAACTAGGTTAGGAGAAAGTTAAAGTAATTATATAGGATTTGTTTTGAAGACGTGGAGTTTTCACTGACCAAAGGATGCATTATGGGCCATGAAGGAACACATTATGAGCAAGCTTGACCACTCAAATGTTTTAATTATTTTATTAAAATTAAACGATGAAATATCCTTTAAAACCAACTCATACGAGCCACGAACAACGGAGACAAAAATACTGTTGTGATCAGCGATGTGCCAGGATTCCAAGAATATAATAATACCGGTAGATTGACTCCTATTTTGAAACTTAAAAATGTTGATTTCAGGGTGCGAAATACTTCAAATAAAAAGTCGCTTATTAAATTAAATAAAAATTACCATAAAATTCTAAAAATTAAATTATCACTACGTCCCAAAAGAACCTTGTCTAAATTCAAACCCGATATTCAAATATATTGAAAACCCTTTTATAACGTAAATAAAGTGATGCAAATTATAAAGGAATTCCACAGCGACTTTTCTAAAATTTGATTTGGACATATCTCAAAATCTACACGACGAAATACCGATTTTTCTCTTCCACTAGAAAGATATACTCCACCAGCTCCACACGTTTCTTGTTTCACAGAAATCCGGCTTAAAATGAATCCTGTACATTTAGTTGAAGTTCAACTTGCCAAATAACGAACTGCCGCGTCGTTACGGGCTCGATTATAATTATTATTAAAATTTATACGTTCAACTATCATTTATTTAATATATTCGTTATTTAAATAATTAAATAACTTAATTATTATACCTTACAAAACGCGCCATTACAGACTTCCCTCCTTAAAATAATTTCGTCCTCGAAATTGCTAAGCTAGGAAAATGCTACCAACTTTACTAACTAGATTCAAATATCTTTTAGTTTACTTCTTAACTCCAGTTTCAACTGAACCATTTAATTTTCAATTAAATTATTAATTCATTTTGGCTAACTGAATTTCCATAAATCATGAGAATGTTCTAACGCCTGAAATTTTCGAAAAATTTCGCCATAACCTCCTTTGTATTGGTCAATATGACTAACCACCCCTCGCCTCTCTAGGCCTTCTCCAACCCAAAATAAAATCAAACAGCCAAGCGGCTTGCCAATTCGGCTCATAAAATCCAAACTCATATATGATATAAACTTGTACCTTTTTGTCGGGCATTTAACTTTATCCCTTTCATCTGCTACCACTTCAACATATACCAATGTTATCCATTCCAATTGATCTCCAATCAGTTCATATCCTCAAATCCAAATCGAATTTCATTCGAACTCTAATATCAAATTCCAAATTATTGACTTATCAATTTGGTTCCATTCTAGATTATCTCTAATCTAATCATGTTTTAATTAACTTGGTTCACGTTAAATTTTAATTCATTTACACTTACCATTCAATCCATTTAGCTTTATTAGTTAAATTTTAATTTCAGAACTTAAATTCCTAGGCTCATTTCAAATTAATTTGAAATCATAACACCAATTCAAAACATTTGAATTTCTAAACAACTTGTTTTCTCAAAACAATTCAAAAACAAAACCTTTGGTAGTAATCCGTCACTTAGAACTCGAAAATGAACACTGATGATGTCTAGATTCATCATCAGAATCTATTTTCCAGCTATCGAAGTGAGTTCAATACTATATCATTTTAAATTTGAAAAACATTTTCAAAATCTCCCAAGAACTTAAAATTTCCTTATACTTAATCCAGATTCAATTTCAAACACTTTTCAAATTTCTGGGATTTAAATTCCAATTAATTCTGATTTAAATTTCCGATTTAACTCATCTGATTCCACGTATTTTACTTATATACTTAATCCATCTCTGTTAACAAACCCTTATTCAAATCTCCAGTGTTTTCATTTCAATTCTGGTTCAAATTTCAGATTTTAATTCATTTCGATTTCATATATTTCACTTATATGAATTCTGATCGATTATTTACATAACCATTATATTTATAATCTTACTCGATTATAATAACAACCAATATATCTCATATATTATAAATCCAATATATAAAATATACCTTGGGTAAAATTATTTCGTTTACCCTCTTTCAAAACATACCATGACGGTTCATTGTATTCGAGTGTTTAGTAACCCTTATCGATACAGTGGATCAAACTGATCGACCAGAATTCATAAGCCACTCAACCAATGAGTCTCCATAATATAAAACCATTTTATATTGAATAACAATTACGCGCTCATATATATACACTCAATCTCAATCTAGGATATTACTAATCCCATCTCTATCGAGTTATGCCACAGAGCCAAGGTAATCACTTAACTTAAGCTCTGATACAAACTGTAACGGCAGGAAATTTTCGACTCCTCGAGAGTTGAAAATTCCGGGACGTTAGTGAAAGAATGTAGAGGGTGAGGAAGGAAAGATAGAACTAATAGAATAGAAGAAGAAGAAGAACTTACATCATCAGAGTAAACACGAATCTCACAGCGGAACGAATAAAATATAACATAACTTTGAAATACAAATCAGCACTCGTATATACATACCATTTCAAAGTACAATACTTAACAACACAGCGGAATAATAATAGCTATAATCCTGAAGCCTCCTGCTCCAAGCTCTCCAAGTGTATCTGTAAAATCCCAACTACTTGACTGCCCGTACAAATTTAGGCACCCAAGAGTTTAGGGAAAACAAACAAAATAACTCCGGGTCAGTCATGGGACTGGTGTGAATAAAACTCCAACACTTGGTTAAATAAAGGATATCTTTCTGATATTATAATAATGTCTAAATACAAATAGATATCAATCTAGCAGAACGCTTGCATCTCACGTTCCACATACATAGTATACTAATAAAATTGTGAGCGGTTATTGGAGATTGGATTCCTATAGACAAGGTATGGGAGCACCTTCCGATCAGTGTACTCTAGAGGAGATACACTAGGGTTCAACAAGAACGTCTTACAACCCGGCCACACATGACCGTTCACTCATTTAGCTTGAGTGTAACGAATATATTATCACCGATGGTTGGGATCAGCAACCATCCTTCCCGATAAGGGACAGCATTGAAATAGATTATAAAGAAGTACAATTGAATATTCTCTAGATGGCGATAATACACCATGCTTGGGTATGGCCCAACTAGCCATGCTGCCTAGCCCAACTTCTGTTATTTCCCGGTGGTGAGGTTTTGAGGTTACGTTTATCACTTTGACAGATTATTGCTTCAATTACTTTGAATGCCACATCGTCATACCCGCCAAATCATTATCGATTTCTCAAGGCATCACGGGTATAAAAGCTAAGAGAAACGAATTTCTCTGCCACCAACATAATACGTTTAAAGAGATCAACATATATGATTCGTTAAGAATACTTTGTCAGACACTCGTCCATATACGTTGTTCTGGGACTGAATAAACCGAAGGCACTATTCAGTGAATCCATCCTACCTAGGCTTTTCACAATAGCCCTTGCACTTCACTCCGTCTTCAATTATCTTCAGCGTACTTGATTCGCAACGCTTATGCTAATACGGAGTGGTTCTTCGGATAATAATCCAACCGGTCTCTCCATATTTACAACGTAAATATGGTCAAAACTTTGATAGTCTGTGATTCAACTATCAAATGAAAACATGTCGGTGTACAAACAACGGTCTTATTTCCAAATGGAAATTCGATCGATCAATCATCATATGTTCATATTTCCTTATTTCATATATTTAGAAAATATATGTTATTAATCATTGGAAAACATTTCCATAGCTTATTTTCACATCACTATTATTTCGCAACTATCAGTCCCTAACTGTAACTAGTATGAGAACAATTCTCTAAGTATCAATCCGGAAGGTCGAAACCAACATCAGATCGTCACTTAGAAAACCGTTCAACTTACCCTCTCCAGTCAGTTTCTGAATTTGCTTAACTCTATTTCTTAAATTCTTATCATGAAAACATTTCATTTTCTATGTTTAGAAAACATATCTGACTATATTTGGAAAACGTTTCCAAAAACTCATTTACGGATTTCCAATGAACGTTGTATAAAACATCGTTACGCTTAATCCATTAATCGCTTATTACTTAACTATATTTCAAATCAACCTTTTCTATCGAACCACAACTATTCCTTTGTCAATTCTGAAGTCAATCAAGTTGGGGTATAATTACCTCTCAGACCTTAATTGAACAACGTCCTTTACTGTGAAATAGATGAAGCTCGTCACTCACTTTTTCCAATCATCTGTTTACGCAAATTCTCGGATTCAGGTTACGAATCCACTTCTTAAATGACAACGTTTGATTATAACTATAACGTTATAATTCCTACCCCTAGAATATCTAACCTAAATTATGAATTTATTTCCTAACTCGAATAATTTAACAGACACCTAATTTCTAAATCAATAACTAAATCTTGATTTAAACCTTGGAAAGTAAATAGTACTTTCCCGAATTCGCTATAATCGAATTCGACGTATAACTCTCTTTCGAGTAATCTCTATTCGATTAACTCTCCTTTTTAATAACTAATATTCGATAAACTCTATTTCGATTAACTCCTATCGAATAACTAATATTCGAATAACTCTTCTTGGTTGGCTCTATTTCATTAACTCTTATCGAATAACAAATATTCGATTTTCTTAAATGTGTCAATTCTTATCGAATAACTAACATCCGATTTAACTTAAATGGATTTACTCTTATCGAATAACTTATTCGATTAACTCAACTTGATTTTCTTAACTCGATTATCTCAACTCGATTTCTTAACTCGATTACTTAACTCGATAAATCTTAACTCGATTACTTAACTTGATAACTTAACTTAACCCAAATCGATTGACTCAACTCTAATCGATTAACTTAATTTGATTTACTCCTTCGAAAACTCATTCGAATAACTTAATTGATTAACTCCTTCCGAATAACTAAATTCGATTTAACTCTAATTGAATAACTAATATCCAATTAACTCTTACGTGTTTAACTCTATTCGAATAAGTAATTCGAATCACTCTAATGTGTTTAACTCTATTCAAATATCTAATTCGAATAACTCATTTCGAATAACTAAATTCGATTTACTCTTTTAACTTTACTCGAATATCTATATTTGATTAACACCTTCTTTCGACTAACTATATTCGATTAACTCTTCGACTAACTCCTTTGGATTTACTAACTTCGAATAACTCCTTTGGATTAGCTAACTTCGAATAACTCCTTGGGATTAACTAACTTCGAATAACTCCTTTGGATTAACTAACTTCGAATAACCAATATTCGATAACTACTCTTCGAATAAATAATATTCGGTAACTCTTCTCAAATGAATAACATTTGATTTCTCCACTCGAATAAACTATATCCGATTACTCTTCCCTCGAATACTCTATATTCGATAACTCTACTTCGAATAAGTGATATTCAGTAACTCTACTCGATTAACTGAACTAATCCACTTAGTTTAACTTAGTTAATTCACTTTGATTAACTCTAACCGATTTACTTAGTTTAACTCAGCTAATTCACTTTGATTAACCCAACTAATTTACTTCGATTAACCAATTAGTTTAACTTGACTAATTTACTTAGTTTGACGCAACTAATTCACTTTGATTTACAAATTAGTTTAACTTAACTAAGTCACTTAGTTTGACGCAACTAATTCACTTCGATTAACCGCTTAGTTTATCTTAACTAATTTACTTTGGTTAACTTAACCAATTACTTTGATTAACTCGACTAACTTGCTTTGGTTAACCTAACAAATTACTTTGTTTAATCCTTTTATCACACTCTGGTTATAATTCCTACTTCTACGATATCTCCTTAAAATCCATATCGTGTTATACTTGTGTGCGAAGCACGTGTTTAAATCTATCCTTGTATAATTCTATTTATTTTCCGAACAAGTGTTCCTTTATTTATTCCCTAAATAAATATCCCTTTATTTCATTTATTTATAATCTAAATAAATGTTCCTTTATTTATTTCCTAAATAAATAAATGGTTTCATTTTATAAAATCCTATCAATTTTATAAATAAGATTTATTTTCAATATAACCATTGAAAATTCCCTTTTTACATTCTAGTATCACCTACGGTGTGTAATGTGTCGTATAACAATGATCGGTATCATTCAAACATATGAAATCAATAGCAGATTTCATAACACATCATATATCACAATATATGAAAAACGGTAAAATAAATGTTGAGGAATCCAGTCGGATTCCTCCAACCTGTTTCCCTGCATCCACAGATGTTACACAATAAAATATACATCAATTTCATTCCAACATGAAATATACTGATGAACTGAATCAATATTTGATTGTCGTTTATATATATAACTATATCTATGTTTCAATCAAACCTATTTAACAGTCCAAACTATCAATACACAGCAATCAAATCATTTAACACAGTTTATATAAAAATATAAACTGAGGAGAGTTAGTGAGTTTTACTCACTTTGGCGCGTTAATCGTTAAACAACGGTTTGCGTTATTTGACTGCGACGGGCAATTTATTTCGCCATAAATTGTAACGAGCTCAGATTCACTCCCGATCAGTCTCATTGTGTTGCTCCCATCCATACGGTCCCAACGCAACTTACGGTTCATCAATCTGATTACGTTTGACCGAGATATTGCTTTTCAAAGTTTGAACATAACTAATTAAAAACCCATTGGGCCTTAACCTCAAAACTTGGCCCACTTCTCTTCTACAAAGCCTGGCCGCACAACTCCTTTCTTCCCCAAAACTAATGACCGCTCAAATAAACTGCCTCATTTTCAGTTGTTCTTCACTTTGATCCACTTCGTTCCTGGTACCATGTTTTGATTCCTCATCACGTTTTTCTTCAGAAATACACAGGGCTTCTCCACCTTGTCCAATTCTTTGCCACTGCTTTCAACATTAAACAAAGGCCAGGTTTCCTCTTTGTTTTACACGGGTTGCTTCATAAAACATGTACCCATGATTCAACAACACATAATACCATCACCAGGCCCATCCCCTTCAAACCCGTGCTACAGTACTTCTCCCCCAAACAAAGACCGAACCTGCTGAAGCTCCTCCCTCCTCATGGCCGTGATTTCAACCCCTTCCATCTCCTTCTCTTCTCAATTAAAAATCCCAGAAAAATACCACAATACTCCTCTTTCAATCCTCTCCCCTTCCATCCCATTATCATCAAACTCGTTCACGTTCTCTACTGTCAGCTTTCCCGTTTCCACCCATTCAATACCACGTCGATCGACCCTCCCCATCACCAAATACCCCCAAACTTTGCCAATCGGTGCTGCTCCACTCGCTAAACCCAAATACGCCAACCCATTCAAGCACCGACGCACACACCTCCCCAAAACACAAACCCTAGTATACGCTCTATACTCAAAACCGCATCGCACACAACCGCACTAGTCCAGAATGGAAGCCCTTCTCTTCAAGAATCCAGAAATATATCATATGTAAATTATAGGATTTTAGTTGATTTTACTCTTGATTTTCTTTTGCTCGATTTTTTTTATGTTGCTGCGATATAGAAATTGTGTATTGGGGATGAACTGTCGGCGTGATTTCATTTTGACCGATGAATGTAAACTAGGTTAGGAGAAAGTTAAAGTAATTATATAGGATTTGTTTTGAAGACGTGGAGTTTTCACTGACCAAAGGATGCATTATGGGCCATGAAGGAACACGTTATGAGCAAGCTTGACCACTCAAATGTTTTAATTATTTTATTAAAATTAAACGATGAAATATCCTTTAAAACCAACTCATATGAGCCACGAACAACGGAGACAAAAATACTGTTGTGATCAGCGATGTGCCAGGATTCCAAGAATATAATAATACCGGTAGATTGACTCCTATTTTGAAACTTAAAAATGTTGATTTCAGGGTGCGAAATACTTCAAATAAAAAGTCGCTTATTAAATTAATTAAAAATTACCATAAAATTCTAAAAATTAAATTATCACTACGTCCCAAAAGAACCTTGTCTAAATTCAAACCCGATATTCGAATATATTGAAAACCCTTTTATAACGTAAATAAAGTGTTGCAAATTATAAAGGAATTCCACAGCGACTTTTCTAAAATTTGATTTGGACATATCTCAAAATCTACACGACGAAATCCCGATTTTTCTCTTCCACTAGAAAGATATACTCCACCAGCTCCACACGTTTCTTGTTTCACAGAAATCCGGCTTAAAATGAATCCTGTACATTCAGTTGAAGTTCAACTTGCCAAATAACGAACTGCCGCGTCGTTACGGGCTCGATTATAATTATTATTAAAATTTATACGTTCAACTATCGTTTATTTAATATATTTTTTATTTAAATAATCAAATAACTTAATTATTATACCTTACAAAACGCGCCATTACATAGCACTGTTTCTTCTTCGTCGAATGCCCCAACTACGGCGGAGAAAGGAAAGAATGTCATCATTCAAGGTATGCTTTCTGTTTAAGATGTTCCTGTTCGAGTGTTGTTTGATACCGGGGCTTCCTATTCCTTCATATCTAGTGATCTGATAGACAAGTTGGGATTGGAACCCGAGATCGTCGATAGACCTTTAGTTGTGATGAATCCGGTCGGTGGATAACTCGCCTTAGTATGATTTGTCATAATTTGGTCTTATCAAGTCATGGATGTATGTTTGCTTATAATTGCTTTGTTTTGAGCTTTACTAGGTTTGGCATTATTTTGGGAGTTGATTGGCTCCAAAGATATGGGGTGGTGGTGGACTGTAAGTGGTCATCAGTGACCGTTAGGGCAGATGATGGACGGACGGTACTGTTTGGTAGCCTACCAAGTGATGGGGTGATGGCTAGTTTTCTAAATTCCCTCGAAATCCCGCATGATGAGTTGTTAGATGTGCCTATTGCTAGCGAGTATTCAGACATCTTCAGGAAGTGAATGGACTTCCACCACACCGAGAGATTGAGTTTTGAATTGATTTAGTGAACGATGCGAGACCTACAGTGATGCCACTTCATCGTATGGCGCCAAGGGAGCAACGAGAGCTCGGGGTGCAAAATGAACGATCTTTTGAAGAAGGGATTTACCAGAAGAAGCGTTTCCGAGTGGGGAGCACTAGTTGTATTTTCACTAGGGTCGATGGTTCCCTTCAGTTATGCGTGGACTACCACGAATTGAACAAGGTGACGAGGAAGAATAAGTATCCTTTTCCACGGATAGATGATTTGTTTGATCAGTTGAGTGGAGAAAGAGTTTTCTCCCAGTTGGATCTCATGACATGATTTCATCAGCTCAGAGTGGCAACTGAGAGTATTCCTAAAATGGCATTTCGGATGTCGTCTGGATTCTATGAGTGGTTGGTCAGCCATTCAGGTTGACCAATGCACCAGCATATTTTGTGGATCTTATGAATAAGGTATTCAGGGAACAATTTAATAAGTTTGTCCTTGTGTTCGTGGACGATATCTTGGTTTATTCGAGGACAGAAGAGGAAGACAAGGAACATTTGAGGATAGTGATGGAGGTGTTGAGAAAACACCAGCTAAAAGCAAAATTTTCTAAATGTCACTTCTGGAGGAGGGAAGTGGGATTCTTGGGCCATGTTGTTTCAGAGAATGACATTGCAGTAGATCCTACGAAGCTGGCTACGATACAAGATTGGTCTACGCCCAAGAATGCAACGGAAATTAGCTGGATATTATCGTAAGTTTATCCAAGACTTCTTCAAAATAGTAGCATCGTTAACTCAGTTGACCAAGAAGATCCAGGATTTCGTTTGGGATGAAAAATGTGAGTATGCATTATAGAGTCTAAAGGAGAAGTTAATGTGTGCGCCAGTGTTGGTTATTCCTAAAGGGAACGAAGAGATGACGGTATACACGGATGCCTATGGTACCGGACTAGGTGTTGTATTGATGAAAGGAGGTAAGGTTGTAGCTTATGCTAGTCGGCAACTGAACCCGCATGAGAAAATATATCCTACCCATGATTTAGAATTGGCAGTGATCGTGTTCTCGTTAAAGATGTGGAGACACTATCTCTTGGGAGAAAGATTCGAGTTGTTTACCGATCATAATTCGTTAAAGTATCTTTTCTCTCAGAAGGATTTAAATCTCTGTCAACGGAGATGGTTGGAATTCTTGTCTTCCTATGATTTCGATATCGCTAATACACCAGGAAAGGGTAATGCGGTGGCTAGTGCTTTGAGTAGGAGACATGCCATTTTAGGGTTTATGTTTCTGGAAGGGAAACAACTGAAGTATATCGCAGGGTATGATTTCAGACCAAAGTGCGAATTAGATCTAGAAATGTTAGCAAGTTTGACGATCAAACCCACCTTGATTGAGCGGATTGGTTCCAGTCAGAGGGACGATCCTAATCTATTGGAAATCATCTCCAAGTTAGAGATAGGTATCGACGAGGAGATGAACAAGTATGGGCTTGATCGAGATGGATGGCTTAGAAATAATGGAAGACTGGTTGAACCCAATGATAATGGATTAAGAGATGAAGTGCTTAGAGGATTTCATCACTCGAAACTGACTATACACCCCGGTGGTAATAAGATGTATCGAAACATAAAGCAGACTTATTACTAGGAAGGGATGAAAAGAGACGTTGGGAAGTTTATATCCAAGTGCATGAATTTCCAGCTAGTTAAAGCCAAGCAAAAGAAGCCCAGTGCTTTGTTACAACCATTGGAAATTCCCGAATGGAAATGGTAACAAGTCCTGATGGATTTCATCGATGGTTTTCTAAGTACTAGATCGTATCATGATAGAATTTGGGTGATTATGAATCGATTGACCAAAAGTGCAAGGTTTATACTGGTCAAGTCAAATAAAATGGCCGCTAAGTTAGCAGAACTGTATATGAAGTGGATAGTGAGATTCCATGGAATACCAGAAAGTATTGTGAGTGACCAAGATTTGTTATTTATTATGGGTTTTGAAAGAGCTTACAAGAGGCTTTAGGATCAGAATTATATCTCAGTACCGCATATCATCCTCAAACCGACGGTCAAACAGAGAAGGTGAATCGTCTATTAGGGGATCTCTTAAGACCTGTGTATTGGATTTTGGAGGATCATGGGATGACCATTTACATCTAGTTGATTTCGCATATAATAATGGTTATCAGTCCAGTATTGGTATGGCTCCGTTTGAAGCTTTGTACGGGAGACCGAGCAACTCACCATCATGTTGGTTGGAAATGGGTGAGAAATTTATGCTGGGACCAGACGTTATAAGAGAAACTTCAGATAAGATCAAGGTTAGTCAACATAGAATTAAGGCTGCCCAAGATAGGCAGAAGAGTTATGCTAATTAAAGATGAAGAGGTTTGAAATTCTCCATTGGCGATTTAGTATTAGTCAAGATCTCTCCATTAAAGGATGTGATTCGATTTGGTAGGAGACGTAAGTTAGCGCCAAGATTTTTTGGTCTGTTTCCAGTTCTCGAGCAAGTTGGGAGTTTAGCGTATAAAATTGGATTACTAGACAAGATGGCGGGAGTTCACAATGTATTTCATGTTTCCTAGTTAAGGAAGTTTGTGCACGACCCTAATGTGCCTATTTCACCAGATCAGTTGGATGCTATTGAGGTAGAACCGCAGACCGATTTGTATTGTCGAGCACGATATGAAGCAGCTTCGGAGGAAGGTGGTGAAACTAGTTAAAGTCTAGTGGGGGATAACGAGAATGACTGTACTTGGGAAACAGAGGAGAGCATAAAGAAGTCATATCTAGAACTCTTTAACTAGTAAGGTTTTAATAGCGAGTTATTCTTCTTGTTAGTAAACCGCATGCTAGGACAGGCTTGTTGTGTTGTTATGTACGTTTGATTGTTGCAAATGATTGATAGGTATGTGGGAACCTTTATATGTTTTGGTTAAGGAATTTCGGGGATGAAATTTCTTAAGGGGGGAGAATGTAACAACCCGCATTCTACGTATTGGAGGATCATAAAATATTTATTTTATTTCCGTACGAAGTCGTATAGTCGTGTAACTTTGGGAGGCGAATATTGGGGCCATTTCCCATGTTCACAATTTTTGCCAAATTTTGAATGACCATTTTGTCCATGGCTAATCTTGTTTTGCCTATAGCTTTTGATTAGTAAGGAGTTTTGATCTAAAACCACTTCCATTGGATTCAGATGATGGATTACCTTTCCGTAGAGTGGTAAAATTAATCAAAAGACTTACCATTTGGGAGATATGGCTGAAATAAGGTTTGGAAGGTGAAAAACAGCATTAGCGGACTTAATAGGGTAATTGGCCTATGGGCCCATAACCCATTTCGGGATTAGGGTTATGGGGAGGCTGATAGGGTTAAGGAAATTAGTTTTTATCATTTTCCTAGCTGCCACTTACTTCTCTTGAAACCTAACAATGGCCTCCAACCCCCAAATCACCTTCTAATCACATTTTGGCCTAATCAACACAAAATTAAAGTGAATTAGCATAGAGATCGAGGTAGAGCTGCTTTGTTGCATAGAGATTCGACCTAAATCAGAGATATTTTCAGATCTGAGAATTTATTTGTGGCTAAGGTGAATGATTAGCATGTTTCTACACTAATTACGGTTAATTAGGGGTGATTAGTGTTAATTAACGAAATTAAGCAGTATAAAAATCCGGAAAAATATGTAGAAATTCTTAAATGTCATTTTACGCCTCTGTTAGAAATTTGGGTTAATTTGGACATGTTTTGCTAGTCGTATGGTTAAATCATAATTAAGAGGATTAAGGGGAAAACATGGGTTTTGGGTATGTTTAATCCATATTGGCATGTTATATTGTTGCTTTGATGTTTATGGTCATTTTTAAATGTTACTATGACTGTTTGGAAAGATTTGCGATTGCATAGAATAGTTACAATGGTCGAAAATGCCGTCGTATAGCAAATATAGCTCATTGGAAATGTTGCTAGAATTGGTCATAAACCCATTCATGAAGTGTAACACCCCGCCTCCGCTAGGGTCACTCGCAAAGGAATGCACTAGCTTTAGAGGGGCATTATTGGTAAACATGCACAGAAATATCACAAGACAGAACATATATATAAATAGCGGAAGTAAAATTAAACTTTCATAACATGAATAAATAAGGTCTAAAGCCTTTTACATCAGAGTACACCAAAACCTGTCTTGCAATAGTAAAGAAGCATAAAGACTTTTTCATAAATTATTCCCCAAGTAAAACAGTAAAGTAGCCATAGCCAAGAGAAGTCCAAGCCATCCATGATGACCTTCAAGCAGAAGAAGTCCGAACTAAACAGCATTGTTTCCTCCCTGAAACCTGGGGGGGGGAAACGGAAGAAAAGAGGCGAAACAAAACGGGTCAGTCAAAAAGACTGAGTAAGTCCTATCTACTTCCAGTATAAAAACAGGTAAAAGTAACATGACATGCATAAACTGAAAGTAAACATAAGGATAACTACAAGATAGATAAACCAGGGTAGCCGGCTGAACTACTGCGGCAAGGTAGACTAAGGTATCATGATAACTACGGTGTTATGATAAGTCAAGGTATCATATCGTCAGATTTCTATCGAGTACATTATCCCAAGGTATCTACTCCGTCTAACATCCCACGGTATCTATTATGTATATTCTTCCTAGTTCTAACATGTATATTTGCTCTGCACCTCTCGTACTAGTATCCCTACCCGCGTCATGGGTTAACCATGAATGTCCCGTGCTCAAAGTCGTGTAATGGTCCATGTCAACCTAATATCGCATATATAGGTTATTCAAATCATATGTTTCTTCCCATGTATATAAGTTCAGTCCTTTGTCGTACCTCGTACGGGCTTCCTCATGTCGTATTATCCTTGAAGTCGTTTTGGACTGTCACCCTTGTTCTAGCTAGGCTCTTCCATATGAATCATCGTCGTTTGAACTACTAGGACTTACGCCACCTAGCACCACTAGGGATTACGCTTACCTATTGCACGCTTTCGTATTTCGGTTTGGGTTAAACCACCTAGGCCACTAGGGATTACGCTAACCCTCAACCGCGCCCTTTTTCCCACGCATTCATCGTGAATCGTTTTTCTATAACTGTGTGCACATGTATCACATCGTGCTATCCGAGTCCTGTCACAGGGCAAAACAAGAAATACAGGACTCGGTCGGGAGCTTTAGATTTATCTGCCGATGCAGATACTAAGGTCTGCTTTTCTACACGTGGCTATGGTCCCACGAGACCCCTCCCTCAACTAGTGAAAGGCAACACAAGAGAAAATCTTGCATGAGAACTACACTCCGGCCAGCCCACATTCTACGGCCTACCTCACCCATAATTAGATAGCAAATTATGGTCTGTTGGGTGTTCCCTGCCTTTCCGTACGTACACGCTTGACTCAAGATGGTAGATGATCGACGAACTTGCTATCTCGGGCACCTTATGTATTCGCCGACTCACTGCTATCCACCACAGTCTTTAGGTCGCTCGCATAGCAACCAAGGCATATTCTTGGTTCTTCTACCGCAGACCTCAACCTCTTGTGAGCCCAGGATGATCATCTGCGACCTCACAAAGGGATACCAAGAATATCCTCACGTTCCCCGAAGCCGCTGCTTCGTTCCCAGTTCGCTGGAGCCTTTATCTAAATCAGGTAGCCTGCTCCTACGCGTATGCTTAAACGATGACCTACCGTATCGGGTTACTCATCTATCTAAGAAGTGGTCCAGATTTCCTTGACTAAGAATTATTATTTAGTTTCCCTTAACTAAGGTTTACCACTTAGCCTTATTTCCATTACCCTTGTTAACTATGGTCATTTACCTAATCCTCCGAATTAGGGTTTATCTAATGGGTTAAGTGTCACTTAAGTTCATAACTTAGCCCGTCAACAAACCATGCCAAAATTGGCTAAGTATCCAAGTCCAAGACTTAACCCTACAAACCATGTGTCAAGTTGGCTAAGCATATCAAGCAATTCATAACTTAACCTCGTCTAATTATCATTTTAGATTGGTTAATTATATAAATTAACTTGACCTTGTCAAATTACCGAGTCAAATCGGTCAAGGGTATTCAAGTGATTCGTGACTTAGCCTTATCATGTTTTCATGTTAGATTGGTTAAGTATAGGTTAACTTAACCTCATCAAATTAACGATTTAGATTGGTTAAGTATAGGTCACTTAACCTCATCAAATCATCGTGTTAAATTAGTTAAGTGTTTAACTTAACCCCATTAAATTACCTAGTGGGATTAATTAAGTCTAGGCTAACTTGACCCCATCCGATTACCATGTTTAGATTAGTTAAGCCTAATCTTAACCCCATCCATTAACTGTATTATACGGTTAAGTGTCATTAAGAAAATTTACTTAACCTTATCACGTTATCGTGTTGGATTGATTAAGTGTTGGTTAACTTAATCCCGTCCATTAGTCGTATAAAAATGGTCAAGTGTCATTAGGCAAATCAAGTTACTTAACCTACCCAAGCTTATCATGTTTTGTAAGTATCATTAGCCTAATCAAATTACTTAACCCATTTGTCCATATCATATTTGGTTAAGCCTCATTAATCAAATTAACTTAACCCTATTATGTGGCATTAATTTAATTAATGCACCCTCAACCTCTCACATTAGACCTTGTTGTGGTTACTAGTTAAGCCGGGCGGGTCCGGGTAGATTTACACCACAACCTAGTCTAACCTCGGGTCTTAAGCGCGACATGACCAACTTCTCACATTGGGTCCTATTGTTTGCAACTACTAGTTAGGCCGGTCGGTTCCGGGTAGTTTTACGTTGCAAACTCAACCCAACCTCGAGTTGGCCACACTCATATTATCTAAGTTCATCATGTTTCCAAAACATGTTACAAGTTTTTCAAGCATTTGGGTAGACCTAACTTAATAGGTAAATTCCCAAAGGGTAGACCTAACTTAATAGGTAAATTCCCAAGCTCATGTTTTTATGCATACTTACATGTCATCTTCCATGTTATCTTTCATGTCATATTTTCAAGTATAAACACATGTCATATTCAAGTTAAGATTTTGCGACATGTTCATGTTTATCTAACTACCCAAAATCGTGTTTTCCCAACGCAAGCAAAGCGAGTCAACATAGTAAGGATACTATGTCATATATTGGTCTCAAAACATGCATGATGCCAAAAGGGCTTGGCTTCCACATGCATAACATCATAAAGGGATTGGCCAAAAACATGCATAGTGTCATAAGGTAATTTGGCCACAAACATGCATATTACCAAAAAGGGTTTGGCCATAAACATGCACAACTTAAAAGAGGGGATTGGCCACGAGCATGCATAATCTCATAAAGGATTTGGCCACAAACTTGCATGTTAGCATAAGGGGTTTGGGTTCATAAACATGCATAAGCCCCAAAATCTTTTCTTAGCCAATGTTTCACAAGTAAAGTGGTTCCTAAAGGTTCATGCTAGCATTTCATGCATAAAGATCCAAACATGCAAGTTAAACTAGGTTATGCATAGCATGAGAGGCATGATTAAGTCACTCACATAGCCTAAAATCATAAACATGAACACAAGAGGCATGGTAAGGTTCATATAGATTCGCATAATCATGTTTAGCCTCATTTTATCCCAATTCGACATTAAAAATACCGTTTTGATCCAAAAGTAGCTAGAACTTACATAGCATGGCAAGAGGACTAGGAGCATGAATCGTTTTGGCGAAGAAAGGTGGCTCCTTTGATGAAGATCCGCCATGAAACTCGCATAGCAACGTCGATTTGGCCTCCGTTTGGTGTAGCAAGCTTGCATCTTTTGATTTGAACCCGATTTGAATGCATAGGCTCTAGGGATTGGAGATGGAGGCCATGATCAAAATTAATTTTGGCAGCACTTAGTTGCTAGGTTTGATTTTTAGGGATTTAGGCTAGGTTTAGGGTCTTTTTATAGAGATTAGGATAGTTTTAGGCCCTTAGATTAACCCTAGGATAGATTGGGACCATCAGATCTCGGAAGCTTCCAGACCCAGCCCAAGAACAAGACCAGGTGAGACAAACAGGTGCGCCAGGCTATTTGCCCCGGCCACCCCCTGTCGACAGGCAAGTCGACAGGGCTGTCGACTTGGTCTGGGCCCAAGTCGACAGGCCTGTCGACAGCCCTGTCGACATGGCCTAGGCGGGAAACTCCCCGCCTAGCCCCAGATCTGATTTCCAAAACTGTTTCCGAAATTCAAATTTCCAGAAATCTTCTTTGGGCCTTTAACGGGTCATACGGACTCCGATTCTCGAAAACTCGGACTCTATTTCGCGTATTTTTTCGAGACGAACGCAATAGCATAGCCCGTTTCACTTGATTCAGAATTTAAAATTAAATTCTGCCTTGATTCTCGTTTTAACATGTTATTGAAATACGGGTTGTTACATTCTCCCCACTTTTTAGGATTTCGTCCCCGAAATCTCTAAGTTAGGAAGAACATATCCTACCATCCATCTACTCAAAACATCATCCACAAGCAACCATTGTCCTTAGATGATTTCTAATGCTGTATGAATATATGCAAAACGTGTTGTACATGTTCCTTAGTTAATGCTAATGATCAGGCCTGGATAATCTTCCTAATGCAAAAATATGTATAGTGCCATGAATCCAACATGTATGCAAATAGTCCTAGTCATATATATACACTATATGCGTGCACAAACATTCATCCATATGCAACGTCCACATGGTAACACATTCAATTTCATCCATAAACAAGTATAAATACTCGTGTATATGCAACATGAAATGTGATTGCGTCAATCTAGTATCTAACGTGTATTCGCGCATCCACGAGCAACCACTTGCAACCATTTGCAACCATATCAACCATAACATGTTTCAAATACATGTTTACATCCATAGGGTTCTACCTAAGATTCCCTAAAATAAGATCGAGAAGATAAACAAAACAAACTCCTTACGGGGTTTGTAACAGAAACAGGACCGAGAGGATATCCATGAAAGATAGCCTACAAGCAAGCTCAACAGAAAACAGGGGTCGAGGATATATTCCCAAAATAGATATCATGCACGTATTTAGTCTTCAGTCTCCTGGGTCGCATTACCTTGAGCTTGGTTCCATCGTGCCTTGACCGCCCCTTTTTTCTTCACGATTTCGCAGCTTCTTATTTCCTGTTTCCAATCATGGGTTGGTACTCATTTCCTCGTCGCCTCTCGTTCCACTTGCACTTTATTCTTTCCCTAGTATACTTGGCTCAACCATATCTACGTACTCAAGCCAGCTCTCCAAAATTCACTAGTGAATTCTGGATCTCGTTTTCCGATGCCAATCCAAATTGCCAAGAGTCCTTACTAGGGTGATTCCTATAACTCATACATAATCGAAACGAACCATCCGCCTTAGCGGCGAATTCTATTCAAACGGATTACCAACAACTGCATCCTGAGATTCTAGGTAACTAGCCATGACAGAACCCAAAAGGTTACACGAGACTTCGAGGGTATTACCAAAGCAAGCCAAGAGTCTAACTACCCTCCTTCTAAAACTGAGAGTGGCACCCCTTACTGGATAACCACTTCATCCCTTGAATCCATCCACAACTTATAAACATAAGCATTATTTCCAAGCTCAATGCTTGACATAAACATTCTCAAATCCAAACAAGTCATGAATAAATGGACCGATCTTCCAATAGGACTTGAGACAAAAACGGGATCCTCTATTATACTAGTACTAAGGTGCAGAGACTCAACTATCGAAGCGGACTTAAAAGATGCGGTGATCAAAACAAAGTCCCGACAGGATGATAGAGAAGAAAAGCTAAACCTTTAACAAGATCGTTACCCTCCTTCTGAGGTACCCTAGAAATGAGAGCATACTATTGCCCTCCGAATGATCTTGTCCCTGTTCCATGATACTTAACTATCCGTCCCGTTTCACCATGCCAAAGGTACTCTCTCGTCATAGGTTTCATTGTTCATCTTTCTCCCTCCTTTTAGGACTCAGCCATACCAACATATTGCTTATCCCTGAGCTCGTATCCTTTATCCTTGTTCTTACTATCCTTTCATGCATAACTCTGCAACGGTCTCTCGAGAACCACCTCCATCGTACGGGAAACACTTACGCAGCTAGAAAGACTAGTCGCAGTCAAAACCACTGTGACTACAGATGGAGGAAAGAAAGGAAAAGAGATTAAATCAAGGAAACAAGGATGATGCTAATGGCCTTTGGGGAATAGCCTTTTTCTTTTTAAAAGAAAATTTTCTTGAAAAATGCTTCTTTGTAAACGGTTTTTCAAATAATTTTCAGAAGGTCTTTAAAAACTTTTGCCCAGTCTGGTAACCTTCTGCTCTGATACCAAATGTAACACTCCGCCTCCGCTAGGGTCACTCGCAAAGGAATGCACTAGCTTTAGAGGGGCATTATTGGTAAACATGCACAGAAATATCACAAGACAGAACATATATATAAATAGCGGAAGTAAAATTAAACTTTCATAACATGAATAAATAAGGTCTAAAGCCTTTTACATCAGAGTACATCAAAACCTGTCTTGCAATAGTAAAGAAGCATAAAGACTTTTTCATAAATTATTCCCCAAGTAAAACAGTAAAGTATCCATAGCCAAGAGAAGTCCAAGCCATCCATGATGACCTTCAAGCAGAAGAAGTCCGAACTAAACAACATTGTTTCCTCCCTGAAACCTGGGGGGGGGGAACGGAAGAAAAGAGGCGAAACAAAACGGGTCAGTCAAAAAGACTGAGTAAGTCCTATCTACTTCCGGTATAAAAACAGGTAAAAGTAACATGACATGCATAAACTGAAAGTAAACATAAGGATAACTACAAGATAGATAAACCAGGGTAGCCGGCTGAACTACTGCGGCAAGGTAGACTAAGGTATCATGATAACTACGGTGTTATGATAAGTCAAGGTATCATATCGTCATATTTCTATCGAGTACATTATCCCAAGGTATCTACTCCGTCTAACATCCCACGGTATCTATTATGTATATTCTTCCTAGTTCTAACATGTATATTTGCTCTGCACCTCTCGTACTAGTATCCCTACCCGCGTCATGGGTTAACCATGAATGTCCCGTGCTCAAAGTCGTGTAATGGTCCATGTCAACCTAATATCGCATATATAGGTTATTCAAATCATATGTTTCTTCCCATGTATATAAGTTCAGTCCTTTGCCGTACCTCGTACGGGCTTCCTCATGTCGTATTATCCTTGAAGTCGTTTTGGACTGTCACCCTTGTTCTAGCTAGGCTCTTCCATATGAATCATCGTCGTTAGAACTACTAGGACTTACGCCACCTAGCACCACTAGGGATTACGCTTACCTATTGCACGCTTTCGTATTTCGGTTTGGGTTAAACCACCTAGGCCACTAGGGATTACGCTAACCCTCAACCGCGCCCTTTTTCCCACGCATTCATCGTGAATCGTTTTTCTATAACTGTATGCACATGTATCACATCGTGCTATCCGAGTCCTGTCACAGGGCAAAACAAGAAATACAGGACTCGGTCGGGAGCTTTAGATTTATCTGCCGATGCAGATACTAAGGTCTGCTTTTCTACACGTGGCTACGGTCCCACGAGACCCCTCCCTCAACTAGTGAAAGGCAACACAAGAGAAAATCTTGCATGAGAACTACACTCCGGCCAGCCCACATTCTACGGCCTACCTCACCCATAATTAGATAGCAAATTATGGTCTGTTGGGTGTTCCCTGCCTTTCCGTACGTACACGTTTGACTCAAGATGGTAGATAATCGACGAACTTGCTATCTCGGGCACCTTATGTATTCCCCGACTCACTGCTATCCACCCCAGTCTTTAGGTCGCTCGCATAGCAACCAAGGCATATTCTTGGTTCTTCTACCGCAGACCTCAACCTCTTGTGAGCCCAGGATGATCATCTGCGACCTCACAAAGGGATACCAAGAATATCCTCACGTTCCCCGAAGCCGCTGCTTCGTTCCCAGTTCGCTGGAGCCTTTATCTAAATCAGGTAGCCTGCTCCTACGCGTATGCTTAAACGATGACCTACCGTATCGGGTTACTCATCTATCTAAGAAGTGGTCCAGATTTCCTTGACTAAGAATTATTACTTAGTTTCCCTTAACTAAGGTTTACCACTTAGCCTTATTTCCATTACCCTTGTTAACTATGGTCTTTTACCTAATCCTCCGAATTAGGGTTTATCTAATGGGTTAAGTGTCACTTAAGTTCATAACTTAGCCCGTCTACAAACCATGCCAAAATTGGCTAAGTATCCAAGTCCAAGACTTAACCCTACAAACCATGTGTCAAGTTGGCTAAGCATATCGAGCAATCCATAACTTAACCTCGTCTAATTATCATTTTAGATTGGTTAATTATATAAATTAACTTGACCTTGTCAAATTACCGAGTCAAATCGGTCAAGGGTATTCAAGTGATTCGCGACTTAGCCTTATCATGTTTTCACGTTAGATTGGTTAAGTATAGGTTAACTTAACCTCATCAAATTAATGAGTTAGATTGGTTAAGTATAGGTCACTTAACCTCATCAAATCATCGTGTTAAATTAGTTAAGTGTTTAACTTAACCCCATTAAATTACCTAGTGGGATTAATTAAGTCTAGGCTAACTTGACCCCATCCGATTACCATGTTTAGATTAGTTAAGCCTAATCTTAACCCCATCCATTAACTGTATTATACGGTTAAGTGTCATTAAGAAAATTTACTTAACCTTATCACGTTATCGTGTTGGATTGATTAAGTGTTGGTTAACTTAATCCCGTCCACTAGTCGTATAAAAATGGTCAAGTGTCATTAGGCAAATCAAGTTACTTAACCTACCCAAGCTTATCATGTTTTGTAAGTATCATTAGCCTAATCAAATTACTTAACCCATTTGTCCATATCATATTTGGTTAAGCCTCATTAATCAAATTAACTTAACCCTATTATGTGGCATTAATTTAATTAATGCACCCTCAACCTCTCACATTAGACCTTGTTGTGGTTACTAGTTAAGCCGGGCGGGTCCGGGTAGATTTACACCACAACCTAGTCTAACCTCGGGTCTTAAGCGCGACATGACCAACTTCTCACATTGGGTCCTATTGTTTGCAACTACTAGTTAGGCCGGTCGGTTCCGGGTAGTTTTACGTTGCAAACTCAATCCAACCTCGAGTTGGCCACACTCATATTATCTAAGTTCATCATGTTTCCAAAACATGTTACAAGTTTTTCAAGCATTTGGGTAGACCTAACTTAATAGGTAAATTCCCAAAGGGTAGACCTAACTTAATAGGTAAATTCCCAAGCTCATGTTTTTATGCATACTTACATGTCATCTTCCATGTTATCCTTCAAGTCATATTTTCAAGTATAAACACATGTCATATTCAAGTTAAGATTTTGCGACATGTTCATGTTTATCTAACTACCCAAAATCGTGTTTTCCCAACGCAAGCAAAGCGAGTCAACATAGTAAGGATACTATGTCACATATTGGTCTCAAAACATGCATGATGCCAAAAGGGCTTGGCTTCCACATGCATAACATCATAAAGGGATTGGCCAAAAACATGCATAGTGTCATAAGGTAATTTGGCCACAAACATGCATATTACCAAAAAGGGTTTGGCCATAAACATGCACAACTTAAAAGAGGGGATTGGCCACGAGCATGCATAATCTCATAAAGGATTTGGCCACAAACTTGCATGTTAGCATAAGGGGTTTGGGTTCATAAACATGCATAAGCCCCAAAATCTTGTCTTAGCCAATGTTTCACAAGTAAAGTGGTTCCTAAAGGTTCATGCTAGCATTTCATGCATAAAGATCCAAACTTGCAAGTTAAACTAGGTTATGCATAGCATGAGAGGCATGATTAAGTCACTCACATAGCCTAAAATCGTAAACATGAACACAAGAGGCATGGTAAGGTTCATATAGATTCGCATAATCATGTTTAGCCTCATTTTATCCCATGTCAACATTAAAAATACCGTTTTGATCCAAAAGTAGCTAGAACTTACATAGCATGGCAAGAGGACTAGGAGCATGAATCGTTTTGGCGAAGAAAGGTGGCTCCTTTGATGAAGATCCGCCATGAAACTCGCATAGCAACGTCGATTTGGCCTCCATTTGGTGTAGCAAGCTTGCATCTTTTGATTTGAACCCGATTTGAATGCATAGGCTCTAGGGATTGGAGATGTAATTTTGGCAGCACTTAGTTGCTAGGTTTGATTTTTAGGGATTTAGGTTAGGTTTAGGGTCTTTTTATAGAGATTAGGATAGTTTTAGGCCCTTAGATTAACCCTAGGATAGATTAGGACCATCAGATCTCGGAAGCTTCCAGACCCAGCCCTAGAACAAGACCAGGTGAGACAAACAGGTGCGCCAGGCTATTTGCCCCGGCCACCCCCTGTCGACAGGCAAGTCGACAGGGCTGTCGACTTGGTCTGGGCCCAAGTCGACAGGCCTGTCGACAGCCCTGTCGACATGGCCTAGGCGGGAAACTCCCCGCCTAGCCCCAGATCTGATTTCCAAAACTGTTTCCGAAATTCAAATTTCCAAAAATCTTCTTTGGGCCTTTAACGGGTCATACGGACTCCGATTCTCGAAAACTCGGACTCTATTTCGCGTATTTTTCCGAGACGAACGCAATGGCATATCCCGTTTCACTTGATTCAGAATTTAAAATTAAATTCTGCCTTGATTCTCGTTTTAACATGTTATTGAAATACGGGTTGTTACATGAAGCACATATGGCGACCCGACCCACTCATGGGGAAACCCCCACTCACGAATCGCTCCACTTCGAGGACCACGAGTCGCTCCAACACCACCATTAGGAGATCACGATCCAAAAGGAGTCCATGAGCAAGTCACAAACCGAGATGGAGCATCATCACGAGCTACTCACGATGAGTGCACCCTAGGACCTTGGTTAAAACTCATGAGCCACGATGGAACAAGTCATGAGCTGGAGCAGGAATTCACGAACCAACCCGGTGGTCATGAGCCGCCACGAACTGGGAGTCATCACGGGCCAATGTCAGGAGGGGTGAGCCGCGAATCGATGCCAAGGGGGATCACGATCCAGCCTTCGAATCTGTACAGCAAACGAACTGAATGGAAACTGAAGTGCGAATAGGATAATGACCAAAACCCGAGTTGCAAAGGTAGTCCAAATGAGAGGTGGTAGCTCAGGATCCAGATGGGTACCAACGAGTTAACTGCATGATTGGGCTTTGCTGCGGGATGCGTGCAAAGGTGTTATCGATGTCTATAGCTTTGACTCACCACTGAGAGATGGATTCGGCTATGGATCAGTGTAGTGCAGTCGTCATGACTTCATGGGGCAAAGTGATCGTGGCAAGGCTATAAGCCAGTGCAATGGAGTCTCCATGACTCCAAAGGGGCAAAGTGGACATAGCAAAGAATTAGTGGCTGTGGATCAGTGCAATGGGGTCATTATGACGCCCGAGGGCAAAGTGATCACATCAAAGTTTTGGGTGATCAAAGTGGTGGCTATCGTACGCTTTATGCACTGAGTGAGAGATATGAGGTTGATTGCTATATTTGATGTTTGCTATCACCTTGACACGCACACTCCCATTTTTTCATAATTTATGTTAGTGTTACCTTAAAGTACAGTACATCCTGCTGTGCTAACTCTTTGGTTGCAGGTCCAGGTTCAGGTATGATTCTTATACCTATTATTTGTTCATCTTAGAGATGTATACTTGCTACCACTCATACCAGACTGTTGTCTGACCTAGAGTTTTATGTTTCTTCTTATAACTCTGGGTGCTCACACGAGTATACTATAGACAGGTTAGGTGGTTGCACGAGTAGCTCTACCGAAGATGAGCAGGAGGCTCCCATGTACTATTAGCATATATTCTCCCTGTGTTGTTGCTAGTCACTGCTTTGGGCATTAGTAGTGTACTTTCCTTTTTTACTTTAGAGAGTATTTTAAAGTTGTAATAATGATGGTTTGGATCATAGGCTGTATTTTGGATTCCGCTGCTATGATGGTTTAGTTTTCAGCTTATGCACTGTCTCGCATATTTTATATCAAGTTATGTTATTATTATATTTTATTCCATGCATTGTGAGATATACTACAGGTTCTTTGGTGATTCATATTTTCAAATCCTTTTCCTTTGATGACTATCCTGTGCTGGTCGGGCATTGGTACAGCGCATTTCGAGGAAATGTCGGCTAGTTCGGGGCGGGCCGTCACAACTCGGGTCGGTCGGTTGATGCTACGGCCGCGTTGAATCTTTCAAGGAAGGACCGGAGGGTTCCACTGGGTCATTTCTTGATGGAGGTTAGGAACATGACACTCTTTGGTCAAGAGATATGGACTCTGAATTGCTCGATGAAACGGGTGACCCGCATGTTCCAACTGCTGATCGACTCCATTGTTAGCTGTCGAAACCACATGTTGGCTACATCTGCGAGGAATAGGGGAAGCACTTGACCATAACATTGGTCGATGCAGAGAGTACTTCCATATGGCGCATATATCGCATGAGATGAATGGTCGGGTTGGTCCGGCCATGAAGGGCTCTAAGGCCGAAAACTTGAAGTCCATAGGATTGCGGGAGTTTTTGATTTCCATGGTGAAGGGATGTGGTGGATATCATCTATATCCCTTTGAGAAGAAGTCCCCCGGGTGAAACATCTGATAATACTTGCAAGCTGGCTTCCATCTCCAAGGAGCCGTTCCCATGAATCTAGCTTTGCATTTGGAAGAACTCCAGTACTAGGATTCGTCGAAAGCATGCTCAGAAGGGTGGTCGTTGGTTGGGCTTGACCTCTGAGAGTTGAGTAAAGGTGAGGGCGAGGGACCGTCACAGTTGTTGGTTCTGGGTAGACGGCGCCTCTTGAACCTGATGATAATTGGTCTAAGCCATGACCGTGATGGAAGGTCCGGGCTAATCCAGCATAACATGTGATGTTTGGGGCTCTCAGGTACCCCCGCCCGAATAGATGTTAGAAGGGTTTATGGTAGTGTTTTCTTCCGCCATGGTGAGAACCGGTATTGTAGAGTGATCTTCTTGGTTCGAAGGGAAGGCTCCACCGGCTCTTATTTCGAAGGGAAGGCTCCACCAGTTCCCTGGAGTGGAGGCCAAATGGTCGAACGACCTAGATCTTGATCGCGGTCCTCCTAAGAATCTGCAGCTGCTGCGTTGGTCGTTGGAAGCGATACTCCTAGCTGTAGCCGGTCGAGAAGTGAAGTCGAGCTAGGAGGAAGCAAAGGTGTAGTCTGTTCTACGGCTTGTATTTGTGCAGACCGAAGATCAGTTGCTGCCTCGGCTCCGCCCGATGGAAGAATTAACGTTGAAGCATTCGATCCCTTTTCCATCTCAGCGAGGAGGTTACTCATCAACGGTTGTTGTTGTTTTTGTTCGAGGATTTTACCCTGAGATGTCATCTGTGAAAAATCGGTGTGTATGACTTAGGTAGGATTTTTATATGGATATAGCGGAAATGTAAATGATAATCTAACTAGCTAATATACAATAGTTGTGCAAATAAATAAGAACTGACATGACGTATCACAAGTAAATAAAAATCAGTAAGGTAAAGTGACACCAGGAATTTTATACTAGCTCGGACTTCCTGCCCTATGTCCAATCCCAAAGCTCCTCTTCAGAATTCACTAACAACACCCTCCCTTAACCCAGAGGAATAGGTCAGTACACCCGAGCCTTAACAAGGATGCCTCTCGCCTGAGCAACTACACAAGACTTCAATAACTACAAAAGTTTTGACTTTTTCTTTGTGCTCTTTAATCAACACGGATAGTCAACGGTTTAAGTACACCCTTCCTATAATCTTATTCTCGAGTATATGATTTGAATGCGAAGATTGAAGGAAGTAAATTGCTTGTTGAATCAAGTGATATTAAATCAATTCAAGGATTCAACAAGTGTTTGAATTTATGAAAGGTTTTGCATTGCAAGTGTATAGAAAATGCAATTCAGAAATTAGATAAGAAGTGGAGAGAATTAATTATTTGGAAATAACAATTGAAGTGTTTATATAATGGTAGAAAGGTAGCAGTTCTTCTTTAAGAGTTATAATCTATAGAAACGTCCATTTCATTTCATAAATGAAGAGGAATCTCTTCATGAATCAATGCAACCTTTCAGAAAAATAAGTACTGTTTAGGATCAGTCGACTGATCTGTAATTCAGCAGTCAACTGGTCAAAATAATGTAAAATTGTATATTTAAAAATATTCAGAAACTAGCCGTTACTGTCAGAAATTTGTCTGACCAGTCGACTGGTCCCCGTTCCATCAGCCGACTGATTCAGACAATTACTGAACAGTCGGCCTATTTTATATATCATATATATACATATATGTATGTATGTATGTATGTATTTATGTATGTATGTATGTATGTATGTATTTATGTATGTATGTAATCATTTTGTGCACTCGTGTTTTACTTTGAGGATAGATTTTAACATAAATTCTAACATGACTCTATATATATATACACACACACACACACAACCATTATTTCTTCAATACGATCTTCAATGATTTCCATTTCTTCGATGTATATGAATTTAATTCGTTAATGATCTCCATTTCTTTGTTGTCAATAATTGTAATCTCGTGTATCAACATTCTCCCCCTTTTTGATTGATGACAACACCTTGCATATATGCTTGAGATACTGAGTAGCTCCCTCTGAAGGTATGCATTAATATATTTTTATCTCCCCATGTTTAAAAGATTTCTGCAACATTTTGTTAGTCCATAAGATATACTTACTATTTTCCTGTAACAAAATGTTAGCACATATGAAATATACAATGACACATTTCTCCCCCTTTGTCATCGATTAAAAAGAATAAATATTTTGATAAACAATAGTAATTGATTTTATAAATAATTAAAGATTACCGAACCCAAGAATAAGTATCATGAAAAATCTGTAATTGAGAATAGTAGAGAATATAAATAATTATAGCACCTTTAGGAGATATTGAATCGTGTGCATTTTTGATAAGCCGAGTTTTCACAGATATTTAGAGGTATCATAATAGTCTTCACTTTGTTGTGGTGTACCGGAAAAAAAATTATGATGTATATACTTTGGTACCCACTTATTTCGTTTGGGTCTAGGGGTTAAATGAAAGGTGACCATACCCAAGAGGGTTTAGTGGAAACTTTAAAGATAAAATTTTCATTATTAACTACTAGATCAAAATAATCATCGATATATTTTTCTCAGTTTTTCCAATTTACAGGAACCCAAATAATTAAATAATTTCTATTGATATTTCTTTTCGTACTTCTAAATTTATAATGAAGATCTCTAGTCACAGAAGTATTCGAGTTTCTATAATGGTTGGATCTTGGATGTGCATAGGTTTTATTATATCCTAAACCACTTTTGAAATGTTAAGGTAGAGATCTAGATAAGATCATATTTAAATCATTTTGACCTTTATTAAATTTCGCAAATTTATTTTTACATTTTTCAAATTTGATTCCACGATCGCGATTGATATTTTCAAAAGAACCTTTGTTATCAATATTCTTATTTAATTCAGAATTCTGCCTTTATAAAGTAGTAATCTCATTTTTGAGACAACTAATTTGAGATTCCGAATTATTTAAAGATGATTGTAATTTTTCGACATTTTCTTTTAATTCATAAATTGCTTTTTGCAAAATATTATTATTAACTTTTAAAGTCTCACATTCTTTAGATAATTATAAATTCTTTTCTATTAAAGCCACATTCTCTTTTTTAAGAGACAAAATTAAAGAACTAGAATTATTTAAAGAATCTTCAAATGTTGTATTTTTATTTTGTAAACCATCGATTTCCTTTAAAAGGACATTGTTTTTATCTTCTTGTTGCTCATTTTCTTTTTGAAGGAAATATTTTTGAAAAACAAGCTCCTCTCAGGAATTTTCAAAACACTTGGCTTGTTTAACTAAAAAGTTGTTTTCATCTTTTAGTTTGGAAATTTCTTGCTCATAGTCTTTATACTTGGCTAAATAACTGCATTAAGTTTTCCTAAACTTTTAAAATCTTTTAACAATATTTCATGGTCTAACAAAAGATCTTTATATAATGAATCTACACATAACGATTGTGATCTGACTTTAGCCATGAGACATTTGCTTCCTTGCTCTCTTGATTCTGCTTTGTTGCCCTTCCACTTCCTAATTCCTTGACTCGATTTCTTTATTGCCATTTGTTATAGGATGTTGTTACGATCTCTAGAACACCAGGCTCTGATGCAAAATTGAAAAACCGTTGTGTATGACTTAAGCAGGATCTTTATATGGATATAGCGGAAATGTAAATGACTAGCTAGCTTGCTAATATACAATAGTTATGCAAATAAATAAGAACTGATATGATGTATCACAAGTAAATAAAAAGTAGTAAGTAAGGTAAAGTGACACCAGGAATTTTTGACTGGTTCGGACTTCTTGCTCTACGTCCAGTCCTGAAGCTCCTCTTTGGAATTCACTTATAACGCCCTCTCTTAACCCGGAGGAATAGGTCAGTACACCCAAGCCCCAACAAGGATGCCTCTCGCCTGAGCAACTACACGGGACTTCAATAATTAGAAGAGTTTTAACTTCTGCTTTGTATTCTTGAATCAACACGGATAGTCAACGGTTTAAATACACCCTTCTTATAATCTTATCCTCGAGTATATGATTTGAATGCGAAGATTGAAAGAAGTAAATTGCTTGTTGAATCAAGTGATATTAACTCAATTCAAGGATTCAACAAGTGTTTGAATTTATGAAAGCTTTTGTATTGCAAGAGTATAGAAAATGCAATTCAGAAATTAGATAAGAATTGGAGGGAATTAATTATTTCGAAATCACGATTGACATGTTTATATAATGGTAGAAAGGTAGGAATTCTTCATGAAGAATTATGGTTTATAGAAACGTCCATTTCCTTTCAAAAATGAAGAGGAATCTCTTCATGAATTAAAGCAACCGTTCAGTAAAATAAGTATTGTTTCGGATCAGTTGACTGATCTGTAATTCACCAGTCAATTGGTCAAAATATTATAAAATTGTATATTTAAAAATATTCAGAAACTAGCAGTTACTGTTAGTAATTTGTCTGACCTGTCGACTGGTCCTTGTTCCACCAGTCGACCGGTTCAGATAATTACTGAACAGTCGACCTGTTATATATATATATACACAAAATCATTTTGTGCACTCGTGTAATAGTTTGAGGATAGATTATAACATAAATTCTAACGCGACTCAATATATATATATATACAACCTTTTATTTCTTGAACATTTTCTTCATTGATTTCCATTTCTTCAATGTAGATGAATTTAATTCATCAATGATCTCCATTTCTTTGTTGTCATTAATCGAAATCTCGTGTATCAACATTCTCTCCCTTTTAGATTGATGAAAACACCTTGGATATATGTTTGAGATACTGAGTAGCTCCCTCTAAAGGTATGCATTAATATATTTTTATCTCCCCCTGTTTAAAAGCTTTCTGCAACGTTTTGTTAGTTCATAAGATATACTTACCATTTTCCTGTAACAAAATGTTAGTACATATTAAATATACAATGACACATTTCTCCCCCTTTGTCATCGATTAAAAAGAATAAATACTTTGATAAACCATAATAATCGATTTTATAAACAATTAAAGATTACTGAACACAAGAATAAGTATCATGAAAAATCAGTAATTGAGAATAGTAGAGAATATAAATAATTATAGCACCTTCAGAAGATATTGAATTATGTGCTTTTTCGATAAGCCGAGTTTTCACAGATATTTAGAGATATCGTAGTACTCTTCTCTTTGTTGTGGTGTACCTGCAAAAAAATAAAATGATGTATATATTTTTGTACCCACTTGTTTCATTTGGGTCCAGGGATTAGATAAAAGGTGACCATACCCAAGAAGGTTCAATGGAACCTTTAAAGATAAAATTTTCATTATTAACTATTAGATCAAAATAATCATCAATATATTTTTCTCTATTTTTCCAATTTATAGGAACCCAAATACTTAAATAATTTCTAGTGATATTTCTATTCGTATTTCCAGATTTATCATGAAGTTCTCTAGTCATAGAAGTATTTGAATTTCTATAATGATTGGATCTTAGATGTACATAGGTTTTATCATATCCTAATCCACTTTTGTAATGTAAAGGTCGAGATCTAGATAAGATCATATTTAAATCATCTTGACCTTTATTAAATTTCGCGAATTTATTTGTACAATTTTCAAATTAGATTCCACGTTCGCGATTGATATTTTCAAAAGAACCTTTGTTATTAATATCCTTATTCAATTTAGAGTTCTTCCTTTTTAAAGTACTAATCTCATTTTTGAGACAACTAATTTTAGATTCCGAATTATCTAAAGATGATTGTAATTTTTCAACATTTTCTTTTGATCCAGAAATTGCATTTTGCAAAATATTATTATTAACTTTTAAAATCTCACATTCTTCAGATAATTCTAAATTCTTTTCTTTTAAAGCCTCATTCTCTTTTTCAAGAGACAAAATTAAAGAACTAGAATTATTTAAAGAATCTTCTAATGTTGTATTTTTATTTTGTAAATCATCGATTTCCTTTAAAAGGACATTGTTTTGTCTTCTAGTTGCTCATTTTCTTTTTGAAAAACAAGCTCGTCTAAGGAATTTTCAAAACATTTGGCTTATTTAACTAAAAGATTATTTTCCTCTTTTATTTTGGAATTTTCTTCCTCGCAATCTTTATACTTGGCTAAAATAGCTGCATTAAGTTTTCCTAAAATTTTAAAATCTTTTAACAATTTTTATTGGTCAAACAAAAGATCTTTATATAATCAATCTACAAATATCGATTGTGATCTGACTTTAGCCATGAGACATTTGCTCCCTTGCTTTCTTGATTCTGCTTTGTTGCTCTTCCACATCCTAATTCCTTGACTCGATTTCTTTATTGCCATTTGTTTTAGGATGTTGTTTCGATCTCTAGAACACTAGCCTTTGATACCAATTGAAAAATCGGTGTATATGACTTAAGCGGGATCTTTATATGGATATAGCGGAAATGTAAATGACAAGCTAGCTAGCTAATATACAATAGTTATGCAAATAAATAAGAACTGATATGAGGTATCACAAGTAAATAAAAAGTAGTAAGTAAGATAAAGTGACACTAGGAATTTTTTACTGGTTCGGACTTCCCTCCCTACTTCCAGTCCCGAAGCTCCTCTTTAGAATTCACTTACAACGCCCTCTCTTAACCTGGAGGAATAGGTCAGTACACCAGAGCCCCAAGAAGGATGCCTCTCACATAAGCAACTACATAGGACTTCAATAATTACAAGAGTTTTGACTTCTGCATTGTATTATTGAATCAACATGGATAGTCAACGGTTTAAATACACCCTTCCTATAATCTTATCCTCGAGTATATGATTTGAATGCGAAGATTGAAGTAAGTAAATAGCTTGTTGAATCTAGTGATATTATGTCAATTCAAGGATTCAACAAGTGTTTGAATTTATGAAAGCTTTTGTATTGCAAGAATATAGAAAATGCAATTCGAAAATTAGATAAGAAGTGGAGAAAATTAATTATTTGGAAATCACGATTGACATGTTTATATAATGGTAGAAAGGTAGCAATTCTTCATGAAGAGTTATGGTCTATAGAAACGTCCATTTCCTTTCAAAAATGAAGACGAATCTCTTCATGAAACAAAGCAACCTTTCAGAACAATAAGTACTGTTTCAGATCAGTCGACTGGTCTGTAATTCATCAGTCAACTGGTCAAAATATTGTAAAATCGTATATTTAAAAATATTCAGAAACTAGCAACTACTGTTAGAAATTTGTCTGACCAGTCGACTGGCCCTTTGTTCCACCAGTCAACTGGTTCAGACAATTACTGAACAATCAGCCTGTTTTATATATCATACATACGTATATATATATATACAAAATCGTTTTGTGCACTCGTGTTATAGTTTGAGGTTAGATTTTAACATAAATTCTAACACGACTCAATATATATATATATATATATATATATATACAAACTTTATTTCTTGAATGCTATCTTCATTTATTTCCATTTCTTCGATGTAGATGAATTTAATTCGTCAGTGGTCTCTATTTCTTTGTTGTCATTAATCGAAATCTCATGTATCGACATTGTCTCCCTTTTTGATTGATGATAACACCTTGCATATATGTTTGAGATACTGAGTAGCTCCCCTTGAAGGTATGCATTAATATATTTTTATCTCCCCCTGTTTAAAAGATTTCTGCAACATTTTGTTAGTTCATAAGATATACTTACCGTTTTCCTGTAACAAAATGTTAGTATATATTAAATATACAATGACACATTTCTCCCCCTTTGTCATCGATCAAAAATAATAAATACTTTGATAAACAATAGTAATCGATTTTATAAACAATTAAAGATTACCGAACACAAGAATAAGTATCGTGAAAAATTAGTAATTGAGAATAGTAGAGAATATAAATAATTATAGCACCTTTAGGAGAAATTGAATAATGTGCTTTTTCGATAAGCCGAGTTTTCACAGATATTTAGAGATATCGTAGTAGTCTTCTCTTTGTTGTGGTGTACCTGCAAAAAAATAATATGATGTATATATTTTGGTACCCACTTGTTTCGTTTGGGTCCAGAGATTAGATGAAAGGTTACCATGCCCAAGAGGGTTTAATGGAACCTTAAAAGATATAATTTTCATTATTAACTATTAGATCAAAATAATCATCGATATATTTTTCTCTGTTTTTCCAATTTATTACTTAAATAATTTCTATTGATATTTCTTTTCGTATTTCTAGATTTATTATGAAGACCTCTAGTCATAGAAGGATTTGAATTTCTATGATGATTGGATCTTGGATGTACATAGGTTTTATTATATCCTAATCCACTTTTATAATGTAAAGGTTGAGATCTAGATAAGATCATATTTAAATCATTTTGGCCTTTATTAAATTTCGTGAATTTATTTTTACATTTTTAAATTTTGATTCCACGGTCGCGATTGATATTTTCAAAAGAACCTTTGTTATTAATATCCTTATTTAATACGGAATTCTTCCTTTTTAAAGTACTAATCTCATTTTTGAGACAACTAATTTGAGATTCCGAATTATCTAAAGATGAGTGTAATTTTCCAACATTTTCTTTCGATTCAGAAATTGCTTTTTGCAAAATATTATTATTAACTTTTAAAATCTCACATTCTTTAGATAATTCTAAATTCTTTCTTTTAAAGCCTCGTTCTCTTTTTCAAGAGACAAAATAAAAGAACTAGAATTATTTGAAGAATCTTCTAATGTTGTATTTTTATTTTGTAAATCATCGATTTCCTTTAAAAGGAAATTGTTTTTATCTCCAAGTTGCTCATTTTCTTTTTGAAGGAAATCTTTTGAAAAACAAGCTCCTCTAAGGAATTTTCAAAACATTTGACTTATTTAACTAAAAATTGTTTTCCTCTTTTAGTTTGGATTTTTCTTGCTCACAATCTTTATATTTGGCTAAAATAACTGCATTAAGTTTTCCTAAACTTTAAGTCTTTTAACAATTTTTCATGGTCTAACAAAAGATCTTTGTATAATGAATCTACACATACTAACTGTGATCTGACTTTAGCCATGAGACATTGCTACCTTGCTTTCTTGATTCTACTTTGTTGCTCTTCCACTTCCTAATTCCTTGACTCGATTTTTTTATTGCCATTTGTTCTAGGATTTAGTGTTACAATCTCTAGAACACCAGGCTCTGATACCAATTGAAAAATCGGTGTGTATGACTTAAGCAGGATCTTTATATGGATATAGCAGAAATGTAAATGATAAGCTAACTAGCTAATATATAATAGTTATGCAAACAAATAAGAACTGATATGATGTATCACAAGTAAATAAAAAGCAGTAAGTAAGGTAAAGTGACAACATAAATTTATACTGGTTCGGAATTCCCGCCTTACGTCCAGTCCCGAAGCTCCTCTTCGGAATTCACTAACAACGCCCTCTATTAACCCGGAGGAATAGTTCAGTACACCCGATCCCCAACAAGGATGCCTCTCGCATGAGCAACTACATAGGACTTCAACAATTACAAGAGTTTTGACTTCTACTTTGTGTTCTTGAATCAACACGGATAGTCAACGGTATAAATACATCCTTCCTACAATCTTATCCTCGAGTATATGATTTAAATACGAAGATTGAAGGAAGTAAATTGCTTGTTGAATTAAGTTATATTAAATCAATTCAAGGATTCAACAAGTGTTTGTATTTATGAAAGCTTTTCTACTACAAGAGTATAAAAAATGCAGTTCAGAAATTAGATAAGAATTAGAGAGAATTAGTTATTTGGAAATCACGATTGACGTGTTTATATAATGGTAGAAAGGTAGCAATTCTTCATGAAGAGTTATGATCTATAGAAACGTCCATTTCCTTTCATAAATGAAGAGGAATCTCTTCGTGAATCCAAGCAACCTTTCAGAAAAATAAGTACTGTTTCGGATCAGTCGACGGGTCAGTAATTCATCAGTCAACAAGTCAAAATATTGTAACATTGTATATTTAAAAATATTCAAAAACTAGTCGTTACTGTCAGAAATTTGTCTGACCCGCCGATTGGTCCCTATTCCACCAGTCGACTGGTTCAGACAATTACTGAATAGTCGGCCTATTTTATATATCATATATATATCGTTTTGTGCGTCCATGTTATACTTTAATGATAGATTTTAACATAAATTCTAACATGACTCAATATATACATACAACCTTTATTTCTTCAATACGATCTTCATTGATTTCCATTTCTTCGATGTATATGAATTTAATTCATCAATGATCTCCATTTCTTTGTTATCATTAATCGAAATCTCATGTATCAACAATCTAACCTCTGAACTTGGCCACGATCTTGTCCATGTCCTCCCAAGTAAGATATTGGGATATGTCTTCATGAAAGGAGGCTTTCTAATTTGACTCTGCAGCGTTTGTTTCGACCGCATCAGCATTTGTGGGGCGTGAAGATATCGCATCCTTCTTCCGCTTGTTCGCCATGGATCATAGAATGCTAAAGGTCATGGGGTATATCGGTGCGTGCCCCCCTTCCCAGCGCACCAAATTGTTGACGTCAAAAGTTGGCCACTAGTGACAATCAACTCCTAATCGTGCGTAGAACACACAAATAACAATCACAGAGTACGATAAAGTAAAGAAAATAGGGGACACGCAAGACTTTTTATAGTGGTTTGACAAAGATGGTACCTACGTCCATTATATATATATATTGATTTTATGATTATAAGAACAATACCTTTTCAATTTGAAGAAAGAGGGAGAATTGACTATTTTTTGGAGTTAGCCGTAGAGTTTAAGCTTGAGAGAGAGAAAGCACTTACCCAAAAGTGGAAGTGGAGAAAAGATCTCGAAAATTCTCCTTTCTATTTTGAGCATGGAGGTATTTATAGGTGAAGAGAGGCGCTGGGGTAGCTACAATGTGGCTTGCCTCTTTTGCGGATCTCGAACACGTGGAGCTTGATCATTTGAAATAGTTGTGGCGGTGGACCCAGTCTACTACTGATTAATTGTATCCTCGAAAATTATGGCTTACGTGGCACTCGAGATGAGGTGTATCAAAAGTAGTGCTTTGGCCGGAAGTGGTTGACCGCCTTTAATGTTGAGAATCGAGTTAATGAATGACTTGTCTAGATATTTCTACGTAAATCCAGAGATATCGATCGATCCGACTTTCAGGGAAGTGTTTGACTCGATCACTCTGGGAGAGTGATTCTTTCAGGGCATGAGATATTGTTGCTCGAGGAAAGCTAGCTCGGGTCATCTTTCATTCGGGCTTTCTGAAGAAAGGATCGACCGCTTGGGCTTTAAGAAAAAGGCCACCCATTGGATTCGGTCGACGAGTCTTTTGACATTGGGCTTCGATCAGTTGAGTCATGACATCTTTTGCCAAAAAGTGGGTCAACAACAATATAAAAGTGTTATAGGTGCATTGCAATATGCAACTATAACACGAACTGATATTGCAATTAGCTTAAATAAAACGTCATACTTTTTGCAGAATCACCTTGACGAGCATTGGAAAGATGTAAAGAGAATTCTCAGATAATTAAAGGGCACAATTTATCCCGATCTGATCCTAAAGGGCAGCAAACATCCCAACATCACCGTCTACAACAACTTATATTGGGCTACAGATAGTGATGATAGAAAGTCTGTGACAGGATACTGTTTGGACATTGGTGACAACATTATTTCATGGTGCTCGAAGAAACGAACTATCATTCCAAGGTCAAGCACACAAGCAGAGCATCGAAGTGTGGCTGGTACTATTACTGAAATTCTATGGCTGCAGTCAATACTAAAAGATTAAGGCTGCTAATTGGAAAGAAGCAGATTATATGGTTAACTGGAAAGAAGCAGATTATATGGTGTGACAACCAAAACACAATTTATATATCATCAGATCTAGTTCTAGACACAAAGATGAAGCATAGAGAAGTAGACATTATTTTGTGTGTGAACAAGTGCAAAGGAAGAAACTACAAGTCAACTACATACCAACTTTTGACCAAAAATCAGATATTTTCACTAAAGTTTATCATCAAAAAAATTAATGTCTCGGAGATGAACTAAGCATAAAAGGAGTAGAGTAATACAACCTAATTTAAAGCTCCAGAGAGGATAAAGTTTCTTCATGTTCAGATAAGATGAGATAATTTCAAATCGATACCTCAGATCTTTGCATCAATTCTGCCATTACCCTCTCCTGTCAACATAAGGCCCTTTGGACAAGTAAAGCTTCATATCTCATGGGTTTCATCATCGAAAGAGCGTATTCTCTCCAGTCCCCATGACAAACTAGGGTTTCGTAGAAAACCGAACCCTAATTTAAATGGGTGTAAAGAGTTGTATGTTGTGTGTGTTATGTTATGCGCTTGTATAACATAACATCTTGTGCTTATTTGGTGGATTGGGCATGTCAAGCCCACTATGTACAAATATATATACTCCTCCGATATAACACTCTATATGTTTTTTTTTTTTACATTCTAAGATGAAATCCTCTATACCAAAAAATTTCTGCTCCCTGTACCCAATCAATCAGAACCCCCTGGTTTTCACCTTTTTATAATTAAACTCTCAGACTTAATTGTAAAAAAGTAGAAATCAAGAATACTGATTGGTTGGGTATCAAAAGAATAGAGGATTTGAGTAAAGGTGATTTGATCTCATGCTGTAAAAGCAAATTCTCTTGATACAACAAAGATTATTTCATCTCCACTGTATTACTTCATATTCTAACATGTACTTTTGAAATGGTGAAGGTGATTAAGAATTTTAAATCAACAATAACATGTATTGGGCTGAATCAGTAAACACCTGAAATATTTCAAGGTACATCCGATTTAAGAGCACTGTAACATTCTGATGATGACGATGCTAGTGTAATGCTGTATATATATGTTTTTATTAAAACATCCAGCCTATGCCAGTTTCAGTATTAAAGAAGCATAGACCACTCAAATATCGACACGGGATAAGCTAAAAAGGGTACGTCCTACAGTTTAGGTCTCTGTCCATTAGTGAGTTATCATGCTGTCTGCCAAAGAACCAAACCCAGTTTTCCATTAATATTACAATTTTCCATTAATATAAGACACTATGCTATGTGACAACATCAACAGTGGGGCTCCAAGCCAAGAGCCGTACCTTTCTCTTTTGTTTTGCAGCATAAAATATTACAGATGGAAAGCAACATCACATCATCTTGCATTGTTTCAGCTTTTCAGGCAACAAAAACACTCAACTTCTATTTGCTTTTTCCATCAAATTTTAGTTGGATTCGCTAGTTAGAAGGAAACCAATATTTCTACTTCTGAACAATCACACTGCCTATACATACAACCACCCACACAGTCCATCATCAACATAAGCAACATAGGAAAAGGCAACATTTCACATTATCTAATATTTCTTAAAATGGAGCAGTTAAGGTTCTTTGAAGCGCGCTCCTTCTTGAAGTGTGTTGAACAGCCAATGCCCTTTGTGCCTGTAATATATATGTATATACGCACGTATCATATATAATTGTACTGGTTACTGGTACTAGCATATAGTGTATATATATATTTATGTGCACAGTAAAGCTGTTGGTGACTCATATGGAATATTAAACACTCATATTAAAAACTTCATAATTACCTCCCCCAGCTGCTTTTTGAGGTTTGCATTTTCAGCTTCTAAGTGGGCCACTTCGCCCTCCAATTCATTTGTGTATGCCTACATTTAACGACATGAATAAATCTTTGTGTAACCTACACATTTGATGTAAAGATTACTACGCTTTTTCTACTTTTTTAAGCACCCAAAAAAATATGAAACTTTACAACAATTTTCTTGGAGACACCAACTTATGTATTACTTCAAAAAAAGCTGGTTAGAATCAAGAAGTAGGGTTTAGATCCATTGCATAAACAAGTGCTTATTTCAGTACTACCATGTAGAATTTCAATACTGCAGGCATGTGGTGCACATGAGTGTGTACACGCACAAGTTGAGTGAATGAGTATGTTACTGAATTGAAGATAGATGAGAAAGTAAAGAAGAGTCTGCCTGTTTTCTAGCCCTTGACCTAGCTGCAGACTCCCTGTTCTTCATCATCCGCTTCTTCCTTTTATCGCCGCCGGCACTGACGATGGGATCATCGGCTAACACCGGGCGTGAGAAGAGCACGTCCATGTTGGAAGGAGAGCTGATGTTGTGCAGAGAGTCGGAGAAGGCTGCGGACGGGGCAAAGTGATCGTTTGCATTGACAATGCCGATGTTGCTAGGGTTTTCGCCGCAGTTCAGATTGTACTCAAATTCCATGCTGGAATTCAAGCTCAAGGCGGTGCTGCCGTAGTTGCTGCCATTGTTTCTGGAGGCTAGTCCGAAGAAATCCTGGAAATGGGTTGTGGTGGTGATTGGGGGAGGAGGAGCGGGATATGGTGGTGTTAAGGTGAGATTTTGACGGAGTCGGTCCATGGTTGGGAGAGGGAGAAACGAAGAGGAGGAGGAGGAAGCGTAGGAGTTTGAGGAAGAGGAAGAAGAAGAGGACGATGATGATGAGAAGTTTGTGGTTTTGTTAGCGTTGGGGTTGCTTGCCATGATTGTTTTATGTTGCATAAAATGCGATGGAATTGGATGGGATCTGGGCGAAAGTGGTGGAAATTTGCAAGTCCTGGAATTGGACGCTGTGCATTTTGTTCTTTTTATATAACTTGGTTACCACAAAATGGTCTCCGCCCTCTAAATTATATAGGAAGGAATATCTGTATCCCACTTTTACCTGTAGATATGTACGTTGTTTTTTCCCTTTTCGTTCGTTGAAAGAAATTATGAATATTAGGTCTAGGTCAGTATTTTATAACTGAATTGTAATACAGATTTCTACCTCGTTAATTATATAAATTAGATCCATCCTTGCCAGTTTAGTGTCATGTGGGATCAACATCGGATAACATCGGATAATCATTAGTGTTGCCATAAAATATGATAATTTTTTTTATAACCCATCTACGCTTGCGTTAGGCAAAACCATTGCAAGTAATGATGTCAACTAACTTGAAGAGTAAGACTTTTGAGGAGAATGTTATATATGTCCACATTTACTTTTTTAAATCTCATGAGAAAATCCGACACATCTAATTCAAGTTCAAATTTACTACACAGCGGCTATATATAATTCGAAATCAATATAAAGTACATAACAATAAAATCAGAGTCAGACACAAACATTCACATCACGAAGGCAGAAATAAATATGAATAAAACACACAAGCGTATACATAAAGATAGTGGTCAGATAAGATCCACTATACAGCATAACAATAGATACAAGTGCAATCCAAAAGAATATTATACATAAGGAGCCGTTGTCTCATATGCATATCAACAAAAGCTACAAATCTAACGTAGTAAACCAAAAGTCAAGAACGGGATCTAGCTAGAAGTCATCTGGAAGCACCTGCAACACATGGTCTGACCCTGGTATTATTTATAAGAAAATAAACAATAAACGGATCAGTCTAACTGTACTTATCATAAAATGGGATATAACAAGAGATATGGACAAATATAGGCATATACGCAATAATATGAATGTTCACACATAAGTATGAAACCCAAGAACGTTCAACCAATACCCCAACGAGATCCCCATACAACAAAACCCACACGATGAACCGAAGTTCCCCGCGAATCCATAGATCGCCACACACCATACAAGTTGAACCGAAGTTCCCCGCGAATCCGAAGATCGCCAAACAACATGAACTGAAGTTCCCCACGAATCTAAACATCGCCAAACAACATGAACCGAAGTTCCCCGCGAATCCAAACATCGCCAAACAACATGAACCGAAGTTCCCCATGAATCCGAATATCGCCAAACAACATAAAACGAAGTTCCCCGCGAATCCGAACATCGCTTTTAGTACAAGACACCCTAAGCTAGTAAATATAAGATTTAAGCTACATGTCCCATAACCACTTGCTCTACTCAAATATTTACGAACAAGTTGTATATTTCACTAGAAATACGAAACGACCATTGCCACGCTATTCAATCGAACGAGTCCAAGAATTAACCGTCAAAGCAAAAACAAGGGGTCATAGTCCTTGTTTTTACTAAGGCGTTTAATTAGATTTCTCATACGAATGAGCAAAAGGTTTATCAAATATATACTAGTAGATTTGTAAATCAATTTATAAAATAATTTCATGTAATAAAGTGGAGTTAAAAACCGTATAGTAAAAGATTTGGTATGTACTAATAATTTAAAACCATTTTTATATGATTTCAAAGTGGCAAATCTCGTGTAATAGCGGTCGAAATGACGACCGAACTAAGAATTTACATTTTAATAACGTAAAAAAATCTCACAACTATTGATTATGAATTCGTTCAACTCAAACAAATTGAAAGTCCATCAAAGGTTGAAAATCAAGCTGTTGAAATATGTGAATTAGAGAAATTAAAAAGTCATAAAAAAGGCCGAATGGTTTGAAACTCGGCCGGGAAAGAGCCCAAAACAACCAAAACAGTTGATCCTGGTTTCCATTGGTCAACAATAGAAAAAACAGGGTTTAGACGTTTGAATTATACATTCAGACGTCTGAATTGGGTTTTCTAGAGACATAAGTCTCTATTTGAGATTCAGACTTCTGAATTAGAAAATTCAGACGTCTGAATGATAAATCCAAACTTTTGAATTGCGCTTTGTCTGTTTTTATAATTATTCATAGCAGGTCAGTCGTTTGACCGATAATATTCAGACGTCTGAACTTGGGTCTGGGCATAATTTTGCCTGGATAACATGCTCAAAGTGATATCGACAAACGCCTGAAGGCTTATAATGTTATATACATGAAAATAAGTCTTCCAAGACTTACCGAAACAACAGATAACGCATGAACAAATCTTAGTTAAGGATTCATACTCGAATTCATGTATAATCGACTTAAAACTCATGAAATGGAAATGTACACACAATCAATCCAAATCACACAATACATACACAACATACACAAGTCATAGGCACATTAGACAAACATATATCTTGAGGCATAGATGTAAGTTCTCAAAGAACTCACTTTTGATGCTAACAAAGTAAAGAAATGATCCATGGCTTAGCCACAATAACCTCCCTTCCAATATTACTCAAAAATCTTCAATATATACAAAAAACAAACCAACTTCCTAAGAGTTAGGTTTAGAAAATCATAGGAAATTGAAGAGGAATGGAGTTGGAGAAGATGGAGATGAAAATGAAGAAGCTTACATAAGTTGCCTTCTTGATTTTCCCCTTGATTTGGATACCTAGAAGCTAATGCTAGCTTAGGAAATATAATTTCCCTTTCCCGTTCTGCATTTTCTATTTTTTGCTAAGTGTTGGAAGTGAATAAAGGGGAGAGGGTGATAGGAGTGATAAGGGTGGACTAGGTTGGCTAACCCAAACCCAAGTCCAAAATCCAAATTTTCACAAACCTGAAATATATCAATGTTTATAGTTTTCGATCACGTAAACGACACTTTGAACTCAATGGAAGTGGTTTCGAGTCCAAATTCATCCGTATGCAAAATGTGACTTTTTGGACATACATTCGGTTAACGATTAACGACGTTATATTTAAATATATTATCGTTAAATATGCGGGTTGTAACAGACCTCCTCCTTAAAGAAATTGCATCCCCGCAATTACCTGATGAAAAACTCATAAAGTAACAACCGAGCATCAGCATAAAATGTCCATAGAATAAGCATAAATAAGTTCTTGTGATATAAACGAATATGGGACGATAGTGTCGAAAAGAACTTGTATAGGATATGTTAATCCCTAAAAAACCTTACGCACATTGGGTAAAGAGGTACAAGGCGAGTCTTACCAGCCTCGGTCGTACATAACACAACCGCACTAAGCAGGATCCAAATATCAAACCCAAGGCAGGTCAAGTCTACCAGTGCGACCGGGCCATAAGAAGCGCGACTCGACAGAGATGAAGGCTGCACATCCAGAGAACCGCTCAGGCACTAAAATAAGATAGGTCGCCCGTTTTGCACGAGCAAGAGCAGCCTCGTAGTATAACCATAAAGCCGAGCGGAACCATGCAAAGGCAGCAAGAGGACGAGCGCCCTTTATTCACAAGGAGCGACCGCGCAAGGAACAAAGGAGGATCGATCTCGGCTCCGCACCCCGCACTTATGAAATCTCCCAAAGCGTCCGTGCCCGCACTTAAGGACCCGCTCAACTATTCGAGACACTCAACAAGTCGTCCGCACATAACACTGAATACGACCATGGACAGCTGGCTACAGCTGTCCAGTGGCATGGTCGTAATTAGCAAAATGAACGACCCACAGCCTGGATAAGCAGATTCCAGATCATTTACCAAGAGGAGTTCACCTATAAATATACCATGGCTACCCACATTTTGGAGGGGGCTTTTTGGGAAAAACCACGAAGTGCTGCTAAACTTTAGACTCAACCACAGATCTGGCCATGGCGTCAAGTACCATTTCAGAGTGAAGGCATCTTCTCTCTCAGTCATTCATCCATCCTTCTTCTCCTCAAACTCTATTATTCTCCTGTATAATTCTCTGAATCAAAACATATAAACGAGGGTATATTGAGTAGACATAGAGATGTATGAGGTCAGAGAATTGATTTACTTTGTAATTCTCATTATAAAACAGGAAATCGCCTTCATAGTGGACGTAGGCCTCGTTAACGGCTGAACCACTCTAAATCCCGTCTCTACTTTACTTTTTCTTGCATTTTTTACTGTTTATTGCTAACCAGATACGATCCCATTTATTTCTTACCGAATTGGTGAAGTATAGTTTAGTACCTTGGGTGTTAAAACCATTTTTGGTGTAAACATTTTGGCGCCCACCGTGGGGCCGTGTTCGTTTTTCTTCCCGTTCAGATCTGACGAGATTTTCTGGGAAACGTGGTACCTGAAGTCATGAGCATGCTGGGAGGAATTGCCGCCAACAGAATCGGTGATGTCTCCAGGCTGACACATCACCCACCATCCATCCCGGAGAAAAGGAACCGGCGCATGTCGAGATGGCCATAACCAGGAAGGAACTAGAAGAAGCAGTAGCAGGGATAACGAATCAAATAACTACAGCAAACAACGCATTGATAAAGAAGATCGAGTCAATGTTCATTATCCAGGCCTCCACCATGAAAACTGCACTAGGCGCTTGTCACAATTATGTATTCTGGCAAAGATCTGATGAGGAGAAAAGCGCTCACTCCGCGAAACGGAATGAAAGGCGAAGGTATATCTTAGGTGCAAGAGGTGAAGCCAAACAGCACAGGAAGAGGTCGCGTTTTTTCAAAAACTCTGAGTTCACCTCCCTCAATGACACCATAGAGAATATCTTCAGGGTAACAAAGGACACTATAAATTATCCGGTCCTAGAACGGATGCAAGTCAAAGATGCTACTATGAAGTCAGGGAGATTCTGTCAATTCCATGACCAACCAGGGCACAATACTAATGAATGCAGACATTTGAATTCGGTAGTCGAGAGGCTGGTCAGAAAGAACCATTTGCAACAATACGTGCGTGGCCGCTATCCCATCTCTCCGTAAACAGGGGGCAGCAAACTCTTCGAAGAAAGGATCTAAAATAGCCTGAAGCTGACGCGTGACTCCACCTTATTACACAGTTTATTTTTTGTATTCTGTTCGCTTAAGCAATAGTAGTCGATCTACCTTGTTTTGCCACTTACTATATTCATGTTTGATGCTAAATCACTTACAAATTCCTTATGCAAAAGAAAAGTTATCATGTACTCATTTGAATATCGTACTCATTACTGTACACTAAAGACTGATTTCTCAAATGTAGGCATGATAGAAGCAGTTAATTATCCTCATCTTAATCGCAAGAGGAAGGTTCTTAAAGCATCTCTTGAGCAAGATGACCCAAAAGCATCGCGAGAGACGTGCAAACAAAATTAGACGTATAGGCACGTCATCCTAACTGGATATGCTGTCTAAAGACAAACAACATGCCAAAAGGTGGAGCTTCCCTAAGCAAGCATTTGCTGGAGAAACTGACATCAGGCTTTTCTTTTTAAAAAAGAAAAGACGAGGGAAATGACAAAAATGTCCCACGGATGAATACCTAGGCTGGAAACATCAGTCCTAGTGTCGAAAGGACCGACAAAACACGCTGGAAGGACCAGCACAAAACAAAAACCCGACCGAAAGGAAGGTGGCCATCCTTGTTCTTTGTTGTTAACCAAGTCAAACAAGGCCAAGGATGGACTACAACAGCAGAAATCCTAGCCGAAAGGGGGTACCAGAAATCCTAGCCATTTAGGGGTATTCAACAAGGACTTTCATTCCTAGAAAAATCAGGACTAATAAGACTGAACTTGGGTCGAAATTGGAGCCCAAGACCTCCCATGGGGGCACCCAAAAGAAAACAGATAATAACCACGTGTTGCTTCTAAGAAATCATGAATTGACCAAACTATGATTCGAAAACAACAGAATCTATGGAATTAAAAAGAGCTTTGGTATGGGGACATCACCATTGTGTAAAAAATCACCAATGCCCACTCAAGACATACCACAGCCTAGTTATGACTTCGTTGCGAGAACAATTCGAACGATAAGATTTGCGCGAACAACAAACTAAAAGTACAACCCATAAGAATGAAAAGTTATGATACTGCGATAGCCCCTAAACGATACAAGCATAAGCTCGCAAGTATAAAACGTTAAGCGAGTGTTGGCACTCGCACAAACGACCGGTCTGAGTACGTGTTAAAAAAAGAATAAAATAAACTGAAATCAAACCACAAAGGTCATAAGTGCTTTTTTTTTTACAGGGCAAGGTGGACCAATTGTTCAGGCTTTTGTTGATCCAACCGCACGAAAGATGGGAGAAAGACGTATGATATTCAGTCATTAACCAATCAGTTTCTTTTGCGTTTCAGGGTGGACACAGCCTTGGTATTCCAAATCTCAACATCATCATCCGGATCGGACGCATCTGGTAAAAGTGGGTCACCTGATGAGGGTATGGTGGAAGGATTAATACTGGTAGAGACCAAAACGGAGTCGTTGGCAACAGGCTGGGCAACAGCACCACCAATAGCTAAAAAATAGGTTGAAAGTACACCTGATGCAAAAGGGGAACAAGCACTGGACTCAGCAATCTCGGGTGAAGAAATAAGGAAATCCAGATCCGGGGCAGATTGATAGATGTCAATTTTACTTGAAGCTGCTGGATATGTAAAGTCAGCTCCATGATCTTCCACATTTGAAGAAGTGTAACCGTAATTCGCGCACTGTGCTACAACGTCTTCTTGGTCTGGGCACCCGACAACGGATTGAGCTCTAGCAACATCGAAGGTAGGACAATCCGCTGGGAAAGGAAAGGGGCTCGAAGTGTTAACCCCAACAGAGTCAGATGGGGCACAAGGAATCATAGCATCCGAGCGTTCCTTCATAGGCCATTGAGCTCGCTCGTTCACCAATATTATCTTACCTTTAGCTAAAGCTTCACGATCTTTCTCCTCTAAGAGCTGCCCTTGAAGTAATTGGTCATCAATGTCGTCGGAATACGAAAGTATTCGCTCCCAAACAAGTGCCAGAGTTCGTGGTAAATCCTTGTCCAAATAACTCAAGCTTCCGCGGCTCATGACACTGCAAACATAGAAGTGAAACAAAGTATTGTAAATTCCGTTTCTGGCTTCATCAAGATCCTTTTGCAACTTGATCTTATCCTTTTCAAGGGTTCTAAGGATTTCATTCTGGGAAGCAAGTTGGCCTTTGAGAGCCATGTTATCCTGTTCTAAAGAAGTTGAAGCCTGTTTTTCTAAGACCGTACGACGCTCAGCAAGCTGATGAGCAGACCGGACATCTAGAAGCTGCACTCGTATGCTTTCCAACTCCTCCTTGAGCTCAGCATTCCTGGCTTCCAATTTGTCCACCTTAGCACGACCACTCCTTAAAGAAGCAATCTCAGATTCTTGAGATTCAATCAGATGAATCAAGCCAGCTTTGTCATTCTCTAAGATTTCAATATGATCGAGGTGTCGAGCATTTAATCCCTAGAATTAGTAACCGAATTTGACCCAATGCTCCAACTGCTTATCGACATCTTTCATAACCAGATTCAACTGTGCCTCGAACTGATTCATAACAGAACCAAGTTGATTTCTCACACCGCTCTTTATGACATCCAAATTTTCCGCCGCAATTTGCTCATTGTGAGGATGTAAATCCAGCCCGAAGGGCACTCCCCTCAAGTCCCAACCGCTGAAAAGCTCATTCAGTGTCGAATTCCCAGGAGAAACTTTATAAGGTAGGCGATCGCGTATTATTCGAATTTGAGCAGGAGTCGGAACGGTAGATCTTACAGAAGATTTAGTCGATGTAAGCTTCTTGGCCTGGTCGAGCACCTCACGCCTTAAGGAATCAACCATTGAGGATTCAGGGGGTATGTTGGTTCCGAGAGCTTGAGGGTAATTGGGGGCGCTTTGAATAACAGGAAAGAGAAGATTGTGGGAGGCTTCGTGGATCGGTAAGATCGGCCTGTTGAGAGAAACTGTCCGATAGCGAGCAGCCCGTGTTTGCACCTGGGAAATGAAACATGAAGCTCGACAAGCATTCAAAAATTATCAAACTAACGAGAGATTGTGCCACAATTAAAAATCAAAACCAGTTCCAAGGGATGCCACGAAAACAGAGTCTTTCTCGGGGCGCAGGGCAGGCCCTCGCATTCCTCCCACATCAGGTGCAGCAGGGACAGGCATCACCACATTACCCTGGTTCAAATATTCAGCAAAGTCCAAATCCCCCAAGTCTCCAAATGTCCCTGAGGAACTGAACAGCGGGACAAGCAAAATTTCCAGCGGTCGTTTCAGGAGCCATATCGATCCCCAAACCGCATGCTTTCTCGTCAACTTTCTTATCACCTCCTTCGATAATTAGCAACGAAGGACGATCGCTCACATCAAGGGATAAGTGTTTCACTTTAACAAGTTTACCGGCAGAACACTGGGGGTGAACAAGAGCTTCTCTAAGAGATCGTGTAGGTTAAATTAACTGATACTTATAGAGATTTTCCTCTGAAGCAACACTTCTCCGCTCCTTTCCCTTTTATCGACAGAAATTAAAGAATTAAGAAGACACTGGTCCAAAGTAAGTCTCGCAATATGAGGAATCACTACAAAAGTCAGGAAAAGCTGGATGAGGAAGAGAAAAAGGACAAGAGTTCTAGGAGCAAAGATGTAGTTACCTCCTTCGGTCCATCGACCGTAGAATCTAGCAGGACATCGGATAAAGAAATATTGATTCGGAAACCCCCTAGCTCCTTCCGTCAGGCTGGTGATAATTCTGTCATGCATACTTTCCAGAAAAAAGAAAGAAGGACCATCTACCTCCTTATTCTTAAAAGAATATAAAGAGCAAATATCCGCGAATGTGGGTTCCCACTGTCGAACCTTCATGAAAAGTATGTACAGTCCAAGTAGGACTTTATACCCACTAGGATGAAGCTGATACGGGGCAATGGCCAGTCGCCGCAAAATGGACTCTAGATAAGGATTGAAGGGGGGAATCGCTCCGCTGGACAACATGTGGTAATTGACTACCACATACCCGGAGGGCAGACAGTCTGCCAATTCTTCCTTCCTGGGATATCTGGTTTCTTCCGGTGAAAGCCCAAAGCGTTGGCAAATTTGTAAAAACTGATCAAAAGGAAGCGTTGATTTACGATAGGCGACCGCTACCCTATCAAAAAGGCAAGGCTCGGGATATGTTTCACTAACAGCCAAACCAGAACCAGTAGCCGGGTCAACCTCCCTTGCCCAATCCAAATCCTCTTGTTCCCCAGACATAATGGGTTAGCTGGGGGAGAGATGAGCAGGCAGTTAGTCGCATGTCAACATAGATAAGTATGCTTAAAAAAGGAACTACAAATTGAATTATTAAGAATCAAAGGAAAAGTAGGAGTGTCGCCATGACATAAGTACTCCATTAAACAGCCGGTTAAAGCATGGCAAATTGGGGAGTATCGTTACCTAGTCATTTCAATAAACGACTTGCCAGCATAAAAAGGGCTAAGGCTTATCACCGAAGGATCCTATCTGAAGTCCGAATACGAACCAAGTCAAATTAATGTTTCTCAAATATCGCAACTATCTATCCCAACAACTCGGCGTTGCCAACGGAGAATCCTCCTTTATGAAGCTAGAGGAATTAACCCAGGATCATAAATAAAGAGAGGGAAAAACACTTACAAGCGAAATTCAACTCGAAGAGAGGAGTGTTGTAGCCGGAAATAAAGTTGAAGAAAACCGTTGACCAGAGGGGGACGGGCAAGACGATCGACCAAGTAAGGAAAATCGAAGTCTCAAGAAACAACAGTGAGGTCTTCTACAATGAAGCCGCCATTAAAATGAGTTTATTAAGGAAGTACTAAAGCGGGAAAATGAAGAGACAATGCTAAAGAAGACTAGAAGCCTCTTTTTATGGTAGGACAGCTCAATTAGGGCCTAGTGATCCGGTATAACGCACCCGGGAAATATCCCGCCAAATGCCCAATAACCAGCAGTTGTCAAAATATCCAAATTTTGAAATATGAGAGTGCAGAACGACGAATCTGATTCATCCAGCACATTCTCTCCACGTCACCTCAACACTCGATTACACAAAAAGTATCTCATCAAGTCCCAGTTGGCATCCCAAGATTCAGCCATTCACACAGTAATTAAGAAAGTACAACGAGCTTCTCGCCCGCAGGAAAAGACAATACCAGTCAGCTACAACAAACCGACCTTAGCCCTTGCACGAACGACTTCTCACCAAGGCAGGATAAACCTACCACCCAATGTGCGATTAAATATATTGAAGTCCGTAATTCATTACCAAAGAGAAATTACGGACTTCGAGGGGCAAGTGTTAATCCCTAAAAAACCTTACGCACATTGGGTAAAGGGGTACAAGGCGAGTCTTACCAGCCTCGGTCGTACATAACACAACCGCACTAAGCAGGATCCAAATATCAAACCCAAGGCAGGTCAAGTCTACCAGTGCGACCAGGCCATAAGAAGCACGACTCGACAGAGATGAAGGCTGCACATCCAGAGAACCGCTCAGGCACTAAAATAAGATAGGTCGCCCGTTTTGCACGAGCAAGAGCAGCCTCATAGTATAACCATAAAGCCGAGCGGGACCATGCAAAGGCAGCAAGAGGACGAGCGCCCTTTATTCACAAGGAGCGACCGCGCAAGGAACAAAGGAGGATCGATCTCGGCTCCGCACCCCGCACTTATGAAATCTCCCAAAGCGTCCGTGCCCGCACTTAAGGATCCGCTCAACTATTCGAGACACTCAACAAGTCGTCCGCACATAACACTGAATACGACCATGGACAGCTGGCTACAGCTGTCCAGTGGCATGGTCGTAATTAGCAGAATGAACGACCCACAGCCTGGATAAGCAGATTCCAGATCATTTACCAAGAGGAGTTCACCTATAAATACACCATGGCTACCCACATTTAGGAGGGGGCTTTTTGGGAAAAACCACGAAGTGCTGCTAAACTTTAGACTCAACCACAGATCTGGCCATGGCGTCAAGTACCATTTCAGAGTGAAGGCATCTTCTCTCTCAGTCATTCATCCATCCTTCTTCTCCTCAAACTCTATTATTCTCCTGTATAATTCTCTGAATCAAAACATATAAACGAGGGTATATTGAGTAGACATAGAGATGTATGAGGTCAGAGAATTGATTTACTTTGTAATTCTCATCATAAAACAGGAAATCGCCTTCATAGTGGACGTAGGCCTCGTTAACGGCTGAACCACTCTAAATCTCATCTCTACTTTACTTTTTCTTGCATTTTTTACTGTTTATTGCTAACCAGACACAGTCCCATTTATTTCTTACCGAATTGGTAAAGTACAGTTTAGTACCTTGGGTGTTTAGACCATTTTTGGTGTAAACATCTATGAAACTTAGTAATCCAACCAAGGGTAGAATGAAAATTACCTTGACCGGAAGTGTTGCTAGGGGTGCGCAACATTTAGTTTTCCCTCCCTTTTACTTTGAAGACTAGGGCATGATGAGACTGAATGACCCGGAGCCTTGTAATGGTGACAAGTGCGAGGTTCGGGACACTTGTTAGCGTGGTGATCCTTTGACCCGCAATTAAAACATTCCATACGACCCAAGTTAGGTGTTTCGGTTCCGAAAGCCTCTTGTTTTCCTTTCTTACAAGGATAAGATTTGGAATTGTCGCCCGAATTGTAACAACCCGGAATTTTGTCAATAAATTGATATTTAATTAGAATCTCAAAAATAGGAATTTCTGCAAATGATGGAATTGACCATGAAACTTTGACTGATGCGTTCGTCTTGGAGTTCTGGTTAACCTTCATGTTTGGAGTTTCGCGGACGAAGTCCGTATGAAAAAGTTCGGGCGAAATACGAAAAAGGACGAAAAATAAATAAAATAGAATATTATATATATAGTAATATATAATTATTACCCAACCACCTTAGTGCTAACAGCTAGGGTTTTAAGTGTAAAGAATTATAAACGAATGGGTGGATGTTAATTAAATTGAATCCAACGGTTCAAGGCCAATTCCACCCCTATAAATAAAGGGGTAAGGCCTCATTCTGTTTCCACATAAATTTGCAGAGGCAGCGAAACTCCTCCATTTTCCTCCTTCAATAAACCTATTGTCAAAAAATAAATCATACATAACAAATCAAATCCAACTCATATGAAATTGAGAGGATTAGGAGATTTAATGGAAAAAAATGCAAATTGACGCTCCAAATCAGATTCTCCCCTTTTTTCCTATTTTCTTACATTTCTATAGATATGAAATTTTCCCTTTTCTAGATAAATGATAGATATATAAGAATTTGGGGATTGTAGGCCTAAAGGGTTCAAACGTTGGATTTGGAGGCTATAAGGTGAGTGGAAATTTATGAATACAGTTATAATAACTTGTCTATTTCGTTTGAATTAAATCTATGTTTTTATGCCTATTCCCTATCAGATATGTTCATTTAAATATTGTGAATTTATCGACAACCATCAGATCTGGTTATAAATATGGTTATAACTTGTGAATTGTAAGTTGTGGTTATGCAAAATATCAATTGTAGGATTATAAGATTTGTTTACACATATTCCTATAGTTATACTGCAATTATGTTGTAAAATATATTGTGGTCATTGCATAACATTGTAGATCTGGAAGTCAGACCCTTTAAACACAAATTAGATGTAGTACATTCCAAATCTTTAGTTCAATGTTGAAAAAAAATATATGTGAATTTGGGTAAAAAGACGAAACTGGTAGATTATGTGATTGTAATGTTTAAAAGAAATATGCTTGTTTGTATTTCATATTGTTGGGTTCTTGCTTAATTAATGTAAATATTCCATTTTCCTCCTTGCATAAAAAGACATTGTTTTGAAATCACAAAAGGTGTAATAAAAAGATCAAAAAGGGAAAAGTGGTGCAAATTAATGTAAAAATATGAATATATATATATATATCTTTGTGTGTGTGTGTGTGTGTGTTTGTTTGTGCGTAATTTGCATCAACTACTCCAAATTATATATATTTATATATATATTTCTTGTGATCGGAAATATGTCAATACACTATTTAAGTATTATTTACAATGGTTATGACTAAAACTCTTTTTGTAAGATTTAAACCTTTTGGCAATATTGAATGCAAAAAGAAATTTTTGGTTATTGATTAAACCTGATCATCTAAATTTAAAAATAAGAATACATAAAAATAACAACTACGTTGACCGAGCGAAAACATAAAAATAATATATACATATTATCTGTCCAAATCAGCGTAAAACAGTAAATTATACAATGTATGGAATGTTGAATGTTTGCATTAGGTTCAATTATGAAATTATATATAAATGCAATCCATATTGAACTAATATATTTGTAGTGACCATTTCAGTAATCAATATAATTAATTGCCACAAATAGGACACAAATCAACAAATAACCATCGTAACCAATATTGACTGGGGAAATATAAATGTGATATGGAAATTGTTACAATTCGTAAAATCAAATAGGATAAATGTTGTAAATCCCAATTAGGAAATTTGAATTATAATTGCATTTAGACACGAGGTTAAGCTCAACTTGTGGCATAAGCCCACCCGGAACTGACTGACAAATCCAACGAGCATAGATAGTCAGCTTAATGTGATGAATCTAATGCATAAATATAATTCTATTAAGGCACGAGGTTAAGTTTAACTTGTGGTAGAAGTCTGCCCGAAACCAACCGGCAAATCCAGCATCCACAAGTTGTCAACTTAATGTGAGAGGCCTGGTACGTAAATATATGTATAAATTAATTAATTAATAAAGGAATAAGAATAGAAATTACTGATTGTGGTACAACAATTAGATAACTTGGGACTGATAAATAGCTGCCTTAGGAAAATATGACCGTTATGGTCATGAAGGGCAATAAATAGGTAATAAAAGAAAATGGGTGTTATAAGGGAATTTATGATTGTCGTTTAAACACTAAGTCCAAAATAGGGAAGAAATCAAATAAATATCCTAGAAAAACAGGGATATAACCTTCCTTCTTTATGCAGTTCGACTTATTAGGTTAATAATGTAAGATATTATTAACCATATAAACCCATGACAAAAATGAATCTTGAAAGTATAGTATTTCCGTGTAGAGGGACTAAATGAGAATAAATTGATAATGTAGTCTACTTTATCCCAATAGGGAAAGGTGCTAAACTAAAATGGGTACGAATTCAATAATCTTTGCGTATAGTCCGCTTCCTTAGGTCTTAAGTGGCTTTGGGTTGATGAGTCCACCCGGGAGTAGGTTTTTCAGTTTAAGGGTATTAAACGACATATGTGAGTATTGTCTGCCCAAAGCAGGAAATTTAAAATGTCAGATATGGCTACCCATCCTACGGGAAGTAATAAGTGAATAAGTGGGTTATCCAATAAGGTCAGCTAGATGGTATAGTGAACGATAAAATACCATCTCTCACCTTATGCGGGCAAGGGTATATGCATGAATGACGGAAGCCTTAACTAGTAGGGCCCGTAGCTAGTGCCTCTAGTTTATATTAACATTGAATATATTATTGAGGGTTAATAATTAGCCAATAGGTCCGCCTAGGGTCTTAAGCAATCATATAGAATCCACCCTATCTATCATTGATGGTGAGGCATTATATAATAAAGGATAGCGAATGAGGATGCATGCATATATAGAAACCCCGTAACTACGGGTCCACTCTCGATTAAATAACCAGTCATGTTCAGGTATAAAGGCTTCACAAATACATGTGTAAATGTCCTATCTCAGTACTATAAATTTGGGAGTAGTAGAGTCATGCGTAAATATTTACAAGGTTGGTTTAGAATCACTAGGGCATACAACTTTTGTTGAACCAAACGGGATACATCTGTGTATTATAGTATATGTTATACATTTCTTAGTCCCCAGAACTTGTTGTTTTGACCTCCCTCCTCATTACAAACTCCCAGGTTTCGTAGAGAAGGTCGGGTTCTTGCAGATGATTATGTTTGGATTTCAGTTCTCATTCTCTCTCATGCTCGGTATTGGCAAAGTGACTTACTTTGAAAAAGGTAGTTACTTGAGTTAATACTAGTTTATATTATTTTTTTCCGCTGTGAGTTATCTTATCATACTCTGATTATGCTAATGCTCATTTATTGCAGGTACCAGATATACATGCTCCATGCTTGGTTGTGTTCAAATTTTGATTTTTATTGAAATTTGGATGTAGAAAAATGTAGGGTGTTACATTTGGTATCAGAGCTTAAGTTAAACGATCAGAGGAATTAGTTAAATTAAGGCTCGTGATAGAATGTAATTTAATTTTCTTTTCTGTTTTTCTTCGTCTTTCTTACTCAACTTTAATTTGTTTGATGAAGAATTAGTCGTGGGCCTAAGTATTTAAAATGGGCTTTAATCGACTAAGAATTGAAATAAGTTGAGTTCGGATTTTTAGCCAATTTCGTCTTACCCCACAGTAAATTGGCAATCTCGTCGTGAAGAGCATGATGATGACATGTGGTGGAGTCCGTTGATTCGAGTTTTGAGACCGACAAAAATCTAGCTACAACCGAGATAGTTGCAATTTCTGGTTTTTGGTTTTGTTCTTGAAAATCCAAGTAAAACCATTCCTCGATCCAAAACAGGAAAAGTTCACATTAGTATGTCTTATCCATTTCGAAATGTAATTACGAGGTATATCCATTTGTCATGTCATTGGATTTCCGAATCTTTTTTGCTGAAGCATTCAATTGAGTTCTTGGCCTTGTATTCGAGGAAAATTTATTTTAAAACTATGTTTGAAAAATAAAAATGGATTTTAACGGTTTTGTAATATGGTTTTGAGAAATAGTTTGTAAAGATATGGTTTTTAAATTCTTAATCTATTCGTGTTACAAAATTTTCGGGGGCCGTTCAGTAATTTTAATAAATGTAATCCGATTGGTAGGAAGAAAGGAGTTAAAAAAATCTCAGGACCATCGATTATGAATTCGTTCACCCCTAATAAATCGAAAGTCCATCAAAGGTCGAAAATCAAGCTGCTGAAATCTGTGAATCAGAGAAACTGAAAAGTCACAAAAAAGGCCGAAAGGTCCGAAACTCAACCGGGAAAGAGCCTGAAACAACCTAAACTGTTGATCGCGGTTTCCACTGGTCAACAGCAGAAAAACAGGGTTCAGACGTTTGAATTATACATTCAGACGTCTGAATTGGGTTTTCCAAAGACATAAATCTCTGTTTGAGATTCGGACTTCTGAATTAGAAAATTCAGACGTCTGAATTGCAATTCAGGCGTCTGAATGAAAAATAAAGACTTTTGAATTGCGCTCTATTTGTTTTTATAATTATTCGTAGCAGGTCAGACGTATGACCTATAATATTCAGACGTCTGAACGTGGGCCTAAGATTAATTTTGCCTAGATAACATGCTCAAAGTGACATCGACAAACGCCCGAAGGCTTATAATGTTATATACATGAAAAATGGGGCTTCCAAGACTTACCGAAAAAATCGATAATGCACGAACAAATCTTACTTAAGGATTCATACTCGAATTCATATATAATCGACTTAAAACTCATGAAATGGAAATGTACACTCAATCAATACAAATCACACAATACATACACAACGTACACGTGCCATAAGCACACTAGACAAGCATATAGTTTGAGGCATAGATGTGAGTTCTCAAAGAACTCACTTTTGATGCTAACAAAGTAAAGAAATGATCCATAGCTTAGCCCGAATAACCTCCCTTCCAATATTACTCACAAATCTTCAATATATACAAAAAATAAACCAACTTCCTAAGAGTTAGGTTTAGAAAATCATAGGAAATTAAAGAGGAATGGAGTTGAATAAGATGCAGATGAAGATAGAGAAGCTTACACAAGTTGCCTCCTTGATTTGGATTCCTAGAAGCCAACCCTAGCTTAGGAATTTTAATTTCCCTTTCTCATTCCCCATTTTCTATTTTTTTGCTAAGTGTTGGAAGTGAATGAAGGGGGAAAGGGTTGTGGGAGTTATAAGGGTGTACTATGCTGACTAACCCAAACCCTAGTCCAAAGTCCAATTTTTCACAAATCCGAAATATATCAATGTTTATAGTTTTCGATCAAATAAACGACATTTTTAACTCAATGGAAGTGATTTCGAGTCCGAATTCACCCATATGAAAAATGTGACTTTTTGGACATACATTTAGTTAACAGTTGACGTTATATTTAAGTAAAATATTTAAATATATTATCGTCAAATATGCGGGTTGTTACATGGCCCTTGGCGTGGGCAACATGGACAACAGCCCAGGGCCCAAAATTCCAATGGGCAAAAATTTTCCTCTTACCTTTGCATATATTTTAATTTTAAAGCTCACTAGCCTAATCAAACAAACCCTAGTCATTATCAAATCATGCACAAAGGAGCCGAAGAAGGAAACATCAAGTATTTTCAATTTTCACTTTCATTCCAAACAAAAACTTTTGGATGCATTCAATGGAGATGATGTTCTTCTCCATCTCAATGTCTTTTAAATTCAAATTTCTTTCCATCCTCGAATATTATCTCTTTTGCAATCTTCAAAGCTCTAAAATTTCATATACTCTATCACCTCTCCAGGTTTATAGCAGATTCAGATATTGTTTACTTCCAGATTTAAGAATTAAATTGCAAGGTACGCTTTAATTTTGAATCTTTTTAACTATTGTCTTATGTTCTTTGCTGCGTTGTCTATTTTTTTTAGAATTAAAATATAGAATTATCATATCATGTTTAAAGTAATCCCGCATTGATTGATTACAACCACAGAATAACCAAAGATTAATTTTGATCATCATCGAAAGAAATGAAATAAGTTAGGAAAAAAAGACGCATGGGCTATGAAAGAGCCATCCACCGTTAATGAGATGCGTTGTCTAGAACATTTGGTTCCAAAGTTTTTCTATGCATTAAAATAATTATCGTTTGTCCTAATTTATTGTTAGTCTGATGGTTTGAATCATTTGATTCATGCTGCCCATTGTGATCTTGGAATTAGCTAAGGCTAATAAGTATTGTTATAATATTATTTGGTTTCCATAACATTAAGTTTATTGTCTTATTGTTCGAATATCCATTGTCCAAACATTATTGTTGATCATGCATTAGAGACCTATTTATTTGATATAAGCTTATGAACGATAAACGACATAATTGACTTTAGTATGCTTGATGTAGTACTGAAATGAGTTCAAGTTACGGGTATGTATGTTTTAACATGAATTTTAATATTATTATTTTGTATTCCAATTACGGTGAGTTCACATATGAATCATATTCACTTGTGAGTTCATTCCTACATGACGAATATCATGCAAATTGATCCTCCAACGGCTAATCTCTTTCAAGAAAAATTAAACAAGACGATATATTAATGATTTTACTTCAAAAAATGCATTACGAGAAATTTTCAAATGATGTTATTGTTGGTGTTAACTCTATTATAAAACGTGATATAAATATCATTCTTATCGCACACAAGAGTGATAGATCATTTATATTTACAAATCAATGGATCGAGTGGTGTTTTAATACAGATCGGGCACAAATTAAATGATGAATCAGGCATAAATTTCATGTAAGGATCGGGCAGAAAACACTTGGTGGATCGGGAACAAATAGCATCAGTGGATCGGGCAGAAAAATCATCAATCGATCGAGCAACTTTATGTTGTTGAGTCAGGCATAATTAAAGTGATGGTTTGGGAAGTTGTGCGCATGAGAAAACATGTGATTTGGCAGAGCGCGCCACATGAGATCCATGAGGTTTTCTGGATTGGGCAGTGTGACAATAATTGGATTGGGAAAAAGCAGCTGGTGATTTGCAACACGCAGCATATGTGAAAACACTGATTTGGCATTGTGCGCGCCGAAGGATTACGCCACTCTCTGGATCGGGCAAACTATTTGTGCATTGATCGGGAAACTCCATTTGATAGATTGGACATTGCCAAGGAAGATTTGCCTAATGCTTTGCATGACAGAAAGGGAGATTTGGCAAGGCGCCATTTAGTGGATCATAATTATTCTATGGATCGGGCATACACTGTTGCGCCATGGATCGGGCATTACCACATTGACTTGGCAAGCCGCTGCGCATGGTAAAAAAAGGAATTGGTAGAGCGCCGCACGATAGGTCACGTTGTTTTCATGGATCTGGCATTTATGAAGGATGGATCGGCTATAAATATGGCGCAGTGGCAATTTTGTAATATTGATGGATAAGGCATCCGATCCGTAGCCTGCACACATGAAAACCACTCCTATAAAACCCCATCACTTCTTAAATTTAAGGGACTGAATTTTCCAACCTCGAAGGGTTGCCATTTTAGTTTCTCGACATTGCTAAAGCATCTCAAACTCCATTAAAGCTCTATCAAGCTTCGCTCAATAATCTCCATCACCGTGATATCATCAAAGATCATTAAAGTGCTCGATTATCAAAGATCTACTTCAATAATCTCTGCAACTCAAGAGATCTAAGAATTTCTATGATGAATTCAAGAGATTGAAGTAAAGAGATAGAGATCTGTAGAGAAGAGAAATTCATTGCAAAATAAAATAGAAAAAAGATGTATAAAGCGAAAGTGGTTATGTGCCTTGTAAATACGAGAATCGTAATGAAATCTCTAATAAAAGTGGATGTGGGCCAGATCTGAGGCCGAACCACTATAAACACTCTCTCTTTTACTTTTTCCTGCATTTATTCTGCTCTTAACCTTGTTTTGATCATTTGTGAAGTGTTGAAACACACTTTGGGGGTGTTAGTGCAAATTTTTTGCATTAACGTTTTTGGCATCTGCCATGGGGCTCGAACCCACGACCACAAGGTTAAGAGCCTTGGTGGATTTTTGTGGATTGTGAAGATTAAAAGCTTGCCATTCTACAGTAGATCCTTACGATCTTGAAGTCAAGCCTAGTGAAAGAATTCCTATGAAGTTTGGAAGTTTTCTTAAAATCATGGCACCATCGAAGAAGAGTAATAAATCTGGTAATGGTCCGGATAATGCTGTTAATGATGCTCCAACTCCTCAAACCAATCATCCAGCTAATTCTCAAACTTTGGGAGTTGGTGTGTCCCGAGAAGAGTTGGATATTGTTGTTGCTAGCTTGATTCAGCAAATGGAGAACGCAAACAAAGCCATGATGGATAGGTTAGAAGCTCTTTTCGCTGCTTAAGCAAATACGACAAATTAGAAAATTGAATTTAATCTTGAAGATAATGCTAACTCTTCTACCTCATATCACAACCGTAACTACATTGTTGAAGAGATTGATGATTCAGATGATGATATTGAAGATTCCAAAATTAATGCCATGAACTATTCTGGAAGACATACTTCTCGTAACGTGGCTAGTCCCACCAAAGGGGAACATCCCCAACAGGGAGGCCCAGGGCCTTGGATCCCAAACCGAGATCGCTTTCCCTTGCAAGCATCAGGTAAAGGTGATGATGTCCGACCCGTGGGTCAACACGATCATGAAAAACGTCTTTCGGAGATGGTGGGGGCAGATTATGAAGAAAAGTATGGAAAAGAATGGGATTTTGCTCTAAGCAAAACCCCACTAGCAGAGAGAATTTGGAAGGATGAATTTTCGAAATTGTTTGTTCCACCTACCGTGCCAGCTTATGGTGGAACTGGATATCCTAGTCTGTTTGTGTACAAGTATGACCAACATATAAATGGTGCACGGGCCATGGACGAAATCAAGTGCTTGTACTTTCCCATTTATTTGGAAGGAGTTGCGTCACTTTAGTTCACCAAATTGCCGCCAAAGTTAATAGATAATTTCTCTGTTCTGGAGCATAAATTTAGGGAGCAGTTTAAGCTATATACAACAAAAGTCAAAGATGTGATGTCATTAAATGACGTGGAGAAAAAACCGGGAGAGTTAGTTAGAGCCTTTCTTACTCGCTTTAATGCTTCCGTAACTGAAATGGGAAATGCAGAGCCCCATATGGTGTTGATGGCGTTATACTAAGCTATGGATAAAAAGTATCCACTTGGGAGTAGGATGAAAATGAAGGAACCTAATACTATTGAAAAGTTCTATGAGAAAGCTGAGGAATTTATCAGAGTAGAGGAAGATCCCGCTACTGATCATAATGTCGCTGAAAATAGTGTTGTGCCAGAGAAAAAGGACAATGGTGCTCAAGGTGGGCAAAAGAGTAATGGGGGCCAGAAGAGAGGAAATGATGGGAAGGATAATAGGAGTGGAAAGAAATCCCAATTCATTAACCTGTTAGAGTTGACTCATCTGACAGACACTCCAGAAGATATCTTCATTGACACCAAAGACACGGAAGGTTATACAAAACCAAAACCACAGATGGTTGGGACACTACAGATGAAGCCTGGAATGTTTTGTCATTTCCATAATCTACCTGGCCATAACATAAACAAATGCAAACATCTCCAAAGATTGATTGAATAATTTATAAGGAAGAATGGGTTGCAACAATACATGAAGAAGCCTCAAGCTATGGATCCTCAAGGACAGAGTGCACCCGCTGGTTATCCTAGTTCGAGTAGTGGGGCTCCAATTCAAGCTAACCAAAGGCTGGTGATTAATACCATTTCTAGAGGTCTTCACCCAGAAGGTAGTAAATAGGGAGATATTGAAAGATATGCACACACTTTGAAGTACGCCCCAAAGGTAGAGCGGTGTTTGATCATGAGCAATACTATTCCTGTGAAGCAGCAAAAGATCTCTTATGAAGACTTTATGTTCAAAGAGAAAGATGCAGAATGTGTGATAACTCCTATTCTCAACCCGATGGTTATGACATTTAGGATAGGCCCAACGATGGTTAAGAGGGTGCTTGTTGATTGCAGCGCCTCGGTTAATGTTTGGTTCCAAAACACTTTCAACCAGATGAATCTTTTTATGGTTGATGCGCGAGCTTGTCAAACTAAGATTCAGGGGTTCACTGGCGAACTAAAACAACTGATCGGGGTTATTGATGTGATGGCCGCCCATAACTCCTGCACTTAACAAGAGAAATAATGTGCTGAAAGATGTGCTAGGCTGCACTAGATGATCATCAAGGTAAGATAACACAAGCGGAACATGTCATATAACTCACAAAGCAAGGATAAAATATAATAGAACATATACAACAAGCAATAATAGTGATGCAAAATTGAGAAGAAACTTAAACTTTTCCATATCACTTTGAAATATCCATACAACATTGGATAACACTATAAGAGTATGTACAAAGTGCCTCACTACAAGTCACTCAAAGAATACATCAACATAGCAGCGGAAAAACAACAAATAATAGAGAGTAGGAAATAACACGCCAGCCTCTAGCTCTTCATCGCTCAGCAGCATCGTCCTCATTAAGATCAACTACCTGTCACCTGCTACTCAGTCTGCCCATCCACAACTGGATGAACAACTCACGGTAATAAGAGGGAGACATAAAACCTTGAGTCAGACAATAGTCTTAATAGGAGATAAAACAACTATCTAACATCATCAATAAAGTATATGATAATAGACAGATTAATCTATTAACTACCAACATCACCAGACAAGAACCCAAACCTATCTTCCCCACACTGGACAATGATAGCCTTTACAACAATCAGATAGAAACAAATAGTACATTCATGGCAACCAATCATCAATTGTAAATCATCCTAATCGATACTGACATTCCCCAAGCCTAAGCCCCAAAGACCTAAACCAACATAAGACAAGCACCCTAGAAATATCTTCTTCGACGTCGAATGATCTACACAAGACGATACAAGAAAAATAATCATCGTCCACGACTCTGGCTATCACTGTCAATCCTGCTTTGAAACCATCGTTAATCGTATGACCGACTCAATATCATGTCGTCCGACAAGGGCTAATGGAAAACCCCGGTTCTAGCAAAGCTCCATACGCATTCGCGATTCGTATCTCTAGGCCCATCGTGATTGCCCAGGGTACTCGACTAATCATCTAGTCTTTTAGGCATCCCAATTATACCCTTGCTTTGAGTCCGCTAGAACCTTCGACAATAGTAATTTCTCGGCCTTCATAACTCTAGTCGTCATCATCGACGATTATCCATTGATCAAGCGCCTTCTTGAGCAACCATTATTCACAAACTCAACATCTTTGAGTCGTACTCACATTCATTGCATTTCATCGATCAACAAACACATCGCAACACCAAGAAAATTCCATCTTGAACTCACATCAAAGCCATGACTATCATTGAAGCAAAAACATATGTCGTTTGGTCGATTTTCAATTTACGGCGCTTTGGTCTTTGCTTTTAGTAACATTCCATTGCGTTTCCAAAACACTGCAATTCAACATGTAAATGTACATCCGATATTGAAGCACTTCTCAATTTACAACGTTTCAACACCTTTCCACAGCGTTTTCATAACGTTGTAGCTGTCCCCGGGTCGTTCCATGAGATTAACGACGTGACTCCATCGGGTCGCTCCACCATTCCAATGACCCGACCATACTAGGTCGCTCCATCCATCCATCTCCGACCAAACCACCTCACTTGCTTCCCAGGGATTCAGCCGACCCATTAAATGACGACCCAACTATTGTCGACCCATCCAAAGAATACAACCCTAAGCCTTTCAAAGCTTCAACGACCCAAAGCCCTTCAAAGCTACAACGACCCAAGCCCTTCAAAGCTCCAAGGACCTGCCCATGTCTTGGAGCACAAGCTAACGACCTGACCTTGTGTGACCGACCCGACTCATTTCATGGTCCCCAAGCCACGATCCATGCAAAAACGACCCGACTCTTCGAAGCACCAAAAGCACGCAATCCAATCCAAAATCGACCAATTCCAATCAACAGCCAATAGCAATCATCGACATACATTAGCAAAACAATAATTCATCATATGATTATATGAATTCATCAAATCATGGTAAAACAATGAACAAACAAAATAATGGATCAAAACTTGCATATACATATGGATTAATATAAGAATAACCGGTTTAAGTTTCTAGATTAGATCCTATGGTGATTTAAATGAAATTATACTTACCATGATGTAGATCTAGGTGAAAACAACTTAAAATGCTGAAAATAAGATTGAACAACCCCTATACTTGATTGAATCTGTGAGAGAAATGTTTATCACTTACCAATTCTTCAAATTAACTTGAAATCGCTAAATTCCCAAATTAGAAAGCAAAGAATGATCTTCAAGCCTCTCTATTTGATGCGATCTCCCTTCACTTGATGTACATCTAGCTTTGCTTGATGTAGATCTTCAATCTTCTTGTGTAGATCGAGAATTTTAATAGAGGAAAGATGTATTTGATTGAGCAAGGAGAATCATAAGCTCAACCAAATGAGAGAATGAAGAAAGTAAACTATCTCCATGCCTCTACCCCTTTTTTTATAGCCTCCAACCAGCCCACTAATGGGCCAAACCAATTCAGTCCATTAATGACTAGCCAAACCTGTGCAGAAATTGTGTAGCACTAAAACATCGATTCCTCCCGAACCGCTAAACCAAATTTTTAATATGACAACTCTATGAAATTGGAAACAACATTTCCTTTCTAATGAAATCGATCTCAGCACCTGATTCGATCGCAGTCAAAAGTTATTTCTTGTACAAGACTGACAGGGGCAAAATGGTCACAAATAAAATTGGTATAAATTATGGACATGTCTCACATCCTCGTAACCAACATACCAAAATATGAGAATGATCCAACGCTCAGGAAATTAAATAAAAATATTTACGATCCTCCGATAGAAAAAATGCGGGTCAATACATTTAACCCCTGCCCCCTCCCCCCAAACAGGAATTTCGCCCCCGAAATTCCAAGAAAATATAAGAAACCAAAAAATTCCAAATACCTATTATCCACTAGTAACCAATTTATCATCCAAACTAGCATCCATCAATCCATGCATCCATAGCCTTAACCTATCATGCGAAATTCTAACGAATAATACAAGCTACAATGATGTGAGTTGACACGATATTAATGGATCATACCAACGAAGAATTCTGAATAGGTCGTCTTCATACTTTCTTTCGTATCCCACATACAATCGTCATCATCCTCACTCCACTGCACCTTGACTAGCTTAACCGTCTTCCTCCTAAGCTGTTTCGTGCCATTCCCCATAACGCGAAGCGACTTACGAGGTTTCGTAACTACGGTCTCGATTTATAGGTCTTTGTACTGTTCCGGAGATATCACCACATTCGAATCATGCACATACATCCGTAGAAATTACGCATGGAAAATATTATGCACTCTCGACATCTTCTCGGAGAACTCTAATCTATATGCGAGATTTCCAATCCGCTTGATTATCGGAAACAGTCGAACAAACCTTGGAGCTAAATTTCCTTTGCTTCCGAACCGAACAGCATGCTTTAACAGCGAAATCTTCACGAAAACCATAATGCCCACGTTGAATTCCAAATCTTTTTGACACTTATCGGCATAACTCTTCTTACGATCTTGAGATTCCTTCATTCGTTGCCGAACAATCTCAATACAATCTTAGGTCTCTCTAATCACCTCAGGCCCAAGTATCAACTTATCTTCAGTCTCTAACTAACATGCTAGAGAATTACATGGTCTACCGTAAAACGCCCCGTACGGTGCCATCCCAGTGCTCGACTGGTAGCTATTATTATACCAAACTCAACTAAATGCAAATAGTCTTCCCACGATCCCCCGAAGTCCAATACACAAGCTCTTAGGAGATCTTCCAAAACTCGGTTAACCCTCTCGGTTTGGGGATGATAAGCCGTACTCAAACACGATTCGGTTCCCAAAGTCTCTTGCAAAGTCTTCCAAAATCCACTTGTGAATAATGGATCTCCATCACTCAATATGCTCTTCGAGATACCATGGAATCGGACTATCCATTTAATATAAAGCTCAGCCAACTTCGATGCTGCCCTGGTCGATTTGATAGGAATATATCTTGCACTTTTGGTCAAGCGATCCTCTATGACCCAAATTCCTTTGTTTCCTGCTGTGATTCTAGGTTGTCCATCAATAAAAGCCATCGATATCTCCTCCCACTTCCACATTGGAACTTCCAATGCTGAAGCAATCCACTCGGCTTCTTCTGTTCAGCATTAACTAATTGACAGTTCACACATTTAGAAATAAACTTTCCAACATCCCTCTTCATACCTTCCCAATGGTTTGCTCGCTTCATGTCCTGATACATCTTGTTACTTCCAGGATGAATCATCAACTTCAAGTGTTGACATTCCCTCAGAACCTCATCTCTCAACTTGTCGATATCAAGAGCAACCAGTCGTCCTTGTTTCTGAAGCCAACCTTCTCGACCGACCTCGAACTATTTATTCTCTGGTTCCATATTTTGGATAATCTCAACAAGTTTTGCATCATGCTTTTGATTCTTTCCAATCCTTTCGATTAGAGTAGGTCTTATCAATAAGCTTGCCAAAATTTTAGGTTATAACTCGCACTGTGGTCTGAAATCAAGTTATGCCAAGTACTCGATGTGTTTCCGTTCCGAAAACATCGCTCCCAAACTTCCATGTCTTCGACTCAACGCATCTGCCACTGCGTTACCTTTACCAGGAGTATAGGCTATACAAAAATCATACGGTGCCAGAAACTCTAACTACTGTAACAACCTGCGTTCTAACGGACCGATTTATTTTTCAAAAACCCAATCCATAGAAACCCGAGTCGGTTTGCTCTGGTATCCTACAGAAAAGACAGAGACATAAAACCTGTCAAAGTCGAAAAAGATCTCACAGCGGAAGGAATAAAATATAATGTAGTTGAAACATGGCTTTACCTTAATAATAATACTGGTAAATTAGTATCAAAAGCTAAACAGTCTCTTTCATGAACCTAACCTGCGAATGTTATGAGGAGGGGGTCAGAACATAAGTTCTGTGTGAATGAATTTAAACTATGCTTCTTGGATAATCCTACATATACCGTTCAATTATATTTTCTTATTTATTAGGTTATTTGTGTTATTAGCACTCAAGGCTTACATACACGTCGCAACCATCTACTCTCTAGTAGATTAACCTAATATAGTGTATATGCAGCTACCCCCAATTATGGTATACTCTACTCACATGGTCTCCACCGTATGTACGCAGTCCCTTATCCAATGCCACATGTCGTATGTATATCAACGCTACGTTTTCCTAAAACTATCATCATTGTGTTTCGTAAGCATTTGGACTGCCATTCTAGATTCTACTAGATTCTGTCATCGAATATTTCCCTCTAGTCCATGGTACACCACCCAAAGCGACATGAGTGTCCCTAGACTTTCCCCACGTACGTATCGCCAATCGTACTAGATGTCTATTTGCACATGTTCTCTATATGTGCGCCCGAGTCCCGTGGCAGGGCTAACCAGGAAACACGGAACTTGGTCGGGAGCTTTCGGATATCTGCCGATTGCGGATGCTAAGTTCTGCTTTTACAGTGGCTATGGTCCTACTAGACCCCTCCCTCAACTAACAAGTGAAAGGAACCCAAGAAAATCAAGAATGAGAACTGTAATCCCGGCCCCCTATGCCCTTCGATCCTATTGGCCAACCTCACCCATAAATAGATAGCAAAGTGTATGGTCTTTTCAAGTTCTCTGCCTTTCCGCTTCACGTACTGACTGAAGATGGTAGGTAGACGACGAGTTGCTATCACAGGGCACTAATTGGTATCGTCGAATCACGCTGGTCCATCTTAGTCTTTTGATTGCCCCTTAATTATTGCAATCAAGGCACACTCATTGGTTCACCTACGCAGACCTAACCTCTGTGAGCACAGGTGGATCATCTGCCACTCACAGAGGAATACCAAGAGTACCTTACGCCCCCGGAAGCCGTGTGCTTCTTAACCCAGTCCGTTGGAGCCTACAAGAATATCTAGATGGTCATCCGCTCCTCTTTGTGTCTTTTGACATCCCGATGATCTACCCCTTATGGCTATTCATCCTCTAACATATGGACTGGTCCAAGCGCCTCAGTTTTATATGTCATTAGACCCTATGTCTAACCATTTATTTACACGCTTGCGCCACCTCGTGAGTTTTCACATTTAACTTGGTTATTCTCTTTCACATTGATTTCCTTTCCAAGTTTACCAAGTTACCCTCGCTTATTAATGTTTCATATATGACTCATTACTTGTAAGTTTCATTAATAAGCTTTGTACCCCATTATCCATCCTAACTTATTTCTTATATAATCCTCACTTATTTCTTATATAAGTTTTTCCTCATATCTATCTTCTTATTTAGTTATACTTCCATCTATTGATGTCCCACAATCCATCGTTGTTTGCTTAGTTTTCTTAACTAAGGCTTATTGCTTAGTTTTCTTAACTAAAGATTATTACTTATTTTTCTTAACTAAGGCTTATTACTTATTTCTCCTAACTAAGGTTTATTACTTAGTTCTCTTAACTAAGATTTACTACTTAGTTATCTTTATCGTTATTTACTTAGTTCTCTTAACTAAGGTTTTCTAATCATAACTCATGTTATGTTTATCCACATATTACTCATTATCGCTTTGTAGTTTGTATTCAACTTATTTTATAATATAAGTTGTCCCATTCTCTAGTCTTATTATCATCTTCCCTTGTCCTTAAGACAAGTCTACCTATTCTATGACTTTCATATTTCCCCTATATGTTCATAATAGGTTGCTATCATTCCCCATAACGGAATTAATTAAGATTAACTTAACCTTTCCCATTTCTTTAACACGTTTACTTAACCCCTACCCAATTCAACTGGTTCGTAACACCACTATAGATTTAATTGGGTTATGTATTCTGATTCATTACCATGTCCAATTATGGTTATAATGGGCTAGACCTCCCACATTAGGACTACAACGTGTGGATGCTGGATATGCTGGTCGGGTCCGCGCAGTCTTATTCCACAGTTGGGTCTAACCTCGTGTCTTAGCCTGATTCATATTTACGTACTCAGATCTCCCACATTAGGTTCAACATTAGTGGCAATTGGATATGCCGGTCGGGTCCGGGCAGACTTCCACCACTAATGTAACCTAACCTCGTGTCATAGGTACAATTACAATTCCTAATTGTAATTACTAAACATTCCATTATTAATTAATTAATCAATTAAACCTTTCTCCATTTGAATTATGCCTAAATCACTATTCATATTATAGACTTTTATGCCTCTTTTTAATTCGCTTTTAATTGTGCCCCATATCATAAATTAAGGTATATATATATATATATATATTTATGTATAAATATAAATTGCACCAACCCAAACCCACATATATTTTCCAATTTATGCCTAAAATTCATATTCACATATGTTCTAATTTATGTCCCAAATCACTATTTAGACATGTCCCATTTCACACCCAAATTATTTTTATACTTATAATCAAATTTCAGATCTTTAAACATAATTTGGTCAATATAGTCATACACTTACTCAAGCCATTCCTTGTACATAAATATGACAGTTTTTCATGTGAAATGTATAATACTCCGACTAATCTGATTACATGTTCAATGTTATTCTATAAATCATGTAAACGTTCAATTGGTTAAATAAAAAAATTATTGATGTCATGACATGCTAACCATTCCCACAGTTTACTATATTCAAGACAAGAATTCGCAGATCTATTCATTTTTTACATTTCATCTTGTTATAATCGCAATTTGTAGTTAAACTTGCAATTTCAAAATTTACCTATATACTGGAATGATAAACGATAGCTATAACATTATCAAAAAGTCATAGTTTAATTCTACTCACAGTGATTTTTGCTTTCCTAGGTCTGATTTAGATTAGCATCCAAAGTTCTTCCCTTTCTTGCGGCGTAGATTTGTAGATCCAAAATCCCCTTTTCTCTTTATCTTGAAATAGAAGAAATTCTAAGTCTAATTCTTTTAATTTAAGAATAGAATTTGAAGAGAAAGGGAAGAAAGTAGACTTAAGATTTAGGGAAGAAGAAGCACAACTTCAGCGTAGCTTTGGGATTGTGAATTTTAGGGTTAGGTTTTGAGTTTTATTTATAGGTAGGCTAGAACAACTAGGGCCTTAGGATTAAAATAGAATTCATCTAAACCTTACACCTCGATAAAGAAAAGAATGTTCTAGAGTAGGCTAATCGATTGCTCATTTTTTTTCCTTTTATACACTTATGACGTTTATTTTGTGCAATTAGATATATTGCATATCTTCCTTTCTTTAATTAATTTATCTCTACAATTATTGCTTTCCCTCTATTCTAATTGCACGCCCATATTTCATATCCAATAAATTTTCCCTTTAATTTATTTATTGCAGCAACTTAATTGTCACATACATTTTTTCATACAACTAAATTTATTTAATGCATCATTCTTAATTGCATGCATTAAATTCTTAACCGTTATATGTATGTATATATACATCTTTCTTATTTTCAAGCTATTAAATTTATTTATTAATTGCTTATTACATTGTGTATAAAAATTTTAGTTGTACGCTCATTAACTCATTCAATTTCTTTTCTTCTTACTTCTAATTAGTACATTATATTGTACTATTTTTAATGCATTGCATATTAATCTCTTTCCTTCATGCATTTAACTCTTTTGACATTTGTTTTCTTTCTATTTTGATTGCACATCCTTATTTTACAATCAATTTACTTATTCTTCTTTTTATTTATTGATTTATTCTTGCATATGCACATAATTAATTACATACGCTAATTCTGTTCTTACTCTTTTTGTTTACATATCATTAATTTTTACATTAAAATATACATATGCACTATTACCTATTTGCCACTTAGAAAACTTGCGGGGGGTTACATTCTCCCACCCTTAAGGAATTTCATCCCCGAAATTCGTTTAAGGTAAAATAGATAATCCTTCGCAATCATACATCCATCATGTGTGCATCCAAATTTTTTTTCCAAACATTATGCACATGTGCAAAGTGAAATACATCATAGTAATGCATATATGCCTCATTGGTACCATCTATATGTATGCAAACTTTTAAAATCTCTTTTTAAAACATGATTCTCACATCCTAAATATACTTGCAGTTCTATATGAATGCAATATTTTGAAAACCAAAATAGTTTTTCATCCAAATTTTCCCACACTCTTACAGAGTAAGAGCATAGTTCATCCAATTGTTGCATCCAAAACCCTAACAACCATCATTAAAATCCGAAATTTAGACAAATCTAATTCTCTAAATTCGATTTCTTATTTTACCAAAAGGTATAAAACGGAAAAATTCACATCTTTCGTTTTTCTTTTATGTACCTTTTTTAATTATACTTGGATTTCTACATAACTGTTCTATAAAGATTTCCTATTTTCCTATCCATGTACAACCACACAAGAAAATTTTCATTTTTATTCATCTTTTTCTTAAGATTTTCATTTTCTTTTCCCGTCATGTTTGTTGCTTTACTGAATTTGTTGTTTTCTTTTTAGTTCGGCTATTCTCTTCCTTAGATTATTTGACTTAGTCTAATTACTTAAGTTTATTATTTTTCAAATAAGCCTTTCCATTTTTCTACACAGCTACTATTACGGGCCAAGAATCTTAGGACTAGGTCACAAGTCAAAACAACGAAATCTACACACTTACTTGCCCTTCACAATCTAGTAATCACTACTAGTCCATGCTGTGTATTACTAGCCATACTTTTCTTTTTCTCTAGCAACAAACCTAAGTTTCTTAATGCTTATGCATTCTACGGGAATTTTATACCATTCCAAGATGATCTTTGCTATTTATTTCTCTCGTTCTTTCTAGGCACTAATCCTTACCTACTCCATTTTTTTTTAAAAAAAAAACATGGTTTGGCTTCCTTTCTTTTTATTACATTTTTCTTCCAAAAATTAAAAGTGTTAAAACTCTGTTTTCTTCTCCAAAACTGGCTTTTGCCAAACCATAAAAACATGTCTCAAAATAAAATTGCAAAACACATTTTTTTTTTCAAATCGCAAAACTGGAGTAGACAAGGTCAACTACTTCTTAATCGGGTTCACATTGTTTCTACCTATGTTAATTTTGGCTGCTTTCTACAAGGTGCAAAAATCTACTCTATTCTTACTCTCTACAAATTATTTTGTTCTCCCAACAAAATTTCTTTATAGATCAATAATCAAAATTTATTGTTAATAGAATAGAGATTTTAAAACTTCCTTTTCAAAATACAACTTTTCATGAGAGAATTATTTTTAAAACAAGTAATCATTGTTTTACAAAATATATACCCCACTTTAATTAAAAACCCAACATGCACTAAATATGTTCTTTACATATTTTCCTCAAACATCAAAAACACTTTTAAGATTAAAACTTGAAAACACCACAAACTCCTTTGCCAAAACTATTACAAATTCAAGTTCTTAAAAGTTAATCATTGGGTTAGACTCAAAGTGTGTCTTTAACACAATTAGGCTTTCCTATACACTTCTCAACTATATATGTTCCTAATCCATTTTCCACATTCTAACCTTTTTTCTAACTTATAAGGTTTCACTTCTAAACCCACTATTCTGAAATACTAACATTTCAGTTTCCATCCTATGGGATACTTTCTCCAATACCAAATCATATTGTACACTTTCCAACTAAACCACCTAAGGGTCTTAAAATTTCTATGTTCATTCATTTAGTGTACAAACCAATATCCCAACTCTTTCCATATTTTACTCTTTCTATCTAGTGGGCTCTTTTATGGACTTAGGCCTATATATATTATTTTTATATTTATATTTTTAAAAATACAAATACACTCACTCATTATTTCCCTAGGAACACTAAACCGAAGCTTTGATACCAGATGTAACAACCCGCGTTCCAACGGACCGATTTTTTTTTAAATCCAATCCATTGAAACCCGAGTCGGTTTGCTCTGGTATCCTACATAAAATACAGAGACATAAAACCTGTCAGAGTTCGGAAAACATCTCACAGCGGAAGGAATAAAATATAAAGTAGTTGAAACATAGCTTTACCTTAATAATAATACTACTAAATCAGTATCCAAAGCTATACAGTCTCTGTCATGAACCTAACCCACGAATGTAATGAGGAGGGGGTCAGAACATAAGTTCTGTGTGAATGAATTTAAACTACACACTTCTTGGATAATAAAACATATACCGTTCATTTATATTTTCTTATTTATTAGGTTATTTGTGTTATTAGCACTCAAGGCTTACACACACGTCGCACCCATCTACTTTCTAGTAGATTAACCTAATATAGTGTATATGTAGCTACCCCCAATTAAGGTATACTCTACTCACATGGTCTCCACCGTACTTACGCAGTCCCTTAACCAATGTCACATGTCGTATGTATATGAACGCTACGTTTGCCTAAAACTATCATCACTGTGTACGTAAGCGTTTGGACTGCCATTCTAGATTCTACTAGAATCTGTCATTGAATAATGCCCTCTAGTCTATGGTACACCACCAAAAGCGACATGAGTGTACCTAGACTTTCCCCATGTATGTATCGTCAATCGTACTCGATGTCTATTTGCACATGTTCTCTATATGTGCGCCCGAGTCCCGTGGCAGGGCTAATCAAGAAACACAGAACTCGGTCGTGAGCTTTCGGATATCTGCCGATTGCAGATGCTAAGGTCTGCTTTTACAGTGGCGACGGTCCAACTAGACCCCTCCCTCAACTAACAAATGAAAGGCACCCAAGAAAATCAAGAATGAGAACTGTAATCCCGGTCCCCTATGCCCTTCGATCCTATTGGCCAACCTCACCCATAACTAGATAGCAAACTGTATGGTCTTTTGGAGTTCTCCGCCTTTCCGCTTCACGTACTGACTGAAGATGGTTGGTAGACGACGAGTTGCTACCACTGGGCACTAACTGGTCTCGTCGAATCACGCAGGTCCATCTTAGTCTTTTGATTGCCCCTTAATTATTGCAATCAAGGTACACTCATTGGTTCACCTACGCAGACCTAACCTCTATGAGCACAGGCGGGTCATCTACCACTCACAGAGGAATACCAAGAGTACCTTACGTCCCCGGAAGTCGCGTGCTTCTTAACCCAGTCCGTTGGAGCCTACAAGAATATCTAGATGGTCATGCGCTCCACTTTGTGTCTTTTGACATCCCGATGATCTACCCCTTATGGTTATTCATCCTCTAATGTATGGACTGGTCCAAGCGCCTTAGTTTTATATGTCATTAGACCCTATGTCTAACCATTTATTTACACGCTTGCGCCACCTTGTGAGTTTTCACATTTAACTTGGTTATTCTCCTTCACATTGATTTCCTTTCTAAGTTTACCAAGTTACCCTCGTTTATTAATGTTTCATATATGACTCTTTATTTGTAAGTTTCATTAATAAGCTTTGTACCCCATTATCCATCCTAACTTATTTCTTATATAATCCTAACTTATTTCTTATATAAGTTTTTCCTCATATCTATCTTCTTATTCAGTTATACTTCCATCTATTGATGTCCCACAATCCATCGTTGTTTGCTTAGTTTTCTTAAGTAAGGCTTATTGCTTAGTTTTCTTAACCAAGGCTTATTACTTATTTTTCTCAACTAAAGCTTATTACTTATTTCTCTTAACTAAGGTTTATTACTTAGTTCTCTTAACTAAGATTTACTACTTAGTTATCTTTATCATTATTTACTTAGTTCTCTTAACTAAGGTTTTCTAATCATAACTCATGTTATGTTTATCCACAGACTACTCATTATCGCTTTGTAGTTTGTATTCAACTTATTTTATAATATAAGTTGTCCCATTCTATAGCCTTATTATCATCTTCCCTTGTCCCTAGGACAAGTCTACCTATTATATGACTTTCATATTTCCCCTATATGTTCATAATAGGATGCTATCATTCCCCATTATGGCATTAATTATGATTAACTTAACATTCCCATTTCTTTAACACGTTTACTTAACCCCTACCCAATTCATCTGGTTCGTAACACCACTACAGATTTAATTGTGTTAAGTATTCTAATTCATTACCATGTCCAATTATGGTTATAATGAGCTAGACCTCCCACATTAGGCCAACAACGTGTGGATGCTGGATATGCCGGTCGAGTCCAGGCAGTCTTATTCCACAGTTGGGTCTAACCTCATGTCTAAGCCCGATTCGTATTTACGTACTCAGACCTCCCACATTAGGTTCAACATTAGTGGCAATTGGATATGCCGGTCGGGTCCGGGCAGACTTCCACCACTAATGTAACCTAACCTCGTGTCATAGGTACAATTACAATTACTAATTGTAATTACTAAACATTCCATTATTAATTAATTAATCAATTAAACCTTTCTCCATTTGAATTTTGCCTAAATCACTATTCATATTATAGACTTTTATGCCTCTTTTTAATTCACTTTTAATTAAGCCCCATATCATAAATTAAGGTATATATATATATATATATATATATATATAAATATATATTGCACCAACCCAAACCCACATATATTTTCCAATTTATGCCTAAAATTCATATTCACATACGTTCTAATTTATGTCCCAAATCACTATTTAGAAATGTCCCATTTCATACCCAAATTATTTTTATACTTATAATCAAATTTCATATCTTTAAACATAATTTGGTCAATATAGTCATACACTTACTCAAGCCATTCCTTGTACATAAATATGACAGTTTTTCATGTGAACTGTATAATACTCCAACTAATCCGATTACATGTTCAATGTTATTCTATAAATCATGTAAACGTTCAACTGGTTAAATAAACAAATTATTGATGTCATGACATGCTAACCATTCCCATAGTTTACTATATTCAAGACATGAATTCGCAGATCTATTCATTTTTTACGTTTAATCTTGTTATAATCTCAATTTATAGTTAAACTTGCAATTTCACAATTTACATATATATGGGAATGCTAAACGATAGCTATAAAATTATCAAAAAGTCATAGTTTAATCCCACTCACAGTGATTTTTGCTTTCCTAGGTCTGATTTAGATTAGCATCCAAAGTTCTTCCCTTTCTTGCGACGTAGATTTACAGATCCAAAATCCCTGTTTCTCTTTATCTTGAAATAGAAGAAATTCTAAATCTAATTCTTTTAATTTAAGAATAGATTTTAAAGAGAAAGGGAAGAAAGTAGATTTAAGATTTGGGGAAGAAGAAGCATAACTTTAGCGTAGCTTTGGGATTGTGAATTTTAGGGTTAGGTTTTGAATTTTATTTATAGGTAGGCTAGAACAACTAGGGCCTTAGGATCAAAATACAATTCATCTAAACCTTAAACCTCGCTAAAGAAAAGAATGTTCTAGAGTAGGCTAATTGATTGCTCATTTTTTCCTTTCATACACTTATGACGTTTCTTTTGTGCAATTAGATATATTGCATATCTTCCTTTCTTTAATTAATTTATCTCTACAATTATTGCTTTCCCTCTATTCTAATTGCATGCCCATATTTCGTATCCAGTAAATTTTCCCTTTAATTTATTTATTGCAGCAACTTAATTGTCACATACATTTTTTTTTTCATACAACTAAATTTATTTAGTGCATCATTCTTCATTCATATATAACCCTTTACTTTTTCCCACATGCAGTTTTTTTCCATTAATGCATCCTTCCATTATTTTATATACAATATGAAGTTTATTAATTCTTTGTTGCATATTTCTAATGTTCTTATATTTTTCCATGCATTAAATTTATGTTTATTTTGGTTCATGCATTTACACATTTTTAATTGCATGCATTAAATTCTTAACCGTTATATGTATGTATATATACATCTTTCTTATTTTCAAGCTATTAAATTTATTTATTAATTGCTTATTACATTGTGTATAAAAATTTTAGTTGTACGCTCATTAACTCATTCAATTTCTTTTCTTCTTACTTCTAATTAGTACAATATATTGTACTATTTTTAATGCATTGCATATTAATCTCTTTCCTTCATGCATTTAACTCTTTTGACATTTGTTTTCTTTCTATTTTGATTGCACATCCTTTTTTTTACAATTAATTTACTAATTCTTCTTTTTATTTATTTATTGTTTATTCTTGCATATGCACATAATTAATTACATGCGCTAATTCTCTTCTTACTCTTTTTGTTTACATATTATTAACTTTTACATTAAAATATACATATGCACTATTACCTATTTGCCACTTAGAAAAATTACGTGGTGTTACAACTACCACTGATGTTGAAGTTTCAAATCCTTTTGGGAGAAAAGATACTTCAACGATTTGTGATCTGTAAACAACTTGAATCGAATTCCCAATAGGAAATGTCTCCACATATTCAGAGCAAACATGATCGCTACCAACTCCAAATCATGAGTTGGATAATTCCTTTCATGTGGCTTCAGTTGTCGATTTGTGTAGGCCATAATCCTATCCTTCTGAATTAGTACTGCTCCAAGTCCAGTACCACATGCATCGGTGTATTCCGCTATATCTTTGTTCTCACTCGGAATGGCCCAAATAGGACTACTCGCTGGTCTCTCTTTTAGGATTCCAAAAGCTTGCTCACACTTTGCATCCCATGTGAACACTTTATTCTTCTTCGTCAATCCCGTTAATGGTGCATCTATCTTGGAGAAATCCTTTATAAAACGATGATAGTATCCTGTCAACCCAAGGAAACTCCGAATGTCTGTCGCGTTCTTAGGTCTATCCCAGTCCTGGATTGCTACCACCTTAGCGGGGTCAATTGCTATTCCATTTCCAGAAACAATATGACCTAAGAACCTCAATTCGCTCTTCCAAAAGTGACACTTCGAAACCTTAGCTCTCGGCTGATGCTTTCGCAAGATTCCAAAACAATTTGCAAGTGTGTCTTATGCTCTTCGTCATTCCGGGAGAAAACCGGAATGTCATCCACGAACACAAGCACGAACTTGTTCAATTGACCTTTGGATACCCTATTCATTAGATCAATGAAATATGCTAGCGCATTAGTCAACCCAATTGGCATAACCAACCGTTCGAAGAAATCAGATGGTGTCTTAAAATCAGTATTCGGCACACTATCCCTTGCCACTCTCAACTATTGGAATCCCGTTGCCAAATCCATCTGAGAAAACAACTTGTCTTCGTGAAGCTCATCGAACAAGTCATCTATCCTTTGCAATGGATACTTGTTCTTGTTGGTCACCTTATTCAGCTCATGATAGTCCACACACAGTCTCAAAGATCCATCAACCTTGGTTGCAAACACAACTAGTGCACCCCATTCGGATACACCTCTCCAAATAAGCCCTTTTCCCAAAAGGTCACGTACCTGCACCTTTAACTCTCGCTGTTCCTTAGGCATCATCCGCCTAAGAGGCATGACGACAGGTCTAGCACCTTCGACCAAATCGATTCTAAACTCAATCTCGCAATGCGGCGGCAACCCTTTGACCTCGTCAAAGACATCATTAAACTCACTTGCGATCGGCACTAATGACAAGTCTTCCAATGGAATCACAAGCGAATATAAATAGCTCGTGAATACACCATCTTCAGGCTTACATCGAATCACAACCATTCACCCTTCTGCATTCCTGGATGTCACCTCCAGCTTCTCGCAATCCACTTTTGCCGCATACATCTTGAGCCAGTCCATACCCAAAATAATCCTAAATCCAACGAAGTTCAAAAATAAAGCAATCACATACAAAGGAGCAACCATGACTCGGTAACACTAGACCACGATAAATCATACACAAATTGGATGAACCCCTAACTGTATTAGTCACAACAAAAGGTCTATCTCAAGTCTTGGGTTCCAAACCCAAACGACACACAAGCTCATTGCAAATGAAAGAATGTGATGCTCTAGTACCAAACAACACATGAACTGAAACTTCTTTAACGGAAAGAATACCTCGAATGACGACATTCTTGCCTTTCTTCTCCACCGTTGGAGCTCTTGAAGACGATGGCACTACTTCCAAAGCATACGCCTTCACATTCTGCTTACCCTTCGCCAGTTTTGGACAACCTTTCCTGTTATATCCAGGTTTTCCAAAGTTGTAGCACTTCCTCTTATCCTTTGGAATCTTACAATCCTTGGATTAATGGCCCTTCTGCTGGTAGTTAAAGCAAGTCACTTCGCTTTTCTGCTGTTTCTGCTTCCTCTTTATGTTATTACCACCTTGTTGTGGTTTCAGTTCCTCTTTGGTTGCAACAACATTCTCTTCCCTGGGGACAAACTCTCATGCGTTAGAGATTTTTCCACGATCTTATCGTAAGTATCATCTAAGTGACCATCCAGTTGATTCCCAAGATATTTGTCTAAGCCCATGACAAGCTTCTCGTTCTTCTGATAAAGAGTCTCAACATATAAACGAGCATACTTCAACAAATCTTCAAAGTCAGAAACATATTCCAACACTGGTCGACCATTCTGCTTAAGCTCAACAAACCTCTTAAACAGAATAGACTTATGGACGGTAGAGATAAACTTTGTCTCAAACTTGACTTTGAATTGGTCTCATGAAATCTCATCTTCTGGAGTGTTTAGAGTGACAGAGTTTCACCAATCCATAGCTCTGCCCTGTAGCTGTCTCGATGCAAGCTTCCTCTTAGTCGCATCATCAATACCGAAGTCTTCAAAGATCTGAATACAAGTATCAAGACACCCTTGAAATTCTACAATTGGCTCTGTATCCTTAAATGGCTTCCCTCCTAGAGTAGTGAAACCTTTGCATAGCATTGCGAAGTCCACAACTCTAGGCACTTGCACTTGAACTCCTACATCTACCGCAGTTGTCTTCTGAGCAAGTACCCTTCTCATGATTGCTGCCATCATGGCTTCGAACTTAGCTGGGTAATCGGGTATACCGCCATTACCCCCTACAAATACAGTCTCCTCCCTAGCAGTGTGTCTCGACGTTTGATGACTCATTCTAAATCTGTAAAATATAATGATTAGTCTACACACGAGAAAATTTGCAAATGGAGTTCAAATGCTATTATACTATATACTAATATATAGTCTAGATCCATCAGAAATCTACAAATATGACTCTCGTACGTTATTATGTCCTCGAACTTTGGCTATAATCGATAAACAGAGCTCCAATATCAAATGTGATGACCGCCCATAACTCTTGCGCTTAACAAGGGAAATAATGCACTAAAAGACGAGCCTGGCAGCAATGGACGATCATCAGGGTAGGATAACACAAAAGGAACCAGTCGTATAAGTCACAATGCAAGGATAAAATATAATAGAACATATGCAACGTGCAATAATAGTGAAGCAGAATTGAGCAAAATCTTAAAAAATTTCATATCACCATGAAAAATCCATACAACATTGGATAACACTATAAGAGTCTGTACAGAGTGCCTCACTATATGTCACTCAGAGTATACATCAACATAGCAGCGGAAAAACAACAAATAGTAGATAGTAGGAAATAACACGCCAGCCTCTAGCTCGTCATCGCTCAGCAGCATCGTCCTCATTAAGATCAACTACCTGTCACCTGCTACTCGGTATGCCCATCAACAACTGGATGAACCGCCCTAGGTAATAAGAGGGAGACATAAAACCTTAAGTTAGAAAATAGTCTTAATGAGCGATAAAAAACTATCTAACATCATCAATAAAGTATATGCGAATAGGCAGACTAATCCACTAATCTACAAACATCACCAGAGAAGAACCCAAGCCATCTTCCCCACATTGGACAATGATAGCCTTTACAACAGTCAAACAGAAATAAATAGTACATTCATGGCAATCAATTATCAAGCGTAGATAATCCTAATCGATATCGACATCCCCAAGAATAAGCCTCGAAGGCCTAAACCAACATCAGACAAGCCCCCAAGAGATATCTGCTCCGACGTCGAATGATCTACACAAGACGATACAAGCAAAATAATCATCATCCATGACTCTGGCTATCACTGCCAATCCTGTTTTGAAACCATCATTAATCGTATGAATGGGTCAATGTCATATCATCCGTCAAGGGCTAATAGAAAAACCCTGGTTCTAGCAAAAATCCATATGCCTTCACGACTAATTTCTCTAGGCCCATCGTGACTACTCAGGTTACTCGACTAACCATCTAGTCTTTTAGGTGCTCATATTATACCCTTGCTTTGAGTCCGCTAAAACCTACGACAATGGTAATTTCTTGGCCTTCATAACTCTAGTCGTCATCACCGGCAACTATCCATAGCTCAAGCGCCTTCTCGAGCAACCATTATCCACAAACTCAACATCTTTGAGTCGTACTCACATTCTTTGCATTTCATCGATCAGCGAATACATCGCAACACTTCGAAAATTCCATCTTGAACTAACGTCGAAGCCACGGCCATCATCGAAGCAAAAACATACGTCATTTGGTCGATTTTCAATTCATGGCGCTTTGGTCTTTTCTTTTAATAACATTCCATAGCGTTTCCAAAATGCTGCAATTCAACATGTAAATGTACAACCCATCTTGAAGCACTTCTCAATTTACATTGTTTCAACACCTTTCCACAATATTTCCATAATGCTGTTCCCGTCCCCGGGTCGTTCCATAAGATTAACGACCTTACTCCGTCAGGTCGCTCCACTATTCCAACGACTTGTCCATACTAGCTCGCTCCACCAGTCCATCTCTAACCGACCCGCCTCACCTTGCTTCCAAGGGCATTGGGTGACCCATCAAACGACGACCCAACTATTGCAAACCTATCCAAAGAAAATGACCTGAAGCCCTTCAAAGCTCGAACGACCCGAAGCCCTTCAAAGCTCCAACGACCTGCCCATGTCTTGGAGCACAAGATAATGCCTTGTGCAACCGACCTGATTATTTTGTGCCCCCCAAGCCACGATCCATGCAAAAATGACCCGACTCTTCGAAGAACCAAAGGCACACAACTCCAATCCAAAATCGATAAATTGCAATCAACAACCAATAACAATCATTGAAATACATTAGAACAACAATAATTTATCATATGGTCATATGAATTCATAAAATCATGGTGAAACAATGAATAAACGAAATAATGGATCTAAACTTGCATATACATATGTATTAACATAAGAATTACCGGTTAAGTTGTTAGATTAGATCCTGTCATTATTTGAATGAAAATATACTTACCATGATGTAGATCTAGGTGAAAAAAACTTAAATTGATGAAAATAAGATCAAACAACCCATATACTTGATTGAATCCATGTGAGAGATGTTTATCACTCATCAGAATTCCCAATCTGGATAGTGAAGAATGATCTTCAAACTTCTCTATTTTATGCGATGTCCCTTCATTTTTGATGTAGATCTAGCTTTACCTGATGTAGATCTTCAATCTTTTTGTGCAGATCTAGAATTTTAATAAAGGAAAGATGTATTTGATTGAGCAAAGAGAATAACAAGCTCAACCAAATGAGAGAATGAAGAAAGTAAACTATTCTCCATGCCTCTACTCCCTATCTATAGACTCCAACCAGCCCACTAATGGGCAACACCAATTCAGCCCATTAATGACTAGCCAAACCTGTACAAAAATTGTGTAGCACTAAAACAACAATTCCTCCTGAACCACTGAACAAAATCTTTAATGTGAATACTCTACGAAATTGGAAACATCATTTCCTTTCTAATGAAATCAATCTCAGCACCTGATACGATCGGAGTTAGAAGTTATTCCTTGTATAAGATTGATAGTTGAAAATGATCACAAATTAAATTGGTAAAAATTATGGACATGTCTCACATCTTTATAACCAACATACCAAAATATGAAAATGATCTAACCCTCAAGGAATTAAGTATAAATATTTACGATCCTTCGATACGAAAAATGAGGGTCGTTACAGTTGACTTACTTGTCGAATTGGGAGAAGGAGAAAGAAGAGTTGCTATGATGCAAACTTTTGTGCTTATTGACGAACTTTTTGCATATAATGCATTCTTGGGTAGACCTGCATTAGTCAATTTTAGGATTGCCTTGGAACCCTGGTGTTTGACTATGAAGTTTCCTACTGATAAGAGTGGTTGTATGATCAAGGGAGACCACGAAAATGCTAGAGAATGCTATCTCAGTGAGTTGCGTGAAGCAAAGAAGTGGGATATGGGTAAGAATGTGGAGGCTCCTCTCCGCATTCGTGACCCCGTCTTCTAGCAACTAAGGCATGGACCGTGCATTGGAGAGCATAGCGGAGCTCGGAAAGAAATGAAACCTTGCAAAGCCAGTGCCGGGGATAATCGAGCAGCGCCAGCTGAGCCGAAATTTTATATCAGTTCATCCAAAAGATCCTGATCGAGTGTTGAAGATAAGATCTCAGTTGGGCCATAAGTTGTAGATAGATTTAGTTGTTTTCTTAAAACCTATTCTGGACATGTTCGCTTAGAGCCATTCTGATATGTGTGGGATTTCACCAGAAGTGGCAGTTTATAATTTAAACATTGATCCAAGCGTATCACCCGTCAAACATAAAAGAAGGATTCAAGGCCCCGAGAGATTGATGGCTCTCAAGGAAAAAGTCGATAAGCTGATGGAAAGCAGCTTTATACGAGAGTCAACATATCCAGATTGGGTGTCAAATCATCTGTTAGTGAAGAAACCCAATGGAAAATGGAGTGTGTGCATCGATTATTCAAACCTCAATAAAGCATGTCCGAAAGATAGTTTCCCATTGTCCAGGATCGATCAGCTTCATGAGCTTTTATCATTTATGGATTCTTATTCAGGCTACAATCAGATTATGATGCATGAGCCAAACCAGGAGAATACAAGCTTCATCACGGATGTTGGCTTGTACTGCTACAGGGTGATTCCATTTAGGTTAAAGAATGCTGGAGCGACTTAACATTGTCTTTTTAATGCTATGTTCAAGTCTCAGATTGGTAGGACTATGGAAGTCTTTGTGGACGACATTTTGGTAAAGTTTAAAAGAGTAGACGATCATTTGGAGAATCTAGCTGAGATGTTTCATATCTTAAGGAAGTATGGCATGTAGTTGAATCCTCTTAAGTGTTCATTCGGAGTCGCATATGGGAAATTCCTTGGGTTCATTGTCAATGCTAGGGGCATCAATGCCAACCCTACACAGATTTCAGCATTGAGAGAAATGCAAGATCCTAGTACAACGAAGGAACTTCAGAGCTTGAACGAGAAAGTTGCTACATTAAGTCTCTTCATTTCAAAGGCAATATATAGGTGTATTCCACTCTTTGATGCATTGAGAAAAGGGAAGAAGGACTTCCAATGGATTCTAGAATGTTAGACTGCTTTTGCGGAGTTAGTCAAGCATATGGAAGCACCTCCAATGTTGTCAAAGCCTAAATATGGAGAAAACTTGTTCTTCTATTTGGTTGTTTCATCCTATGCCTTAAGTGCAACTTTGGTTAGAGAAGATTCAAAGATTCAGAGGCCAGTATATTACATCAGTAATAGGCTGACAAGGGCAAAGCTGAATTATCCAAAGTTGGAGAAGCTTGCATATTGCCTTCCCTTTGCCTCAAAGAAGCTGAGGCCATATTTCTAAGCTTACCCTATCAAAGTGCTTATGGATCAGCCGCTGAAGCAAGTCCTATTTTGCCCAGAAACGCCAGGTAGGCTTTTGTGGTGGAATATTGAGCTAAGCCAGTATGATATCACTTCCCATCCACGAATTGCGATCAATGGACATGCTTTGGCAGACTTCATTGTTGAGTTTACAGATAAAGGAGATGAGAAGGAAGACCTTGTAGAAGTGATCACTAGATGGAAGTTGTTCGTTGATGGTGCTATGAATGAGTATTTATCGGGGGCAGGAGTAGTTCTAGAAAATCCTGAAGGATGCATAATTTGCTATGCTTTGAAGTTGGAATTTCCATCGACGATCAATGAAGCTGAATATGAAGCATTAATCGCTGGACTGAAGATAACAAAGGTGTTGCATTTGAAAGCCTTGCATATATTCAGCGATTCCCATTTGGTAATGTGTCAAGTTAAACGAGAATTTCAAGCTAAGTGTAACACCCCACATCCGTTAAGGTCACTCACAAAGGGAATGCCTTAACTTCAATGGAGCATTATGGGTACTGGAACAGAAATATTACAAGACAGACATATATATAACAACGGAAAGTAAAGTGGAAGTATTTCAAATTATTTATTAAATATAAGTGTTTACAAGAAAAGCCCATCAACTTCCAATACCCAATTACATAGTTAAAATATCTGTCTTGCTCAAAACAAAGAAGCATAAAAATAAGTTATAGTATTCCCCAATAAAGCAAAGCAAGCCATAGCCAAGAAAAATCCAAGCCTTGCATGAAAGAGCCTTGGAGCTTGATAAGGTCCGAGCTAAGCTGTATTCCCACCCTGCGAACCTGGGGGGGGGGGGGGGGAACGGAAGAGAAAGAGGCAAAACAAAACGGGTCAGTCATAAAGACTGAGTAAATCCCAGTGACTTTCAGCACAAAAATAGTAAGGATAATATGGCATGAGTAAACTAAAAGTAAACATAAGCATGATGACAAGATAAGCAACAGGCAAGATAACTAAGGATAACATGATGTGATTTTTGTCAAGTAACATCGCAAGGTTCCCATTCGAGATAAACTAAGTATAATTTCGTAAGATTCCTATCAAGCATATCACGATTCCTCTGCTTCGCCATTAAAATATTTCTATGAGATCTACTTGCTCTGCACCACCTAACTAGCATCTTTACAAGTGTCTTACATGGAATGTTTCGTATTCCTACTAGTACTCCAACTAGTGTCCTCTGTAACAAGGATCCTTACCCCCTACTAGTGTCCCAACTAGTAGCCCGTGTTATATAGTAAGGTGATCCCACCCACTACTTAGAAATCTTAATATTAGTCTTATGTACCCCAAGCTGACTACATAGGTGCCGTCTGCTCCTATCTCCACTAGGTGTACCCACTACCCTGCCCCATTCGATCGGCTCCCTAACTTGTAGATACCCGTGCTGGCCCCACAGTGGGGTGTATCACTCCCCACAGTGGCAACCCGATACAACTTGAGGATGCACGGCTTATACCTACACGATGCAACAACGTCTTACCTACCAGCCCGGGTCCACACACGCATATGAAACCTGTTGGACTTGCGTTGCCACCGCTAACCCGTTTTGACCTCTTACAATCAAACCCAGTATGCGTGTCCCGTCCTCGACATGGGTCGAGCTCACAAAGATACGTAATGGGCTACTGGTCTGAAAAGGGTCCCCCGACGCAAGCTTCCCTCCTATGCTTGGTCCCGTCTAGTAATTCTTACTTAACCCCTTCTTATTCATGTCCACTTACATGCTTAAATTTTGGTTAAGTATACACCAGTTATGTCTTACATGTTACCCATATCCCCCACTTAACCCCTACATCATCCTCATGTCTTAATACATGCTTTATCTTGGTTAAGTGCTTATAGGTTATATTTACATGTCATTCATATTATCCCCAACGTCTGGGTTTAACCAAGCGCCTTGGCTTTATCTGCCATTAGACCCTATGTCTGTCCATTAACTATGCGCTTGTGCTACATCGTCAGTCTTATCATTTAACTTGGTTATTTCCATTTATACCAACCTTCAACTTGCTTATTAATTCAATTCTTAACTTGAACTATACTAAGTCCATTAATAAGCCCACAACATGTTATTCCTATGATTCATACATTAACCCTTGTTATGGTACAATAACATCTTCTTATTCAATCTTTACAACCAAGTACCCCTTAACTTACAAACACACCGGAGAGAGAGAGAATAATTCCCTAAATACCAACCCCGAAGACCGGAATCAACATCAGATTGATACTCAGAGGATTATCCAACCTAACCAATGTTTTGTTACTTTTTATAATATAACTTATGTCGCCTTCAATTGTAAATTCATTCTTGTCTTTACATATTGCTTAATCTACAATGAAGCACATCTTTCCTTATTACATAAGTTATCTCATCTTATCTATTGTTCCGCCTAACTTACTTTTATTCCATAAGTTATCATTCCCACTTAGGCATTAATTAAGATTTACTTAACTCAACCATTCATGTCCTAACAGTTAAGTGTCATTAGCCTGGTCATATTACTTAACCCACCCATTCATACCATATTGGTTAAGTGTCATTAGCCTAATCATATTACTTAACCCACCCATTCATACCATATTGGTTAAGTGTCATTAGCCTAATCATATTACTTAACCCACCCATTCATACCATATTGGTTAAGTGTCATTAGCCTAATCATATTACTTAACCCACCCATTCATACCATATTGGTTAAGTGTTCTTAGTTTACTTAACCCTACCCACTGGTCTAATTATCATGTTATGTTGGTTAAGTATTACTATTCGTATTTCCACATGTCACCCACATGCCACCCGCATGTCACCCACTTAACCCCCATGTCCCACCACATGTTTATCTAGTTAAGTATTTCTTAATTCATTAAGGCCGTAACCTTATAAAGACCTCTCACATTAGACTGACATTTATGGCAGCTGGATTTGCCGGGCGGGTCCGGGAAGTCTTACACCATAAAAGAGTCTAACCTCATGTCTTTACAACTATTACGCTTTTAATTTGGGCCTAGGACCTCTCACATTGGGCTACCATTTGTGACTACTGGATTCGCCGGGCGGGTCCGGGCAGTTTTACATCACAAATAAGTCCAACCTCGTGTCCTAAGCATTGATTATCACTTATAATCCTTTACCCCAGTCTTAATAATTTCCCTATTCAAATTATTAATTAATTCCTAATTTAACGATGTCCATAATTGACTCAATTATGTTCATCAATTAATGGTATGTAAAATCATACCAATTTTATCACAATTTACCTTATGCCATAAAAGGCAACTCATCTCAATTTATAGTTATCCCTCCTTTAAGGTTATTACATGCCAACTACCCAAAACCCACTTAGGCGTGTTCATATTAGCCCTTTTTCAAGACAAATTATCATATGTGTTTCAACTACAAATCTCACATAATTAACATATGCCCAAGTTCTAGATTACATATCAGTTTTACATATGCCCAATTCATACCAAATCTACATATGTTCAGTTCATGTCGTTTTATATTTATGCCAAATTTATGCCAATTTACACCTATCAAGTTCTAGCCAAATTACATATACTAATCCCAATTCTTGCAATTACCATTTTAATGGCAGTACCCAATTATCAAATTTCATATTAATTGCAATAATACCCATATATCCAATTTTCATGTTATGCTATCAATTCCACCAATCACATATATCCAAATAGGTAATATTCCCATACTTTTCCCCGTATTCGATCGTACGTAAAATCGTGGTTTAAGCCTAGATCCGAAATTAATCTAGGTTCATCAAAAGAAAATAAATAGAGGAAAGGTAGAATTTTGCAATCAAACAAGATCAGAGAGAGAAAACAACATAAATCATCATGATAGGCATAAAGATTAGATCTTGATAATAATATCAACATGAGTCCAAGAAACTGATTTACAACGGCTGAATAGAGCATGAACTAGACATAAGAATGGAGATGAACAAGTCTCAAAACCCAAGGTTCAAAGGTAAACATGAATAGATCTGAATTGACAAACATGCTTATATCCAATTACACTTTATTCCATAGCCATATTAAAATTAAGTATTTTAATCTAAAATGTAACTAGAACTTACATAGCATGGCTAGCGAATTTAAGAACTGAAATCGATGTTGTAGCATTGTTGATTCATCTCCTTAAATTGTTGTAGAAGTCTTCATATTTGCATTGGATTGTGTATGAGAGCTTAAGAAGAAGATTAGAGATGGCGGCCATGACCAAGAGGGATTTTAGTAGCATAACGGTGACTAGACATGTTGTAGTGAATTAGGGTTTAGGCATCAGGGAGTTTATATAGGATTTAGGACTAGTCTAGAGATTAACCCTAGTTTAGATCTGAACCATCCAATCTCGTCACAGGCCAACAGAACAGACCCAAAGAAGCAAGCAGGTGCACCAGGCCAACCTGGCCCGACCAAGGAGGTCGACCCCGATGTCGACACCCAGGTCGACTGCCCAGTCGACCTGGTCCTGGGGGGTCGACTCCCCAGTCGACCTAGGGCTGGGCGGGAAATTTTCCCGCCCCGTCTGTTTGGGCTAAATTCGAGTTTTGAAAATCTGTTTTCGTTTTCTGATTTTTCGTGAAATTTCTAGAGGCCATATCTCGGTCATACGGACTCCGATTTACGAAATTTCGGACTCGTTTCCTACCAGAATTCCGAGACGAACGCAATGGCGCAACCTGTTTCCCTTGGTTCTTATTTTAAATTTTAATTCTGCCTTGATTCTTGTATTAACATGTTATAAAAATTTGGGTCGTTACATTCTCCCCTCCTTAAAGGATTTCGTCCCCGAAATCTTCAAGTTAGGAAGAACATTTCCTACCATCCAATCATCCATCTACTCAATCATCAATCATAAGCATTCATTGTCCTTAAGAGATTTCTAATGCTGTATGAACATATGCAAGAAGTGTGTATATATGTTCCTTGTCTAATGCAAATGATCAGGCCTGATTGATCTTCTAGATGCAAAATGTGTTTTGTGCCATGAGTCCAACATGTATGCAGATAGTCCTAGTCACATAAACACTATATGTGTGCACAAACATCCATCCATATGCAACATCCGTATGATAACACATTCAATTTCATCCATAAACAAGTGTAAACACTCATGCATATGCAATATGAAAGGTGACTGAGCCGATCTAGTGCCTAATGTGCGTGTATATGCATCCACGAGCAACCACTAGCAACCATCAATCATAACATGTCTCAAACACATGTTTACACCCAACTGTTCCTACCTAAAGATATAGTCGAATGATAGAAGCAACTAAAAACTCTGCGCCCATCAAAGCTGGAAATCTACGTCACATATATACTCATTAGGAGAAGAATTCCCTAAGCACCAACCCCGAAGACCGAAATCAACATCAGACTGACACCCAAAGAAATTCTCAACCCAACCAATATATATGTGATTCTAGGAAACTAATCATAATGGACTTCTTTTAGGTCACAATAAATCCCTTCCTAACCAACCCATATCCTATAAAACCCAAAAGGTTTAATCAACCCAACGGACACCCTCAAGCCCCAACATGTAAACTAACAGATGAGTCATACTCCCTATGGGGTTTGCAACAGAAATTGGATTGAGAATACGACCGAGAGGATATACACAAAGATAGCATGCAAGTAAGCTCTATAGGAAAAAGGGATCAAAGATATACTCTTAAAAAGAGATGTGATGCACGAATATAGTTTTCAATCTTCTAAGCCACATTCCCTTGAGCTTAACTCCGTTGTGCTTTGACCATCTTTAACTTCACAATTTCGTAGCTTCTTAATTCTTGTTTCCAAAATATGAGTTGGAACCCATTTCACTATTGCCTCTCCGTCCCCTTTCACTTATCCTCCTTTTAGTATACTCGGCTTACACATAACAGCGTACTCATGGTTTCACACAAGATCTCCAAAATTTAGTAGTAAATCTTGGATCTCGTTCACTTACTAGAAAGTATTCCACATAGATGAATTATCTCTTGAAAATAAACAAATGTCAACCATGTTTCCCAATGTACTTACTTAGGTGACTCTCTACAACTCACGCATAAGCGAAATGACTCATCCGCCTTAGTGGCGAACACTACTCGAGCGGATCAACTAATGTATCAAGAGATTCTAGGTAACTAATCATGATAGAACCCTAAAGGTTACACGCGACTTCGAGGGTATTACTGAGGCAAGTCAAAAGTATAACTACCCTCCTTTCGAAACCGAGAATGGCACCCTTATCAGATAACCACTTCATCCCTAGAATCAACCCATAGCTCACCAAAAACATGAGCATTACTTCTAAACTCAACACTTAGCATAGACATTCTCAAATCCTAACAAGTCATGAATAAATGAGCCGATTCCCCAACAGGATTTGAGACAAAAATTGGGATCCTCCAATACGCTAGTACTAAGGTGCAGAGACTCAACTACCGAAGCAGAATTCAAAGGATGCGATGTACAAAAACAAAGTTCTAGTGGGATGATAGAAAAGAAAGCTAAACTTTTAACAGAAACGTTACCGCCTCTCTTAGGTATATAATTGCCCTCTCGACGACCTTGCCTTTTGCCCTTGCTCTTGTCCTATAATACTTAACTACACTCTCTCCTTACCATACTAAAGATACTTTCTCTTGTCATGGGTTCTACTATTCTTTCACTTTGGCCTCTTTCCTTTCACGTTTTTCCTGCTTCGTGGATTAAGCTATAACAACTAATCTCTTATTCTTGTATAGTTTGTTGACAAGTCTCTCGAAAGCTACCTCCAACGCACGGCAATTCTACACAGCTTGAAATACGATTAGTCGCAAGTAAAACTACTGCGGCTACAAATGGAGGTTGGGCACTTCTTTGCCCTTCGACATATGTCGGATGCCTACGAAATTATGGTGAAAAGAGAGAGAAGAGATTTCAAGAGAGAATCAAAAGATAGTGTATATGGCTTTGGGGAATATGCCTTTTTATCAAAACAAAATTTTCTTGAAAATTTGCTTCTTTGTAAACGTTTTGAAAACTAGTTTCAGAAGGTTTTTGAAAACTTTGCCCAGTCTGGTAACCTTCTGCTCTGATACCAAATGTAACACCCCACATCCGTTAAGGTCACTCACAAAGGAAATGCCTTAATTTCAATGGAGCATTATGGGTACTGGAACAGAAATATTACAAGACAGACATATATAAAACAACGGAAAGTAAAGTGGAAGTATTTCAAATTATTTATTAAATATAAGTGTTTACAAGAAAAGCCCATCAACTTCCAATACCCAATTACATAGTTAAAATATCTGTCTTGCTCAAAACAAAGAAGCATAAAAATAAGTTATAGTATTCCCCAATAAAGCAAAGCAAGCCATAGCCAAGAAAAATCCAAGCCTTGCATGAAAGAGCCTTGGAGCTTGATAAGGTCCGAGCTAAGCTGTATTCCCAACCTGCGAACCTGGGGGGGGGGACGAAAGAGAAAGAGGCGAAACAAAACGGGTCAGTCATAATGACTGAGTAAGTCCTAGTGACTTTCAGCACAAAAATAGATAAGGATAATATGGAATGAGTAAACTGAATGTAAGCATAAGCATGATGACAAGATAAGCAACATGCAAGATAACTAAGGATAACATGATGTGATTTTTGTCAAGTAACATCGCAAGGTTCCCATTCGAGATAAACTAAGTATAATTTCGTAAGATTCCTATCAACCATACCACGATTCCTCTGCATCGCCATTAAAATATTTCTATGAGATCTACTTGCTCTGCACCACCTAACTAGTATCTTTACAAGTGTCTTACATGGAATGTTTCGTATTCCTACTAGTACTCCAACTAGTGTCCTCTGTAACAAGGATCCTTACCCTCTACTAGTGTCCCAACTAGTAGCCCATGTTATATAATAAGGTGATCCCACCCACTACTTAGAAATCATAATATTAGTCTTATGTACCCCTAGCTGACTACATAGGTGCCGCCTGCTCCTATCTCCACTAGGTGTACCCACTACCCTGCCCCATTCGATCGGCTCCCTAACTCGTAGATACCCATGCTGGACCCACAGTGGGGTGTATCACTCCCCAAAGTGGCAACCCGATACAACTTGAGGATGCACGGCTTATACCTACACGATGCAACAACGTCTTACCTACCAGCCCGGGTCCACACACGCATATGAAACCCGTTGGACTTGCGTTGCCACCGCTAACCCGTTTTGACCTCTTACAATCAAACCCAGTATGCGTGTCCTGTCCTCGACATGGGTCGAGCTCACAAAGATACGTAATGGGCTACTGGTCTGAAAAGGGTCCCCGGACGCAAGCTTCACTCCTATGCTTGGTCCCCTCTAGTAATTCTTACTTAACCCCTTCTTATTCATGTCCACTTACATGCTTAAATTTTGGTTAAGTATACACCAGTTATGTCTTACATGTTACCCATATCCCCCACTTAACCCCTACATCATCCTCATGTCTTAATACATGCTTTATCTTGGTTAAGTGCTTATAGGTTATATTTACATGTCATTCATATTATCCCCAACGTCTGGGTTTAACCAAGCGCCTTGGCTTTATCTGCCATTAGACCCTATGTCTATCCATTAACTATGTGCTTGTGCTACATCGTCAGTCTTATCATTTAACTTGGTTATTTCCATTTATACCAACCTTCAACTTGCTTATTAATTCAATTCTTAACTTGAACTATACTAAGTCCATTAATAAGCCCACAACATGTTATTCCTATGATTCATATATTAACCCTTGTTATGGTACAATAACATCTTCTTATTCAATCTTTACAACCAAGTACCCCTTAACTTACAAACACACCGGAGAGAGAGAATAATTCCCTAAATACCAACCCCGAAGACCGGAATCAACATCAGATTGATACTCAGAGGATTATCCAACCTAGCCAATGTTTTGTTACTTTTTATAATATAACTTATGTCGCCTTCAATTGTAAATTCATTCTTGTCTTTACATATTGCTTAATCTACAATGAAGCACATCTTTCCTTATTACATAAGTTATCTCATCTTATCTATTGTTCCGCCTAACTTACTTTTATTCCATAAGTTATCATTCCCACTTAGGCATTAATTAAGATTTACTTAACTCAACCATTCATGTCCAAACAGTTAAGTGTCATTAGCCTGGTCATATTACTTAACCCACCCATTCATACCATATTGGTTAAGTGTCATTAGCCTAATCATATTACTTAACCCACCAATTCATACCATATTGGTTAAGTGTCATTAGCCTAATCATATTACTTAACCCACCCATTCATACCATATTGGTTAAGTGTCATTAGCCTAATCATATTACTTAACCCACCCATTCATACCATATTGGTTAAGTGTTCTTAGTTTACTTAACCCTACCCACTGGTCTAATTATCATGTTATGTTGTTTAAGTATTACTATTCGTATTTCCACATGTCACCCACATGCCACCCGCATGTCACCCACTTAACCCCCATGTCCCACCACATGTTTATCTAGTTAAGTATTTCTTAATTCATTAAGGCCGTAACCTTATAAAGACCTCTCACATTAGACTGACATTTATGGCAGCTGGATTTGCCGGGCGGGTCCGGGCAGTCTTACACCATAAAAGAGTCTAACCTCGTGTCTTTACAACTGTTACGCTTTTAATTTGGGCCTAGGACCTCTCACATTGGGCTACCATTTGTGACTACTGGATTCGCCGGGCGGGTCCGGGCAGTTTTACATCACAAATGAGTCCAACCTCGTGTCCTAAGCATTGATTATCACTTATAATCCTTTACCCCAGTCTTAATAATTTCCCTATTCAAATTATTAATTAATTCCTAATTTAACGATGTCCATAATTGACTCAATTATGTTCATCAACTAATGGTATGAAATATCATACTAATTTTATCACAATTTATCTTATGCCATAAAAGGCAACTCATCTCAATTTATATTTATCCCTCCTTTAAGGTTATTACATGCCAACTACCCAAAACCCAATTAGGCGTGTTCATATTAGCCCTTTTTCAAGACATAAATTATCATACGTGTTTCAACTACAAATCTCACATAATTAATATATGCCCAAGTTCTAGATCACATATCAGTTTTACATATGCCCAATTCATACCAAATCTACATATGTTCAGTTCATGCCGTTTTATATGTATGCCAAATTTATTCCAATTTACACCTATCAAGTTCTAGCCAAATTACATATGCTAATCCCAATTCTTGCAATTACCATTTTAATGGCAGTACCCAATTATCAAATTTCATATTAATTGCAATAATACCCATATATCCAATTTTCATGTTATGCTATCAATTCCACCAATCACATATATCCAAATAGGTAATATTCCCATACTTTTCCCCGTATTCGATCGTACGTAAAATCGTGGTTTAGGCCTAGATCCGAAATTGATCTAGGTTCATCAAAAGAAAATAAATAGAGGAAAGGTAGAAATTTGCAATCAAACATGATCAGAGAGAGAAAACAACATAAATCATCATGATAGGCATAAAGATTAGATCTTGATAATAATATTAACATGAGTCCAAGAAACTAATTTACAACGGCTGAATAGAGCATGAACTAGACATAAGAATGGAGATGAACAAGTCTCAAAACCCAAGGTTCAAAGGTAAACATGAATAGATCTGAATTGACAAACATGCTTATATCCAATTACACTTTATTCCATAGCCATATTAAAAATAAGTATTTTAATCTAAAAAGTAACTAGAACTTACATAGCATGGCTAGCGAATTTAAGAACTGAAATGGATGTTGTAGCGTTGTTGATTCATCTCCTTAAATTGTTGTAGAAGTCTTCATCTTTGCATTGGATTGCGTATGAGAGCTTAAGAAGAAGATTAGAGACGGCGGCCATGACCAAGATGGATTTTAGTAGCATAACGGTGGCTAGACATGTTGTAGTGAATTAGGATTTAGGCATCAGGGGTTTTATATAGGATTTAGGACTAGTCTAGGCCCTTAGATTAACCCTAGTTTTGATCTGAACCATCCAATCTCGTCACAGGCCAACAGAACAGACCCAAAGAAGCAAGCAGGTGCACCAGGCAAACCTGGCCCGACCAAGGAGGTCGACCCCCAGGTCGACACCCAGGTCGACTGCCCAGTCGACCTGGTCCTGGAGGGTCGACTCCCCAGTTGACCTGGGGCTGGGCGGGAAATTTTCCCGCCCCGTCTGTTTGGGCTAAATTCGAATTTTGAAAATCTGTTTTCGTTTTCTGATTTTTCGTGAAACTTCTAGAGGCCATATCTCGGTCATACGGACTCCGATTTACGAAATTTCGGACTCGTTTCCAAACAGAATTCCGAGACGAACGCAATGGAGCAACCCGTTTCCCTTGGTTCTGTAACGACCCAGAAAATCTGAACCAATTTAATTTTTTTAAATTGGCTAAAATAATGGATTTTAAATATTTAAAATAAATATTTTAGATAATGGCGATGAAAACTAAGTTTGAATCGACAATTGAAAACGAATATAATTAATTATAATTATATATAGAATTGAAAATAGCGCGGTAGTTCGATAATTCGATTTCAAACTTCAATTGAATATACCGGGTGCAAAACAATCCGTATTTTAGTGAAACCAAAAACATTAGGATCTAATTGGTAATATCTTTCTAACGAATCTGACCAATCGAAATTTGATAGCGGGAATCAAAAGATATGTCTAGTTGAAAATTCTGAATAGTCGCTATGGAATTCAGGCCCTTAAAAATGGACATTTTGCAAATGACCTCGGATTTCGACGAAACCACTTTTGTTGGATCCGCAGGGTCAAGTTATTGTTAGGTTTCAAATTTCATAATTTCTCGAATCAATATGTGAGCGTGGAAAAAGAAAACGCGTTTGACCAGTTTCTGTTGAATTTAATCGACTGGAAATTGGCCAATTTACAAACGGTCTCAGAATTCGACGAAACTAATTTTGTTAGGACCGTATCGTCAATACAAAGCTAGAAAATATTTTTAGAGAATTTTTCTAGTTAGTATGTGACCCCGGTAATTTGAAATGTACGTTTAAAATTCAATATAGTGATTTAAATGAAAATTCAAAAGGAAACTGATTGTAACAATCGAATCAGCTTGCGATACATATCCCATTGTGTTCAGAATGGGGGTAAAACTCTATGGGCGACAGGCGGTGGGCCTTGTTTCGAGGTCGTATGTAAAAGTCAACTTTTTTAAAAATTAAATAATTAAATAATTAAAAAAAATCTTCTTCCCTCCTTTTCTTCTGCTTGCCCCCCCCCCCCCCCGTTTCATTATTCAGAAACGAAATAAAAAAAAAACCCTAACCTATCGGAGCCGCCGCCTTACCTCGAAGCCGCCGCCATGAAGCCTCCTCCTCCCACCGAACAACACCTCGAAGCCGCCACCCCATCCCTCGTTCACCAGAACCCCTCGCGACGCAATCGAAGCAGCCCCCCCCCCCTGAAGACATCGACGCCGCCACCACCGAACAACACCACCCTGCCGCCGACGCCCTCTTCTTCCCTCCCCTTCGCAGGCTGCGGTGAGTGATTAGGTTATCTCATTTTTATTTTTATTTTTATTTTTTTTGTTCTGTAAAAACTGTTTTTTTTATAATGATTTAAAACTGTTTTTTTTTATAATGATTTAAAACTGTTTTTTTTATAATGATTTAAAACTGATTTTTTTATAAAAGTAAAAACTGATTTTGAAAAAGGTTTTAAAAAAACTGATTTTTTATAAAAGTAAAAACTGATTTTAAAAAGTATTAAAAACTGATTTTTAAAATGATTTATAAACTAATTTATTTTAAGATTTAAAATAGAAGGAGATTAGAAATTTAAAAAGAAAGAAAAATCAGATTTTTATATATTGAAAGTCGAAGTAAAAATCAGATTTTTATATATTGAATAGCGAAGTCAAAATTCGATTTTTATATATTGAATAGCGAAGTCAAAATTCGATTTTTATATATTGAATAGCGAAGTCAAAATTCGATTTTTATATATTGAATAGCGAAGTCAAAATTCGATTTTTATATATTGAATAACATAGTAAAAATTCGATTTTTACATATGTAGAGAATACGGGCAACGAAGCGACAAAAGGAGAGATTGGCGAAGATTTTATGCAAGGAAGTGTCGTGCAGTTGGATAGCTATTGGTGAGATTTCTGATTTAAAAATATTATATATGTGTGAAATGAAAGTGAATAGCTATATATAAATATCTATACATATATATATATATTTATACATACGCCCCTCGTCCACAAACCATGGACGATATTTATTGGTTGAAATTGTTGTGAAAATTGATTGATAGCGAATGGTTGTTTGGGATTGTTGGTGATTGATATTGGTTGATTGTGGTTGAAAAATACCCATTGGTGGTTGAGAAATATTTGGTTGAAACCACATAGGATTAGTTTGTGGAAATGAAATAAATATATACATGCCGTCTGCGTGCGAACTAGATGCATGATCCCCATTGTCAAAAACCGCGAGGTTTTAAGGTAGAGCGAGGAGCCGTACTAGGGACGGTCCCGGTTTTAACTACCCTGCCGTTATGCTGCCGAAATTTTGAATAATATTCGTATGTTTGAATTATTTTCATTTGCTTAAACTATATTTATTCATTGTATAGAAAACATTCATGTGTTGAATTGATATTCATTCGTTGATTAGAAATTCATGTGTTGAATGGTATTCATATTTTGAAATAAATCGTTTGATAATAAAAATCACATTTTTATATATATATAGAAACTATAGAAAACATTCATGTGTTGAATTGATATTCATTCGTTGATTAGAAATTCATGTGTTGAATGGTATTCATATTTTGAAATAAATTGTTTGATAATAAAAATCACATTTTTATCTATATATAAAAACTATAGAAAACATTCATGTGTTGAATTGATATTCATTCGTTGATTAGAAATTCATGTTTTGAATGGTATTCATATTTTGAAATAAATTGTTTGATAATAAAAATCACATTTTTATCTATATGTAAAACTATAGAAAACATTCATGTGTTGAATTGATATTCATTCGTTGATTAGAAATTCATGTGTTGAATGGTATTCATATTTTGAAATAAATTGTTTGATGATAAAAATCCTATTTTTATCACCTATATGAACTATATAGAAAGATAGTGTTTTGAAATGAATTGTTTTACAATAAAAATCACATTTTTATTGTATGCATAAATCGTTGAAATGTGAAGTGTTAAAAATAGCCACTTGTTCAAAATAAACATATATGAGTTGAAATATTCATTAATTAGCTAATGAAATGATTTGCACCTATGTATGTAACATTAGAATAAATGGTGTTTTTAAACCAAATAGAAATCAAATGTGAAGTCGAATAGAAAATGAAAAATGATAAGAACTGTGTATATATGTGCATACCTATTCATTGAACAGGTTATAGCAAAGGGGCTAGAGAAGAGGAATAAAATTTTATGCCCGACAAATAGGTACACATTTACTGCTTTGTTTGGGTGATGATTTTATGAGCCTTTTGGCTAGCCGCTTGGCTTTTTCTTTTTCTTTTTGAGATTAGAAGGACCGGGAAAGCTATTTGCGATTTCCCGATGCTCCCGGTGCAGGGGAGGTTATGGCGAAATTTTCCAAAATTTTAAGGTGTTAGAAAAATATTTGAAGTGAAAACGATATGGAAATCATTGAATGAACTATATTTATATAACTATATAAATATAAATAAAATTAAAACGAAACGAAGCCGTGCAGTTCGTATTTCGAAACCGTGATTTCAAATGACTAGTGCGGGGAATCCGACCATTGGATTTTCCCGAAACCTCAACCGTCGGGTTCGCCTTGGAAATATCTTTCCAACGGCACCAACCTTGTAAAAATCCAACGGTTGGATTGTCTGGAATGTTTAATTCAAATCTGAAGAAAAACAGCGCCAGAAGCGATTATATTTATATATATATATATAAATATAATTATATATTTAATCGAATAACGACGCTGCAGTTCGTATTTTGAAATCGAAATTTCAAACGATTGTACCGGGAGATCCGACCGTCGGATTTTCCCGAAACTGGAACCGTTGGGTTCGTTTTGAAAAGACCTTTCTAATGATGTAAATTTTGTGAAGATCCAATGGTTAGATTTTCAAATATGTGTAAATCAAATCTGAAGAAAAATAGCGCCACGGCCGCCTTATGGCCCGAAGCGTCCTTTTGAATAAAATGGCTATTTTAAAATAAATAAAAATAGCGATAAATAGTTATAAAATATCATAAGCGATATGGAATGGAAATAAACTGAATTTGCTCGATTTATGTTGTATTTGATGGTTGAATGTGTTTGGTGTGAAAATTACATTAAAGAACAATATTGGTGTTGTCGAATAATTTAACCATTGAGATAAATTGATTTGAAATTCTAAATATACGTGAATTATTTGAAAAGGCCGAGTTAATTCTCATTTCGAATAATTGACCGACGATTGAAATTCGAAGATGAAGACGGTGGTCGAAGACCGGAGATCTTCACCTCGTTTGGATGGTAACCGAGGTCCTGATTGGGAGGCATCCCGAAATATGGATAATGAGTGGTGATCGTCCAGACGTACGTGGTGATCGATGGGTTTGCGAGGTATTTAGTGCCTCCGGTTTCGTTCAGACCCAGAACGGACTTGTAAATGGACTGTGTGTCTGACATAGGATTTATTCTGTGTGGCATGCTAAGATGCAGTGATCAGGGCTTCTGTTGAAAAGCAAAGTCTTGTGGTGATGATCAAAGCACCGCCTGTGTGGCGTAGCTTTGTGTATAACGTGAATTTGCGAGCCTCACACCCCGGTATGAACCTAAAACGGGAGAAGGACCTCAGGGAGGGCATGCGTTTCTTCCTAGCTAGGGTGGTGTCAGTGACCTACCAGCCCTGACATTTATATACTTTTCACCTATGTGGTTGTTGCTGTTGCGAGGCGCCTCGGTTTGATCGGACGATCCGGGTCCGATGGAGTCATTCGTTGGCTCGTTTACGCCCCAAAGGGCGGGGAAACGTATTGTTCAGGCGTAATAATCCACATCGGTGGACCGGCCCTGACGATCCAAGGGGCAGTTGCGACTGTTCCTGAGGCTCGGGCTAGGCAGTCTCGAATTCGGTAAGGACTATCTTTTGCCTTGGTTCATGACGGAAATCCAATTTCCAAATACGACATCGTGCGGTTTTGATTGTATACCTATATATGGCGACATAGTGGTATGGGGCATTAATGCCGTTTATGATTGATAGTTATGATTTGAAATTGTTTTCAAAACATATAAACACTAGCAATAATATCAAATGCCTTTGTTTTATTCGTATCAAGCATATCTTGGCCGTTATAAGGTAAAAACTCTATCCTCCGGTTTGCGTTGCATTGTGTGATGGGAACCGAGTCTTATAACGGCTTCATTTTTATAAAAAGCATAGCGATGTTTTAAAAGAAAGATTTGTTTTAAAGCACTGGCAATCCAATGGAGTAAACCCGTTCCACGAAAGTGGCGTGGTCCTGTGATTAGCCAATTATATATGTGTTGAGTGGATTTCTCATACCAGTCCCATGACTGACTCGTAGTTTGTTTCACTTTCAAACTCGGGTGCCCCTCTTTCTACACGGGCAGCCTTGTATTCAGGTTTAGCTGGTTCTTTTTGGATAGCTGGAGCTGAAGATGGATTCTATCATTTATTTCTTTTTATGTTGTTCAGCTCCTATTGTACATATTTTGTTTATTTCCGCTGTAGACATTTATGTATAGCTGAACTGTATCTGTACTAAGTAAGATCCTGTATACTGTGTAACTCTGATGATTACTTTTATCCAGTATATTTTGTTGTTCATATCTGGTGTATTTATTTAATTCTGTTCTGCTATTATATGTTTCTGTGTTATATTCCAAAGATAACCTTGTTTTCGTGAAAACGGGAAATCGGGTCGTCTCAACGTGGTATCAGAGCTTTGGTTAAGCTTAGTTCTGGAATATAACATCTGAACGAACTCGTCAGAAATAGAACCAGTAGTGTTCTAGGACGGGTAACTCAATACAGATAGGATCAACAATATCCTAGTATGAGTAAAGCAGAATGATTACACCTCGATAGACACATTTACATTGAAGTATGTGTTTCTATATTTTAAACTATCTTTTCTGTGACCTGACACTTGATCTGCTAATTGCAGAAGTACTAGAAAAATGAGTGCCAGAAACAGAAGGAATACAGAACCCGATCTAGAGGCTCTATTCAAGAGATATCGAAATCTGGGTGGAGAAAAATTCTCGGGCAATGAATCTATTATTCAAACTCAAGCTTGGATGAGTTCTGTCGAAAGAATCTTTGAGCATATCCAGCTGAGAGATGACCAGAAATGGTTAGTAGCATGTTGGGCGCTCAAAGAAGAAGCTTTAATCTGGTGGGAAACAATCATCAAAGATAATCCAGAAGGTGATATCACCTGGGACAGATTCAAAGTGATTTTCCTAGAAAGATTTACTCCTCCCGAAGCAACCGAGAGATTATGTGATGAATTTTCTTATCTAATACAAGGTGACATGACCATCCCGGAGTATCATAAGAAATTCAATGAACTTTCTCACTTTGCTCCTCATCTAATTCAAAACCTGAAGAGGAAGAATTTGAGATTTATCAATGGGCTTCAAAGGAAATACCAGAATAAAGTATTGGGGCATGTGAAGCTTCCTTTTTCTGAAATGATATACATGGCTTATCAGTATGAAGATCTCCATAAGAAAGGAATGTTGCACGACGAAGAAGAAGTCTATTCTAGTGACAAAACAGAGTCAGAAACTGATCATCCTGAGGCAAGTACAGTGTCTGAGGTCAGTAAGAAGCCCAAAGTAAGTCGGAAAAGGGCCAGACCTGAGAAAGAATCAGCAATGACCGCTATGTGCTTAAACTGCAATCGAAAAGGTCATTTGTCCCGGAAATGTAAGTCCTTGAAATTGCAAAAGAAGGAGGGATCTAAATCAAAGAGCAAGGTTAAAGGAAATAGTAAATGCAATCTCTGCCATCAGGCTGGTCACGTAAAGCAAGATTGCTGGCAGTTTGAAAAGACTGAAATAGTTCAAGTGAATGAAGTGGCAGAAATTTCTGAGCCCTCAGCTATTCAGGAAAGGCCAGATGTTTTAGAAGGCACGCTAACTGTCAAAGACATCCCAGTTAAAGTACTGTTTGACACAGGCGCGTCACGAAGCTTCATTGCAAAGGATGCAGCTAAGAAACAGGATTTGAATTTGAAGAAGCTCAAGGAACCAATGACTGTCCAGAATCCGGTTGGGGGTTCCATTGATCTCAGTTGGGTTTGTGGAGTGCCGGTTTCTTTCTCTCGTTATCGGTTTCCTACCATCGCAGTCGTCATGAATTTTAAAGAGTTTGATCTTATCTTGGGATTGGATTGGCTAACCAAATATGAAGCAGAGGTTAGGTGCGCCGAGAGAGTTGTTAGAGCCAAGATTAAATCAGGTGATTATATAACCATTCCCTGTGAAGGTCAGAATGCTAATAGAAAAGACTTCTGGGCAGCTTTGAATGTTTCTCCAGCCCAAATTGAAAATATCCCTGAAATCACTGAGAATATTCCTGACCTCATCAAAGATATTCCTGTCGTCAAGAATTATGCGGATGTTTTTGAGGAAGTTGTTCGTTTACCTCCGCAGAGAGAAATAGATTTCAAAATTGCTTTAATTCCCAATGCAAGGCCGGTAGTTCACGCTATTCGAAGAATGTCCTTGAAAGAGAAAGAGGAATTGGACAATCAAACATGATAGCAGTATGGAAAGGTCTGATCAGGCCTAGTTTCTCTGATTGGGGTGCAGCAGTGGTGTTTGTCCCGAAATCTGACGGTACTCTACGTCTATGTGTAGATTATCGAGATCTGAACAAACAAACAATAAAGAACAAATATCCATTGCCGCGAATAGATGATTTGTTGGATCGATTAAATGGAGCACAAGTATTCTCAAGAATGGACCTAGCTACAGGTTTCCATCAACTTCGAATTTCCGAAGAGTGTGTTCCAATGACAGCGTTCAGAGGCCCCGACTTATTCTACGAGTGGTTAGTAATGCCGTTCGGCTTATGTAACGCTCCTGCTTACTTTGTCGATCTAATGAACAGGGTATTCAGGGGAGTACTGAATAAATTTGTTCTGGTTTTTATTGATGATATTCTAATCTTCTCTAAATCAAAGGCCGAACATGAAAAACATCTGGAACAGGTTCTAGAAATCCTCAGAAGGAATGTATTGAAAGCCAAGTTTTCCAAATGTATATTCTGGCAAGATGAATTGAAATTTCTGGGCCATGTTGTATCGAAAGAAGGAATTACTGTGGATCCAAGTAAAATCACAGCTATTCAGAACTGGAAACAGCCTAGTACTCCCACTGAAGTCCGCAGTTTTCTCGGATTGGCTAGCTATTACCAGAAGTTCGTTAAAGACTTTTCGAAGATATCTGGTCACTTAACGAAGCTTACAAAGAAGCATTCTAAGTTCAAATGGACTCAAGAAAGTGAGGAGGCTTTCGAAGAGCTAAAGTTGAGATTAACTACTGCTCCAGTGTTAACCATCATTGATGGCAACCAAGATTTAAAAGTATGGACTGATGCTTCTAGAGAAGGCCTTGGCGCAGTGTTAATGCAAAGAGGTCAAGTGATTGCTTATGCTAGCCGTCAACTGAAACCGCACGAGAAAAACTATGTAACTCATGATCTTGAGTTATTGGCTATCATATTCTCTTTGAAAAATCTGGAGACACTATCTTCTGGGCGAGAGATTTGAACTGTTTACAGATCACCAGTCATTAAAGTATCTGTTCACTCAGAAGGACTTAAATTTGAGGCAGCAACGTTGGCTAGAGTTTCTTGCAGCATATGACTTCGAAATTATATACACTCCAGGGAAAGCCAATGTTGTGGCCGATGCGCTGAGTCGAAAGAATGTAATGATCGCCAGCTTTATTATCACGACTTCCTTGATTGACAAGATCTCTATTCTTCATAAGGAGGATAACTTTATTAAGGATATGATTAAAAGGATTCGGAAAGGTGAACCCTCGTGTTTTCAAATAGATAACGACGAGACCCTGAGATTGAAAGGAAGGATTTGTGTTCCTGACATTCCTGAGCTAAAAAGGGAAGTGTTAGACGAATGTCACAAGTCCAAGTTGAGTATCCATCCTGGTGTGGCCAAAATGTACAACGATCTCAAAAGAACATTCTGGTGGAAGGCTATGAAAAGAGACGTTTCAATATACGTTAGCCGATGCCCTACTTGCCAACTAGTCAAGAGCGACCAACAGAAATTGGCTGGATTATTACAACCACTAGAGGTTCCTGGTTGGAAGTGGGAACATATTTCGATGGATTTCATCGATGGTTTGCCCAGAACAAGAAAAGGAAATGAAAGTATTTGGGTGATCGTAGATCGTTTCACGAAGACCGCCCATTTCATACCTGTCAGATCAAATAGAACCGCTCAGAGTCTGGCGCAGATTTACTTCAGGGAAATAGTTAGACTACATGGAGTGCCGCTCAGTATAGTCAGTGATAGAGATACAATATTTACTAGTAAATTCTGGGAGGCATTTCAAGTCGAGCTGGGAACGAAGTTAAACTTGAGCACCGCTTATCATCCTCAGACAGACGGTCAGACTGAGAGGGTGAATCGCATTTTAGAAGATCTATTGCGGGCTTGTGTTATAGATTTCGGTGGATCATGGGAAGACCATCTACATTTGGCTGAATTCTCTTATAACAACAGCTACCAGGCGAGTCTGACAATGTCGCCATTCGAAGCATTGTATGGTAGACCGTGCCGATCTCCTGCTTGTTGGGTCGAGCCTGGAAATAGACTTGTGTTGGGTCCTGATATGATTCGCGAAGCTGCCGACAAAGTCGATTTTATTAAGAGGCGATTACTCGCCGCTCAAAGCCGACAAAAGAGCTATGCCGATAGAAGAAGGAGAGATATATCCTTTGAAGTTGGCGACTATGTATATTTGAAAGTATCGCCGATGAGAGGAGTTATCCGGTTCGGTAAAACTGGAAAGTTAGCACCCAAATTCATTGGTCCGTTTCCTATTCTGGAACGGATTGGGACTCTCGCTTATAGGGTCAAACTGCCAGACTGGTTGCCTGGAGTGCATGATGTATTTCATATATCTCAACTTCGAAAACACGTTCATGATCCATACTTGATCGTGGAAGAAGCAGCTCAACAGGATATCGAAATTACTCCAGAATTAGCTGTGAGGCGAGAGCCGCTAAAGATTATCGGCAAAGAAACCAAAGAGCTGAGAAACAAGAAAGTTCACTTAGTCAAAGTGCAATGGAGTGGAGATCCGCGAGATTGTACTTGGGAAACTGAGGAGAGCATTCAGAAAGCTTATCCCAGATGCCGAGTAGATATCTCTGATTGACTCCGGTGCAAGGTACATTTAACCTACCTTGCATTACCATTTAATTCTCTATTCTGTTACTATTTTCTTCCCATGGATGTGCACTATTTATTCTATACTCTGAATATTAAAAACAAATTGGTTGTTGTATTTTGTGATTGTAGATTTATCAAACCACTTTCGACTTTGTTCCTTTTCGGGGACGAAAAGTTTTAAGTGGGGGAGATTGTAACGACCCAGAAAATCTGAACCAATTTAAATTTTTTAAATTGGCTAAAATAATGGATTTTAAATATTTAAAATAAATATTTTAGATAATGGCGATGAAAACTAAGTTTGAATCGACAATTGAAAACGAATATAATTAATTATAATTATATATAGAATTGAAAATAGCGCGGCAGTTCGATAATTCGATTTCAAACTTCAATTGAATATACCGGGTGCAAAACAATCCGTATTTTAGTGAAACCAAAAACATTAGGATCTAATTGGTAATATCTTTCTAACGAATCTGACCAATCGAAATTTGATAGCGGGAATCAAAAGATATGTCCAGTTGAAAATTCTGAATAGTCGCTATGGAATTCAGGCCCTTAAAAATGGACATTTTGCAAATGACCTCGGATTTCGACGAAACCACTTTTGTTGGATCCGCAGGGTCGAGTTATTGTTAGGTTTCAAATTTCATAATTTCTCGAATCAATATGTGAGCGTGGCAAAAGAAAACGCGTTTGACCAGTTTTTGTTGAATTTAATCGACTGGAAATTGGCCAATTTACAAACGGTCTCAGAATTCGACGAAACTAATTTTGTTAGGACCGTATCGTCAATACAAAGCTAGAAAATATTTTTAGAGAATTTTTCTAGTTAGTATGTGACCCCGGTAATTTGAAATGTACGTTTAAAATTCAATATAGTGATTTAAATGAAAATTCAAAAGGAAACTGATTGTAACAATCGAATCAGCTTGCGATACATATCCCATTGTGTTCAGAATGGGGGTAAAACGCTATGGGCGACAGGCGGTGGGCCTCGTTTCGAGATCGTATGTAAAAGTCAACCTTTTTGAAAAATTAAATAATTAAAAAAAAATATCTTCTTCCCTCCTTTTCTTCTGCTTGCCCCCCCCCCCCCCGTTTCATTATTCAGAAACGAAAAAAAAAAACCCTAACCTATCGGAGCCGCCGCCTTACCTCGAAGCCGCCGCCCTGAAGCCTCCTCCTCCCACCGAACAACACCTCGAAGCCGCCACCCCATCCCTCGTTCACCAGAACCCCTCGCGACGCAATCGAAGCAGCCCCCCCCGGAAGACATCGACGCCGCCACCACCGAACAACACCACCCTGCCGCCGACGCCCTCTTCTTCCCTCCCCTTCGCAGGCTGCGGTGAGTGATTAGGTTATCTCATCTTTATTTTTATTTTTATTTTTTTTGTTCTGTAAAAACTGTTTTTTTTATAATGATTTAAAACTGTTTTTTTTATAATGATTAAAAACTGTTTTTTTTATAATGATTTAAAACTGATTTTTTTATAAAAGTAAAAACTGATTTTGAAAAAGGTTTTAAAAAAACTGTTTTTTTATAAAAGTAAAAGCTGATTTTAAAAAGTATTAAAAACTGATTTTTAAAATGATTTATAAACTAATTTATTTTAAGATTTAAAATAGAAGGAGATTAGAAATTTAAAAAGAAAGAAAAATCAGATTTTTATATATTGAAAGTCGAAGTAAAAATCAGATTTTTATATATTGAATAGCGAAGTCAAAATTCGATTTTTATATATTGAATAGCGAAGTCAAAATTCGATTTTTATATATTGAATAGCGAAGTCAAAATTCGATTTTTATATATTGAATAGCGAAGTCAAAATTCGATTTTTATATATTGAATAACATAGTAAAAATTCGATTTTTACATATGTAGAGAATACGGGCAACGAAGCGACAAAAGGAGAGATTGGCGAAGATTTTATGCAAGGAAGTGTCGTGCAGTTGGATAGATATTGGTGAGATTTCTGATTTAAAAATATTATATATGTGTGAAATGAAAGTGAATAGCTATATATAAATATCTATACATATATATATATATATACATACGCCCCTCGTCCACAAACCATGGACGATATTTATTGGTTGAAATTGTTGTGAAAATTGATTGATAGCGAATGGTTGTTTGGGATTGTTGGTGATTGATATTGGTTGATTGTGGTTGAAAAATACCCATTGGTGGTTGAGAAATATTTGGTTGAAACCACATAGGATTAGTTTGTGGAAATGAAATAAATATATACATGCCGTCTGCGTGCGAACTAGATGCATGATCCCCATTGTCAAAAACCGCGAGGTTTTAAGGTAGAGCGAGGAGCCGTACTAGGGACGGTCCCGGTTTTAACTACCCTGCCGTTATGCTGCCGAAATTTTGAATAATATTCGTATGTTTGAATTATTTTCATTTGCTTAAACTATATTTATTCATTGTATAGAAAACATTCATGTGTTGAATTGATATTCATTCGTTGATTAGAAATTCATGTGTTGAATGGTATTCATATTTTGAAATAAATCGTTTGATAATAAAAATCACATTTTTATATATATATAGAAACTATAGAAAACATTCATGTGTTGAATTGATATTCATTCGTTGATTAGAAATTCATGTGTTGAATGGTATTCATATTTTGAAATAAATTGTTTGATAATAAAAATCACATTTTTATCTATATATAAAAACTATAGAAAACATTCATGTGTTGAATTGATATTCATTCGTTGATTAGAAATTCATGTTTTGAATGGTATTCATATTTTGAAATAAATTGTTTGATAATAAAAATCACATTTTTATCTATATGTAAAACTATAGAAAACATTCATGTGTTGAATTGATATTCATTCGTTGATTAGAAATTCATGTGTTGAATGGTATTCATATTTTGAAATAAATTGTTTGATGATAAAAATCCTATTTTTATCACCTATATGAACTATATAGAAAGATAGTGTTTTGAAATGAATTGTTTTACAATAAAAATCACATTTTTATTGTATGCATAAATCGTTGAAATGTGAAGTGTTAAAAATAGCCACTTGTTCAAAATAAACATATATGAGTTGAAATATTCATTAATTAGCTAATGAAATGATTTGCACCTATGTATGTAACATTAGAATAAATGGTGTTTTTAAACCAAATAGAAATCAAATGTGAAGTCGAATAGAAAATGAAAAATGATAAGAACTGTGTATATATGTGCATACCTATTCATTGAACAGGTTATAGCAAAGGGGCTAGAGAAGAGGAATAAAATTTTGTGCCCGACAAATAGGTACACATTTACTGCTTTGTTTGGGTGATGATTTTATGAGCCTGTTGGCTAGCCGCTTGGCTTTTTCTTTTTCTTTTTGAGATTAGAAGGACCGGGAAAGCTATTTGCGATTTCCCGATGCTCCCGGTGCAGGGGAGGTTATGGCGAAATTTTCCAAAATTTTAAGGTGTTAGAAAAATATTTGAAGTGAAAACGATATGGAAATCATTGAATGAACTATATTTATATAACTATATAAATATAAATAAAATTAAAACGAAACGAAGCCGTGCAGTTCGTATTTCGAAACCGTGATTTCAAACGACTAGTGCGGGGAATCCGACCATTGGATTTTCCCGAAACCTCAACCGTCGGGTTCGCCTTGGAAATATCTTTCCAACGGCACCAACCTTGTAAAAATCCAACGGTTGGATTGTCTAGAATGTTTAATTCAAATCTGAAGAAAAACAGCGCCAGAAGCGATTATATATATATATATATATATATATAAATATATATTTAATCGAATAACGACGCTGCAGTTCGTATTTTGAAATCGAAATTTCAAACGATTGTACCGGGAGATCCGACCGTCGGATTTTCCCGAAACTGGAACCGTTGGGTTCGTTTTGAAAAGACCTTTCTAATGATGTAAATTTTGTGAAGATCCAACGGTTAGATTTTCAGATATGTGTAAATCAAATCTGAAGAAAAACAGCGCCACGGCCGCCTTATGGCCCGAAGCGTCGTTTTGAATAAAATGGCTATTTTAAAATAAATAAAAATAGCGATAAATAGTTATAAAATATCATAAGCGATATGGAATGGAAATAAACTGAATTTGCTCGATTTATGTTGTATTTGATGGTTGAATGTGTTTGGTGTGAAAATTACATTAAAGAACAATATTGGTGTTGTCGAATAATTTAACCATTGAGATAAATTGATTTGAAATTCTAAATATACGTGAATTATTTGAAAAGGCCGAGTTAATTCTCATTTCGAATAATTGAACGACGATTGAAATTCGAAGATGAAGACGGTGGTCGAAGACCGGAGATCTTCACCTCGTTTGGATGGTAACCGAGGTCCTGATTGGGAGGCATCCCGAAATATGGATAATGAGTGGTGATCGTCCAGACGTACGTGGTGATCGATGGGTTTGCGAGGTATTTAGTGCCTCCGGTTTCGTTCAGACCCAGAACAGACTTGTAAATGGACTGTGTGTCTGACATAGGATTTATTCTGTGTGGCATGCTAAGATGCAGTGATCAGGGCTTCTGTTGAAAAGCAAAGTCTTGTGGTGATGATCAAAGCACCGCCTGTGTGGCGTAGCTTTGTGTATAACGTGAATTCGCGAGCATCACACCCCGGTATGAACCTAAAACGGGAGAAGGACCTCAGGGAGGGCATGCGTTTCTTCCTAGCTAGGGTGGTGTCAGTGACCTACCAGCCCTGACATTTATATACTTTTCACCTATGTGGTTGTTGCTGTTGCGAGGCGCCTCGGTTTGATCGGACGATCCGGGTCTGATGGAGTCATTCGTTGGCTCGTTTACGCCCCAAAGGGCGGGGAAACGTATTGTTCAGGCATAATAATCCACATCGGTGGACCGGCCCTGACGATCCAAGGGGCAGTTGCGGCTGTTCCTGAGGCTCGGGCTAGGCAGTCTCGAATTCGGTAAGGACTATCTTTTGCCTTGGTTCATGACGGAAATCCAATTTCCAAATACGACATCGTGCGGTTTTGATTGTATACCTATATATGGCGACATAGTGGTATGGGGCATTAATGCCGTTTATGATTGATAGTTATGATTTGAAATTGTTTTCAAAACATATAAACACTAGCAATAATATCAAATGCCTTTGTTTTATTCGTATCAAGCATATCTTGGCCGTTATAAGGTAAAAACTCTATCCTCCGGTTTGCGTTGCATTGTGTGATGGGAACTGAGTCTTATAACGGCTTCATTTTTATAAAAAGCATAGCGATGTTTTAAAAGAAAGATTTGTTTTAAAGCACTGGCAATCCAATGGAGTAAACCCGTTCCACAAAAGTGGCGTGGTCCTGTGATTAGCCAATTATATATGTGTTGAGTGGATTTCTCATACCAGTCCCATGACTGACTCGTAGTTTGTTTCACTTTCAAACTCGGGTGCCCCTCTTTCTACACGGGCAGCCTTGTATTCAGGTTTAGCTGGTTCTTTCTGGATAGCTGGAGCTGAAGATGGATTCTATCATTTATTTCTTTTTATGCTGTTCAGCTCCTATTGTACATATTTTGTTTATTTCCGCCGTAGACATTTATGTATAGCTGAACTGTATCTGTACTAAGTAAGATCCTGTATACTGTGTAACTCTGATGATTACTTTTATCCAGTATATTTTGTTGTTCATATCTGGTGTATTTATTTAATTCTGTTCTGCTATTATATGTTTCTGTGTTATATTCCAAAGATAACCTTGTTTCCGTGAAAACGGGAAATCGGGTCGTCTCAGGTTCTTATTTTAAAATTTAATTCTGCCTTGATTCTTGTATTAACATGTTATAAAAATTCGGGTTGTTACACTAAAGGTGGAAATTTTCCAGTTTATTTGTCAAAGGCTTGGGAGCCGCTCAAAAAGTTGGATTACTACACCATAACACATATCCCTCGAGAAGAAAATATGAAGGCAGATTTGCTTGCAAATTATGCTAGTTCGGGAGATGCTCAGTTATTGGTATTGGTGCCAGTCAAAGTTCTCTCAAATCCCAGCACGGAAGACGATGATATAGATTGGATCATGGAAGCATCTGAGGAGCTAGATTCATGGATGACTCCAATCAAAGAATATCTCCTCAATGGTGTTCTCCCAAGTAACCCAAAGAAGCAAAAGAAGTTGCTCAGAAAAGCTCCCATGCTTCTTATGCAGGATAATCGGCTATACAGAAGGGGTTTCTCTATGCCTTTACTTAGATGTGTTACCAAAGAGGAATCTCAGGAAATTCAGGCAGAATTACACGGCGGAGAGTGTGGAGGGTATTCAATTGGACAAACATTGTCCAAGAAAATTATGCAATATGGTTATTTTTGGCCTGACTTGAATTGAGACTCTGCAACATATGCTAGGAAATGTGATAGGCGTCAGGGATTTGCCAAGATTCCCAGAGCACCATCCACATAATTGACTCTTATGGCCAGACCATGGCCGTTTGTTATCTGGGGCATCGATCTGATTGGGGCATTGCCTACTGCCAAATCTAGCATGAAGTATGCCATTGTCGCTAACGATTACTTCACGAAGTGGGCTGAAGCAGAGCCACTGGCCACCATTTCCTCACATAAAGTCATCAATTTTTGTCTTGGGAACTATTGTTTGCAGGTTCAGTGTTCCATAGAAGATAATCACATACAATGGTACTCAGCTTGAAAGTGAAGAGTTCAAAGGTTTCTGTGCCAAGTATAAGATCCATAAGAGTTTTGAAGTTGTAGCCCATTCGCAGGAAAACGTGCAGGTGGAAGCAATTAACAAGATCATAAAGTCAACCATCAAGAAGCGTCTCAAGAAAGCAAAAGGTGGTTAGGTGGACGAGCTTCCTCTTGCATTACGGGCCTATCGAACGACTCATAAATCTGCAATTGGGCACACTCCTTTTTATTTGGCATTCGGTTCTGAAGCGATGATTTTGGTAGAGCTAGAGATTCCTACTCACCACAGAATTAATTTCAACAAATCACAGAATGATCAGTTGCAATTAGAGGCACTCGATCAACTTGAGGATAGAAGGAATGAAGCTAAACTCTGAATCGCAACACATCAAAGGAGTGTAAATAGGCACTTCAAAAGCAAAGTTCGCCAGAGGACTTTCGAGGTTGAGGACTTTGTGCTGAAAAGGGGGATGACTGCCACCGGCGTATTTGGACCAAACTAGGAAGGGCCATATGTGATCAGTCAAAAGCTTTTGGATGGCACTTTTAAACTCCCCACGGTTGACGGAATCTCGATTCCACACGCCTAGAATATTTGAGAATGCGGAATGGACTGTTAAGGCAAAACAAACACTAGAGAGGGGGAGGGTGAATAGTGTTTGTGAGAATTTAAACAAAATCTAAAACTTACGTGAATAACAGAATGAATTCAAACACCACAAACATAATAACAGACACTGACTCAAAAACAAATGTAAAATGTACAGAAATAAAATGCAGAAAAGGAAAGAACACACCGAATTTTATACTAGTTCGGATTGCTCCTATGTCCAGTCCCATGCAACCTGGGTTGCGTAGAGTTTTATAACTATTTCCAATAGTCAAGTACAACCTCCTTGATTTCACGGCTACAAGGGATACCACCAATTACTTCTTCCTTGTTTTCTCGGCTACAACGAAACACCTATTCCAACTTCCTTGATTTCACGACTACAAGGAACACACTGATTCTTCTTTGACTCAACCAAAACAACGTTCACTTAACCCAAACAATTACAAATAGCCCTAGAACTCTTCAATAACACTTGATTTAGCGAGAGATGAAAAGAGAGTGTAGAGAGAAGAAGTTTGGTTAAAACAGAATTGAATTCGGCAGAGTATAAGTATAGAAATCATAAAAATTATTAAGAATGATTATATAATGAAAGAGGTTGAAAGTGGAGAAGAAGATATGTTTAAAAGTCGGTTTTAACCCCTTTTTATAGAGTGTGAAAGGTTGCAATGGTTCTAAAATCGTTTCAAATAGTGAAAAGACACTTCCTTTCAAAATTGAAAAAGGTGACAGTTATATGTCAAAATGGTGTTTTTGGTATGTCGACATACTTAGCTTATTTTTGAATTTTAAAGCATTTTTCAAGTGTTTTGATATGAAAATAATTCTGGAAATTCTTGAGTAAAAATCTAGTGTTGTAAATTATTATTATATAGTAGAAAAACATATGAAAACATAAATTTAAACTATATAAATATATTTATAAAATTATAACGTTTTAAACAATATAAATATATAAAGTACAATAATATAAATATATAAAATTTAAGTTTGAAAAACAAAGAAGAATAAGAAAGGAAACAAAATAGAAAAGATAGAAATAAAATAGAGATGACTGAGGACAAAATTGAAAATTAGAATTTTAATTTGAACCTGGAGTACTGTTTAGAGTCTTACACAATCTAGACTCTATAACTATATTAATTTTGAACTCTTGAATTCTTGAAATCTTGAAATCTTGAATACTCATGAGTCTTGAAATTTCTATGATCTTTGAATCTCTATCATCTTTAAATCTGTACAGTCTTTAGTAATATTTCCTGTATACAATTCCTGCAAACGTATGTATGTATATATATTCTATACAAAAAGTGTTAGCATATGTTTTATAATCAATGATAATTGGAATAAGGTTATTGTCATCAAAACTTCATTCTCCAACAATCTCCCCCTTTTTGATGATGACAGCCTTAGTTTATAAAATATCATACCTATATATATATATATATATATATATATATATGTTGATGATGATCATTCTAATACTCCCCATGTCTGTAAGAATCCTATAAACTACCTATATTTTATAATTTCTCCCCCTTTGGCATTATCAAAAAGAAATTTTAAAGATGCTCCCCCTAAATTGTATAACTCTCCGAATAGAAGTTAAGTAACTTACTTAATAAGAATACTCCCCTTTGATCTATTACCTAAGTAGAATACTCCCCCTTAATCGGTCATTCAATTTATCTTATGTTTTAAAGAGAGATAACTAATTATAAATAATATCTTTCTTAGGTACGAATTTGTACAATTACATAGATTAATATGTACAATACATCATAGAAACGTAATACAACGAGTAATCGAAGAAAACCTTAATTACTAATTGTTTTTCACAATAGGAGATTTGTGAATTGGACAATTTGGATATTGGAGACAAAATTCTCTGTTCTTTTCAATCACATTTCATTTTTTGTCAAATAGAACCTCTCCTATGCACTAAACGTTATCATCTTTGTTCGTAATCGTTGGTTGAGTCTCTTGTTGTTCTTCCTCCTCCATCATTTCTTCTTCCTCTTCTGGTTCTTCCTCCTCTTCCATGGTTTGGTTATCACCATCGATGATAATCGGATAAGTCTCGTTATCCATTATAAACTTTAAGAGACATCTCATTACTTTTCCTTGCCTGTTTTGCTCTTGACTCATCCTAATCTGGAGTACTTGATTTTCAGCCACCATTTGCAGTATATAAGCATTTTTTTCTTCGATGAGTTTATTCGAGTATTTGGATTAGTGTAGGCCATTGTATTTTTTAATTTAGAGCTTTTACAGAGAAGAAGAATGAAAATGAAGAAGAAAAGTCGAAATAAAAGGTTAAAATAGTTGAAATAACTAACATTTAGTGGGAATTAAATTTGAAATTTTGGCAGCAAGTCGCCATACCAAAAACTCTATGTCGACATAGTCTTGTTTTAAATTTTATTATTTTAATTTCTTATTTTATTTTTATATATATTACTAAATTTAATTATTCTAACTCACTTATTAAACATATGCCTAGTTCTCTCCTAAATTTAGTGAATGTTGCTTCATTTAATGGTTTAGTTAATATATCTGCAATTTGTTTATCTGTTTCTATAAATTCGAGTTAAATCTTTCCTTTACTTACACTATCTCTTAGAAAATGATGTCTCACATCGATATGTTTTGTTCTCGAATGATGATTTGGATTTTTAGAAATATTTATAGCACTTGTATTATCGCAGTATATATGTGATTTACTTATACTTAAACCAAAATCGTTTAAAGTTTGTTGCATATATATTACTTGTTAACAAGCCAAAGCAGCATATATATATTCTGCTTCAGTTGTTGACAGAGATATGGTATTTTTCCTTTTACTGAACCATGATACAAGGGAATGCCTCAGGAAGTGACATGTTCCACTTGTACTTTTACGATCGGATTTTGATCCTGCATAATCAGCGTCACAGTACGAAACTAAATCTAATGAATCATTCTTAGGATAATATAATCCAAAATCTGATGTATGCTTTACATATCTCAGAATACGTTTTACGGCTGTTAAATGTGTTTCCTTAGGTTGTGATTGATATCTAGCACAGAGACATACACTATGCATTATATCTGGTCTACTGACGGTTATATATAATAATGATCCTATTATTTCTCTATATAGTTTTTGATCAACATATTTTGATGTATCATCTTTACTTAAAGAAATATTAGTTGCCATAGGTGTCGGTCTTCCATTTTTTGTTGTTAGATAGTATTTATTAATTAAATCTCTTGCGTATTTTTCTTGATTAATAAATATCCCATTCTTCAATTGTCGAATTTGTAAACCTAAAAAGAATGATAATTCTCCCATATGGCTCATTTCAAATTCTGTGGTCATAATATCTTAAAATTCTTTGTTGATTATATCATTTGTTGACCCAAAAATTATATCATCAACATATATTTGTACTAATTGTATATCTTTGTTGTTTTTCTTAATAAACAAAGTATTATCTAATTTTCCTATTTCAAAGTTTGATTGTAACAAATAATTTCGTAATCTATCATACCAAGCCCTAGCAGTCTGTTTTAATCCATATAATACTTTCTTCAACTTTTATACGTGATCTGGTAAATTTTCATCTTCAAATAGGGGAGGTTGCTTTACATATACGTCTTCGTTGACAAATCCATTTAGAAACACACTTTTGACATCCATTTGATATAATTTGAAATTATTATAGTTTGCAAAAGCTAGTAAAATTTTAATAGCCTCTAGTCTTGTTACAGGGGCAAAAGTTTCATCGTAATATATTCCTTCTTCTTGAGTATAACCTTGTGCTACAAGTTGTGCCTTATTTCTTACTACTTCACCATGTTCATTCATTTTATTTTTATAAACCCATTTGGTTCCCATTATTGTTTTATCCTATGGTCTACGAACAATTTCCCATACTTCATTCCTAGTAAATTGATTTAGTTCATCTTGCATAGCAAGTATCCATGAATCATCGGAAGAAGCTTCCTTTGGATTTTTGGGTTCAATAGTTGATACAAATGCAATATTACTCATACTATTTAATTGATTATGAGTTATGACAATGGATTCAATATCTCCTAAGATATTTTCTACAGGATGGTCTCTAAGTAAACTAATTCTTTTATTTGATTTATTATCTTCACAATTTATTTCATTAATTTCATTTTTGTTAGGAACTGCAGAATGGATCGTTCAGGCAAAGCAAACACTAGAGAGAGGGGGCTTAATAGTGTTTGTAAGAATTTAAACAAAACTTAAAACTAAAAAGAATTGGATCAAACACCACAATTACAGACATAGATTCAAAAACAAATGCAAAATAAACAGAAATAAAAATGCAGAAAAAGGAAAGAATACACCAGATTTTATACTGGTTCAGATCACTCCTATGTCCAATCCCACACATTGCTGAATTGTGCAAAGTTTTATTACTATTTCCAATAGTCAAATACTACCTCCTTGATTTCACAGCTCAACAAGGAGACATCGACTCCTATCCCTTGATTTTGACTGCTCAACAAGGGCACACCAACTCCTATTCCTTGATTTCACGGCTACAAGGATACACCGATTCCTCTTTGACTTATAAACAGGGTTTATTCAACCCAAGCAATCAAAAAACAATACTATAACTCTTCAGTAGCACTTGATTCATAGAGTAGGGAGTAAAGAGTGTAGAGAGAAAAAGTTTGATCAAAACAGAAGTGAATTCGGTATAGTATAAGTGTAAGAATCATAAAAATTATTAAGAATAATGGTGGGATGAAAGACTATGAAGTTAGAGAAGAAGATATGTTAAAAAATTCGGTTTTAACCTCTTTTTATAGAGTATGAAGGGTTGCAACGGTTCTGAAGCATTTCAAAAAGTGAAAAGACACTTCCCTTCAAAATTAGAAAAAAATAGCAGTTATATGTCGACATACACTTTTTGCTATGTTGACATACTCACGTGTATTTTTCATTTTCAAAACATTTTTCAAGTATTTTGATATAAAACTAATTTTGGAAATTCTTGAGTAAAATACTAGTGTTGTAAATTAGTATTATATGAAAGAAAAATCATATGAAAACATATTTTTGAACTAAATAAATATATTTATAAAATTATAAGGTTTTAAACTATATAAAGTATATAAAAAATTCAAGTTTGAAAAACCAAGAAGAATAAAAATAGAAACAAAAATAGAAAAACAAAATAGAGAGAAATGAGGATAAATAGAAAAACAAAAGGGAGAGGATTGAGGATTGAATTGAAAATCAAAATTTGAATTTGAACCTGGAGTGCAATTTAGAGTCTTACAAAATCTAGACTCTATAAATATATAAATCTTGAACTCTTGGACTCTTGAAATCTTGATTACTCATGAGTCTTGAAATTTCTCTGATCTATGAATCTCTATCATCTTCATAACTGTACAGTCTTCAGTAATATTTCCTGTATATAATTCCTGCACACACACACACACACACACACACACATATATATATATATATGTTCTATATGAAAAGTGTTAGCATATATTTTATAATCAATGATAATTGAAATAAGGTTGTTGTCATCAAAACTCCATTCTCCAACAATCTCCCCCTTTTTGATGATGACAACCTTAGTTTATAAAATATCATACCTATACCTGTTTATTGATGTTCCACTTATACTCCCCCTGTCTATAAGTTTCCTATAAACTATTCCTATATTTTATAATTTTCCCCCTTTGGCATTATCAAAAAGAATCTTTAAGGATACTCCCCCTAAGGTATACAACTGTAGGACCTAAGTAATATCCTTAAAAATACCCCCCCTTAATTTGATATTTATTTATGTTTTAGAAGGTTATAACTATATTAACCATAAATGACAATTTTATTAAACAATCACGTGTACATGGATTTATACATAAATGACATAACATAAGAACGTAATAAAATGAAATCTAGAGAATCCTTAGACACTTAATTATTTTACAATGGGAGATTTGTGAATTGGACAATTTGGATAATAGAGACAGAGTTTTCCATTCTTTTCAATCACATTCTTGTAACACCCCACACCCGCTATGGTCACTCACTAAGGGAATGCCATAGCATCGGTGGAGTATTTTAGTGAATATAGAACAGAAAAATTACAACAAGACAGATATAAATAGTACTTGAAATTTAAAACATCATCTCATAACAGCGGAAGAAAAACATGTCTGGTTACATCATAAAACCACAATAAAAGTCAAGTACAATATCCGTCAAAATAAAGAAGTACATAATCCCACTCTCACACAATAGCCATGACAAAAGAAAAGATATCTGGGTAACTGGAGCTTTACATCTATCCAAGCTCCTAAAGACTGGAACAACAATCTGATCAAAGCCCACTAGTGCTAGGCCCACTCTGAAAACCTGAGGGTTGGGAAAAAGATAAAGAAACAACGGGGTCAGACATAAGTCTGAGTGAGTCCTATAACCCTAACAATACAATCATTAAAGTAATTAGGGTATGATATAAACAAGGTACGGTACCTCTGGGGATAATGACTACACTAAGTAGCCAACTAAACACAGGATGTACTAAGATAACCGGAAAAGACGCATTTATCCACCCAAGGATAATTACTGGATTACACCACCCCAGATCTACCCATCCAAGGGTAATTCCTACACTGCACCACACCAGTCATTCCTAACTTAAAGGTTGATCCCACCCATGGACTTATAAAAATTAACTTAATAGTTCTCGCGTACCCCTAGGTGACTAAGTAGACGCCACGGGGCCCTACAATCCACTAGGTGTACACACTACTCCCCATTCAATCGGCTCCCTAACGTAGATACCCGTGCTGGCCCCACCGTGAGGTGTACCATTCCCCAACGTGGCAACCTGATAAAACTAACGGTGCACGGCTTATATCTACACGATGCAACAACGTCTTATTTACCAGCTCGGGTCCACACACGCATATGAAACCCGTTGGTCATGCGTTGCCACCGCTAACCCATTTTGGCCTCTTATAGTCAAGCCCAATATGCGTGTCCCGTCACTCGACTAGAGTCGAGCCCACTAAGATACGTTTGGGATATTGGTTGAAATGGGCCCCCACAAGCTACCACCTAAGCTTGTTATTTTATCTAGTGTATCCCACTTAACCCCTTTTATAATCATGCCCACCTACATGTTAAGGTTTGGTTAAGTCATCTAATCATATATCAATTGCCACTTAAGGCACCCACTAGATTTCCACATGCCACCCAAAGCACTTACTTAACCCTTTACCCATGTTTAATTACATGTTCCTCTTTGGTTAAGTATTCTAATCGTATTTTCTATTGCCACCCAAGGCAACCCACTAGATTTCCACATGCCACCCAAGGCACCCACTTAACCCCTCATGTCCCTCTACATGCTAATATGGTTAAGTGTTTCTTAATTAATTAAGATCATGACCTCATAAAGACCTCTCACATTAGACCATCTTTTATGACTGCTGGATATGCCGGTTGGTTCCGGGCAGACTTCTGTCATAAAAAGGTCTAACCTCGTGTCTTTACTTTAATCACGTATTTAATTTATGACTAAGACCTCTCACATTGGGCCAATCATTTGTAGCTGCTGGATGGCCGGTCGGTTCCGGGCAGACTTCCGCTACAAAAGGGTCCAACCTCGTGTCTTAGTTGATTAATTACACCTAATTAATCACCCCCATAATTTGAATTAATTATGCCTAATTAATTAAACATTTTTAAGAATATGGGTAGACCTAACTCAATAGGTAAATTCCCAATTCCATAGTATGGGTAGACCTAACTTAATAGGTAAATTCCCAACTCCATAATATGGATAGACCTAACTTAATAGGTAAATTCCCAATTACGTCCATTTAATTTGTGGTATGATTAATCATACCCATTTCACATCATTTTATTAACATGCATATTAATCCCATCGTTCCCCACGTAGTTCGTTCTCATAACACGACATAATAAAGGGAAGATTCATCACAAAGGTCATGGGTTTAGCCAACATAGCATGTAACTTTATCATGGGTTCAAAAGGTGTCAACTTGCATATATGAACATATATTAAACCCAACTAGTATTTAACCCAAACTTGCATTATGCATATCATAAAAGAGACAACTTGCATATGAACTTGCACATAAACTTGCATATGAACTTGCATCATAACTTGCATATGAACTTGCATCATAACTTGCATATGAACTTGCATCATAACTTGCATATGAACATGTATCATAACTTGCATATGAACTTGCATCATAACTTGCATATGAACTTGCATCATAACTTGCATATGAACTTGCATCATAACTTGCATATGAACATGTATCATAACTTGCATATGAACTTGCATCATAACTTGCATATGAACTTGCATCATAACTTGCATATGAACTTGCATCATAACTTGCATATGAACATGTATCATAACTTGCATAAAACCAAACACTTAGCATGCATAAAACCAAATACTTAGCATGCATAAAACCACATACATAGCATGCATAAAACCAAATACTTAGCATGCATAAAACCAAATACATAACTTGCATAACATGTTACATATAGACTTGCATATAATCTCCCATATAGCTTGCATAACATGTTACATATAGACTTGCATATAATCTCCCATATAGCTTGCATAACATGTTACATATGAATCAATGTTCAACATAGTGTTTTGCATCATAAAACATAGCATTAAACTTGCATATAGCACACAACATACACTATACTAAACTTGCATAAACACATTGATTCCACAAACATAGCCATATCTTATCATATCCTATCATAATCAATTTAACAATTGATTGTTAAGTCTATAGAAACTCACCACTAAACTCCAATAAGCAAACCCTTGCCACAAATCACCCAAAAACTCTAGCCTTGAACATAAAGCTTGCAACTTGATGATGAATGCAAGCCAATGATCACTCATACAACTCAAAGATGCTTGTATGCACATGAAAGCCTTCATAGAAATAGTTTAGAAATAGGATGGAGGCTAGGGTTTTGAGTGGAGGCCATGATCATAGAAAATTTTGGCATAGTTTAGTTAGGAGATAGGATTATGACCATTTAGGGCTAGCTTAGGGTCTTATTTATAGGATTAGGCAAGTGTTTTAGGCCATTATATTAACCCTAAATTAGATTAGGACCCTTAGATTTCGGAACCTTCCAGAAACCAGCCCTAAGACCAAGCCCAAACCCCAAACTGGTGCACCCAACCACAGAACTCTCTAGAAACTGTGCAGGTTTCCTGTCCCGACATGGGCGCACTTCCCAAGTGCGCCAGTGTATTTTTGTGCTGGCGCACTTCACAAGTGCGCCAGTGCATTTCTGGCCTGTTTCGGGTTTTTCTGCCTAACTTCGTTCGTCCATATCTCTTTCATACGGTACCCGTTTTACGCAAACTCCGACTCTATTTCGCGTATTTTTCCGAGACGAAAGCAATGACGCAGCCCGTTTCCCCTGATTCTTACATCTGAGATTAATTATACTTTAATTACTAACCATTAGTGTTAATTGAAATTCGGGGTGTTACATTCTCCCCTACTTAAAGGATTTCGTCCTCGAAATCTCTAAGTCAAGAAGAACGTATCCTACCAACCAAACAACCATCTACTAAACCATCAACCACAAGCAACCATTATCCTTAGAAACTTCTAATGATGTATGAACATATGCAGAAAGTGTGTTTATATGTCCGTATACTAATGCAAAATCAGGCGGTCTACTGATTCAGTCGACCTCCTTAATGCAAACCATGATAGTGCCATGCATCCAATATGTATGCGAAACCCTATTGACACATACAATTTCTATATGCGTGCACAACCATACACAAAAATGCATCATCCACATGATAACACAGCCATGATACATCCATCAATCTAACTACCACATCCATTTATGCGATATGCAACATGAAGTGACTGAGCCGATCTAGTGCCTAATGTGTGTGTATATGCATCCACGAGCAACCACTAGCAAACAATTGCATCCATCAACCATAACATGTTTCAAACACATGTTTCAACCATAGGTTTTACCCTATCTAAAGGTCATAGGTACTAGCGAGAGGATATACTAAAGATAAGATAAGTACTAGACAAGCGATAAAGGAGAAGTTAAAAGACATACTCTCAAAAAGAAATGGGTACAAAGAACGCATCTTCGCTTCCGTCTCCCAAGTAGCATTGCCCTCGTCTTCTCCCCATTGCACTTTAACTAGCTGAACTTCTCTGTTCCTCAACTTCCTAGTTTCTGACCCAAGGATGCGAGTAGGAGCTCGTCGAATCGTCGCATCACGCTCTACCTCTACATCTCTAAGCAAGCTCGGTTCTACGACCTCTGCGGTCTCATGTAAGCACTTCCTCAAATGTGATACATGGAATACATCATGAACACCACTAAGTCTGTCGGGCAACTCCACCCTATATGCCATCCGTCCAATCCTTTCCTTAATAGGAAACGGCCCAACAAACCTCGGTGCTAACTTCCCAACGGACCTAAAGCGAACAACATTTCTCAACGGAGATACTTTGACAAAAACCATGTCCCCAACCTCAAACTCAAGATCCGTCCTTCTCCGATCCGCATAAGATTTCTGTCTATCTTGCGCTGCCTTCATCCTTCTTCGAATCAAATCAATCTTCTCTGAAGTCTCTCTAACCATATCTGGCCCAAGCAAGATCTTATCCGTAGATTCCCACCAACATGTAGGAGATCGACAAGGCCTTCCATAAAGAGCTTCGAAAGGTGCCATGCCAATACTAGACTGAAAGCTGTTATTGTATGCGAACTCCACCAAAGGAAGATGTTCTTCCCATGTACCTCCAAAATCCAAGATACAAAGCCTCAAGAGATCTTCTAAGATACGGTTCACCCTCTCGGTCTGACCGTCCGTCTGAGGATGATATGCGGTGCTCAAACACAACTGAGTCCCTACCGCCTCTTGCAAACTTCTCCAAAACTCACTAGTGAAGATAGGATCTCGATCACTCACAATGCTAGATGGTACGCCATTCAATCTAACAATCTCTCTAACATAGACTGAAGCAAGCCATGGAGCGGTCCTCTTACTCTTCACGGGTATAAAATGGGCACTCTTGGTAAGTCTGTCTACCACAACCCAAATTCCCGTATTGCCCTTCCTCGATCTCGGTAACCCATCGATGAATTCCATCGAGACACTATCCCACTTCCATTGCGGAACTTCCAATGGGTGTAGCAACCCACCGGGTTTCCTTTGCTCCGCTTTAACTTGTTGGCACACTAAGCATCTAGCCACATACTCGGCCACATCTTTCTTCATACCGGCCCAGAAGAAAACTCTCTTCATGTCTTGGTGCATTTTGTCTCCACCGGGATGGATAGTCATTCTTGAACGATGTGCATCATCCAAAATAGCCTTCTTCAAACCCTCATCTTGCGGTACACAAAGTCTACCGTCTCTATGCAACCATCCCCTATCATCTACGGTGTATCTACCCAAATGGCTGGACGACTCCCTCCTTTATGAGCTTCTCTACTAACTCAACCAACTGTGGGTCGTCTCGCTGTGCCTCGCCAATCCGCCCCAAAAGAGTAGGCCTAACCTCCAAGGAGGCTAGCAAACCGGGTACAAAGTCAACGGAAGGTCTAAAGTCAATCATAGAATTAAACTCCAAGCTTCGCCATTCCACGAACAATGGACTCAAAGACAGCCTTTTTCTGCTCAAGGCGTCTGCCACCACGTTACCCTTGCCAGGGGTATACGCTATCTCAAACTCATAGGATGCTAAGAATTCCATCCACCTTTGTTGTCTTAAGACAATGCGCTCAAAGAGTCTCCAACACTTCCCTAAGATGTAGGGCATGCTTTTCTCCACTTCTAGAGAAAATCAGGATATTCTCCCATGCAAAATCGTCACAACTATCCATCTCTCACGCAGACCACCTTAGTCGAACTCGACATCCCCCAAATGCAAGCCCCAAAGGCCTAAACCAATATCAGACAAACACCCAAGGGATACCTCCTTCGAATTCAGACGACATACGTGAGATGATACTAGTAAAAACGGCTAAATAATTAAGCCCTTGTCCAACTCTGGATGTCCTTGCCAGTCTCGCTCCAAAACCACTGTTTATCCCATAACTGGCTTTGCTCAACCTATTGAGCACATACGAAAACTTATTTCGCTCCTAGAAAAGACCAAGATGTCATCCACCAAGATCATCACGAACTTATTTAGGTACTCCCTGAACACCCTTCTCATCAAATCAACAAAGTATGCGGAGGCGTTCGTCTAACCAAATGGCATCACCAGCCACTCATAAAACCATCTGGAGTCCTAAAGGCAATCTTCTCTATACTATCCTCAGCCACTCTCAACTGACGAAACCCCGTGGCTGAGTCCAACTGCGAAAATACTGAGGCGCCAACCAACTGATCAAAGAGATCATCAATCCTCGGCAATGGGTGTCTATTCTTCTTTGTGAGTTTATTTAGTTCTCTTTAGCCTACACAAAGTCTGAGGGACCCATCCGCCTTCATAGCAAAAACTACTGGAGCACCCCACTCCGATATACTTTGTCTTATGGACCCCTTCTCAAGCAACTCCCCTACTTGCTTATGGAGTTCCCTCCTCTCGCGAGGAGCCATGTGGCGCACTGGTAAAGATACAGGTTTAGCATTGTCTACCAGATATATTCGGAAGTCAATCTCCCGCTCCGGAGGTAAGCCCTTCACCTCCTCAAACACATCCGAGTATTCCCGGACCACTCTAATAGATCGCAAACTCTCGACCGACGTGTCAAGCGATTCTAGATAACTTAGTATAACAGATTCCATGGGATTACAAGAGATCTCGAGAGTGTTACCCAAGCGGGTCATAAGCCTAACAACTCTCCCTTCAAAATCAAGAACGGCACCCCTACTGGATAACCAGTCCATGCCCAAAACTAACCCATAGCTCGTGAAGCCCAAAAAGCATCACATCTACTCTCAACGCTAAGTATAGCAACTTTCAAACCCAAACACTTCATGGAGCCCCAATTGGGTTTGAAACAACTAAGGGATCATCTACTAACTGGTGTCTAAGTGCAGTGACTCAACTAACAATGATGAGATAAACGAACTCGATGCGTCAGAATTAAATAAAGTTCGAATCGGATAATAAAGAAATCCAAATTCCAACCTAGACGGTCTATCCCCATTTGGTACCCTAGTCGTGAGGGAATACAACTACCCTCTAGGAGATTCCATACCTTGCCCATGCCCCTTTGGACAATCCTAATACGGTGTCCCATTCCTCCCAAAAGGATAACTACTCGCCTTCTTCATCCCATTCTCCACTCGTAACCTCCCACCAATGAGGTTTCATCCTTCATTAACCAAACAACTATTTGAGCCTTCCTCCCTTCGTCTATCCAATAGATACCTACCAGTCCTCCTCCTTCTTGAACCAACTTCTAATCTGACTAGCGTCTAAGTCCCTTGAAGTGGTTTTCCATTCTTATATATCTTAGAAAGGTCATCTATACGCGGAGGGGAGACTCAAAACGAGAGAGGAAGAGATTCAAAACGGAGAATTCGAAAGATATAGATATGGCTATTGGGGATTATGCTTTTCTTTCAAAAACTTTTCTTTTAAAAGACATGTTTTTTAAAATACTCCTTTCAAAAATATTCTTAGAAAATAGTTTTTCTAAAAATTTTATCTGTTCTAGTAACCTTAAGCTCTGATACCACGTGTAACACCCCACACCCGCTATGGTCACTCACTAAGGGAATGCCATAGCATCGGTGGAGTATTTTAGTGAATATAGAATAGAAAAATTACAACAAGACAGATATAAATAGTACTTGAAATTTAAAACATCATCTCATAACAGCGGAAGTAAAACATGTCTGGTTACATCATAAAACCACAATAAAAGTCAAGTACAATATCCGTCAAAATAAAGAAGTACATAATCCCACTCTCATACAATAGCCATGACAAAAGAAAAGATAACTGGGTAACTGGAGCTTTACATCTATCCAAGCTCCTAAAGACTGGAACAGCAATCTGATCAAAGCCCACTAGTGCTAGGCCCACTCTGAAAACCTGAGGGTTGGGAAAAAGATATAGAAACAACGGGGTCAGACATAAGTCTGAGTGAGTCCTATAACCCTAACAATACAATCATTAAAGTAATTAGGGTATGATATAAACAAGGTACGGTACCTCTGGGGATAATGACTACACTAAGTAGCCAACTAAACACAGGATGTACTAAGATAACCGGAAAAGACGCATTTATCCACCCAAGGATAATTACTGGATTACACCACCCCAGATCTACCCACCCAAGGGTAATTCCTACACTGCACCACACCAGTCATTCCTAACATAAAGGTTGATCCCACCCATGGACTTATAAAAATTAACTTAATAGTTCTCGCGTACCCCTAGGTGACTAAGTAGACGCCACGGGGCCCTACAATCCACTAGGTGTACACACTACTCCCCATTCGATCGGCTCCCTAACGTAGATACCCGTGCTGGCCCCACCGTGAGGTGTACCATTCCCCAACGTGGCAACCTGATAAAACTAACGGTGCACGACTTATATCTACACGATGCAACAACGTCTTATTTACCAGCCCGGGTCCACACACGCATATGAAACCCGTTGGTCATGCGTTGCCACCGCTAACCCATTTTGGCCTCTTATAGTCAAGCCCAATATGCGTGTCCCGTCACTCGACTAGAGTCGAGCCCACTAAGATACGTTTGGGATATTGGTTGAAATGGGCCCCCACAAGCTACCACCTAAGCTTGTTATTTTATCTAGTGTATCCCACTTAACCCCTTTTATAATCATGCCCACCTACATGTTAAGGTTTGGTTAAGTCATCTAATCATATATCAATTGCCACTTAAGGCACCCACTAGATTTCCACATGCCACCCAAAGCACTTACTTAACCCTTTACCCATGTTTAATTACATGTTCCTCTTTGGTTAAGTATTCTAATCGTATTTTCTATTGCCACCCAAGACAACCCACTAGATTTCCACATGCCACCCAAGGCACCCACTTAACCCCTCATGTCCCTCTACATGCTAATATGGTTAAGTGTTTCTTAATTAATTAAGATCATGACCTCCTAAAGACCTCTCACATTAGACCATCTTTTATGACCGTTGGATATGCCGGTTGGTTCCGGGCAGACTTCTGTCATAAAAAGGTCTAACCTCGTGTCTTTACTTTAATCACGTATTTAATTTATGACTAAGACCTCTCACATTGGGCCAATCATTTGTAGCTGCTGGATGGCCGGTCGGTTCCGGGCAGACTTCCGCTACAAAAGGGTCCAACCTCGTGTCTTAGTTGATTAATTACACCTAATTAATCACCCCCATAATTTGAATTAATCATGCCTAATTAATTACACATTTTTAAGAATATGGGTAGACCTAACTCAATAGGTAAATTCCCAATTCCATAGTATGGGTAGACCTAACTTAATAGGTAAATTCCCAACTCCATAATATGGGTAGACCTAACTTAATAGGTAAATTCCCAATTACGTCCATTTAATTTGTGGTATGATTAATCATACCCATTTCACATCATTTTATTAACATGCATATTAATCCCATCGTTCCCCACGTAGTTCGTTCTCATAACACGACATAATAAAGGGAAGATTCATCATAAAGGTCATGGGTTTAGCCAACATAGCATGTAACTTTATCATGGGTTCAAAAGGTGTCAACTTGCATATATGAACATACATTAAACCCAACTAGTATTTAACCCAAACTTGCATTATGCATATCATAAAAGAGACAACTTGCATATGAACTTGCACATAAACTTGCATATGAACTTGCATCATAACTTGCATATGTACTTGCATCATAACTTGCATATGAACATGTATCATAACTTGCATATGAACTTGCATCATAACTTGCATATGAACTTGCACCATAACTTGCATATGAACTTGCATCATAACTTGCATATGAACATGCATCATAACTTGCATATGAACATGTATCATAACTTGCATATGAACTTGCATCATAACTTGCATATGAACTTGCATCATAACTTGCATATGAACTTGCATCATAACTTGCATATGAACATGTATCATAACTTGCATAAAACCAAACACTTAGCATGCATAAAACCAAATACTTAGCATGCATAAAACCACATACATAGCATGCATAAAACCAAATACTTAGCATGCATAAAACCAAATACATAACTTGCATAACATGTTACATATAGACTTGCATATAATCTCCCATATAGCTTGCATAACATGTTACATATAGACTTGCATATAATCTCCCATATAGCTCGCACAACATGTTACATATGAATCAATGTTCAACATAGTGTTTTGCATCATAAAACATAGCATTAAACTTGCATATAGCACACAACATACACTATACTAAACTTGCATAAACACATTGATTCCACAAACATTGCCATATCTTATCATATCCTATCATAATCAATTTAACAATTGATTGTTAAGTCTATATAAACTCACCACTAAACTCCAATAAGCAAACCCTTGCCACAAATCACCCAAAAACTCTAGCCTTGAACATAAAGCTTGCAACTTGATGATGAATGCAAGCCAATGATCACTCATACAACTCAAAGATGCTTGTATGCACATGAAAGCCTTCATAGAAATAGTTTAGAAATAGGATGGAGGCTAGGGTTTTGAGTGGAGGCCATGATCATAGAAAATTTTGGCATAGTTTAGTTAGGAGATAGGATTATGACCATTTAGGGCTAGCTTAGGGTCTTATTTATAGGATTAGGCAAGTGTTTTAGGCCATTAGATTAACCCTAAATTAGATTAGGACCCTTAGATTTTGGAACCTTCCAGAAACCAGCCCTAAGACCAAGCCCAAACCCCAAACTGGTGCACCCAACCACAGAACTCTCTAGAAACTGTGCAGGTTTCCTGTCCCGACATGGGCGCACTTCCCAAGTGCGCCAGTGTATTTTTGTGCTGGCGCACTTCACAAGTGCGCCAGTGCATTTCTGGCCTGTTTCGGGTTTTTCTGCCTAACTTCGTTCGTCCATATCTCTTTCATACGGTACCCGTTTTACGCAAACTCCGACTCTATTTCGCGTATTTTTCCGAGACGAAAGCAATGACGCAGCCCGTTTCCCCTGATTCTTACATCTGAGATTAATTATACTTTAATTACTAACCATTAGTGTTAATTGAAATTCGGGGTGTTACAATTCTCATTTTCGTCAAATAGAACTTCTCCTACGCACTCAATGTTATCATCTTTGTCCGTAACGTTTGGTTGAGTCTATTGTTATTATTCTTCCTCCATTATTTCTTCTTCCTCTACTGGTTCTTCTTCGGGTTCTTCTTATGGTTCATCCTCTTCTTCCATTGGTTGATTATCATTATGGATGATAATTAGATTAGTCTCGTTATCCGTTATAAACTTTAAGAGACTTCTCATTACTTTTCCCTATCTGTTTTGTTCTTGACTTAGTCTAATTTGAAGTACTTGCATCTCAGCCACCATTTGCAGTAATACTCCATTATTTCTCCGATTTTGATCACTCTAGAAAGCGTAGATCTTTGAAATGGACCCTCGAATGCTCCAACGTTTGAATCAGAGTTGTTTTGAGTATTTGGATTAGTGGAAGCTATTGTAATTTTTAATTTAGAGTTTTTATAGAGAAGAAGAATGAAAATGAAGAAGAAAAGTTGAATTAAAAGATTTATATAATTGAAATAACTAACTTTTGGTGGGAATTAATTTAAAAAAAATTCAGTTAAATGTCGACATAGCAGAAATTTCATGTCGACATAGTATTGCATTAAAATTCATTATTTAAATTTATTATATATATATATATATATATTATTACTTAGTTATTCTAATTCACTTAATGAACATATACCTAATTCTCTTCAAAATTTAGTGAATGTTGCTTCATTTAATGGTTTGGTTAATATATCAGCTATTTGTTTATCTATTTCTATAAATTCAAGTGAAATCTTTCCTTTACTTACATTATCTCTTAGAAAGTGATGTCGCACATCAACATGTTTAGTTCTCGAATGATGAGTAGGATTTTTAGAAATACTTATAGCGCTTGTATTATCATAGTATATAGGTGATTTACTGATACTTATACCAAAATTGTTAAAAGTTTGTTGCATATAAATTACTTGTGAACATGCTAAAGCAGCAGATATATATTCTGATTCAGTTGTTGACAAAGATGCGATATTTTGTTTCTTACTAAACCAAGATACAAGGGAATGTACTAGAAAATGACATGTTCCACTAGTACTTTTCCGATCAGATTTAAATCCTACGTAGTCACCGTCACAGTACGAAATTAACTCGAATGAATCATTTTTAGGATAAAATAATTCAAAATGTGATGTATGCTTTACATATCTCAAAATACGTTGTACGACTATTAAATGAGTTTCCTTAGGTTGTGATTGATATCTTGCATAGGGACATACACTCTGCATTATATCTTGTCTATTAGCAGTTATATATAATAATGATCCTATCATTCATTTGTATAGTTTTTGATCAACATCTTTTGATGTATCATCTTTACTTAAAAGCAATATTAGTTGCCATAGGTGTTGGTCTATCATTTGTTGTTGTTAGATTGTACTTATTAATTAAATATCTTGCATATTTTTATTGATTAATAGATGTTCCATTCTTTAGTTGTCGAATTTGTAAACCTAAAAAGAATGATAATTCTCCCATATGGCTCATTTCAAATTCTTTGGTCATAATATCTAAAAATTCTTTGTTCATTTTTCATTTGTTGACCCAAAGATTATGTCATCAACATATATTTGTACTAATTGTATATCTCTCTTATTTTTCTTAATAAACAACGTATTATCTAATTTTCCTATTTCAAAGTTTGATTGTAGTAAATAATTTCGTAATCTATCATACCAAGCTCTAGGTGCCTGTTTTAATCCATATAACGCTTTCATCTATTTATATACGTGATCTAGTAATTTTTCATCTTCAAATTGGGGTGGTTGCTCTACATATATGTCTTCTTTGACAAATCCATTTAGAAATGCACTTTTAACATCCATTTGATATAATTTGAAATTATTGTAGTTTTCAAAGGCTAGTAAGATTCTAATAGCCTCTAGTCTTGCTACGGGGGTAGAAGTTTCATCATAATCTATTCCTTCTTCTTGAGTATATCTTTGTGCTACTAGTCGTGCCTTATTTCTTACTACCTCACCGTGTTCATTCATTTTATTTTTATAGACCCATTTAGTTCCTATAATTGTTTTATCCTCTGGTCTAGGAACAAGTTCCCATACTTAATTTCTAGTAAATTGATTCAAATTTTCTTGCATAGCAATTATCCATGAATCATCGGAAGAAGCTTCCTTTGGATTTTTAGGTTCTATAGTTGATATAAATGCAATATTACTCATATTATTTAATTGATTATGAGTTATAACAACAGATTCAATATCCCTTAAGATATTTTCTACAGGATGGTCTCTAATTAATCTAATTCTTTTGTTTGGTTGGTTATCTTCATTATTTAATTCATTAATTTCATCGTCACAATTGTCTTTATCGTTTTGAGTTATACTTTTATGGTTTTCATTAAAAGACACATTTAATGTTTCTTCTATAGTGTTGGTTCGAGTATTAAAAACTCTATAAGCCTTGCTTCGTTCTGAATATCCAATAAAAATTATGTTATCTGATTTTGAATAAAATTTGTCTAAATTATCTTTTGTATTAAGTATAAAACGTTTGCTTCCAAATATTTTAAAATACGATACTTTTGGTTTCTTGTTATATAAAAGTTCATAAGGAGATTTATGAGTCAAAGATCTAATTGAAATTCTATTAATAATATAGCAAGCTGTTGCTACTGCCCTAGCCCTAAAATTCCTTGGTAAGTTACTATCGGATAACATAGTTCTTGCACATTCTTGTATCGTTCTATTTTTACGTTCAACCACTCCGTTTTGTTGAGGAGTTGTTGGAATTGAAAAACTGTGGGTTATTCCCTTTTTATTACAATATTTTTTAAAATTCTCATTTTCGAATTGTCCACCATGATCGCAACGTATGATTTTAATTTGTAGTGATAATAAATTTTGAATTCTTTTAGAGATAGTTTTAAATTGATCGAAAGCATCACTTTTATTTTTAAGAAACAAAGTCCAAGTATATCAAGAAAATCGTCAACTATTACGTACACATATCTGTTATGATTTATTGATTGAGTTTGAGATGGACCAAATAAATCCGTGTGTATTAACTCTAATAGTTTTGAAGTGGTAATTTCTTATTCTAATTTAAATGAACTCTTCTTTAATTTTCCGAATTGACAAGCATCACATAAGTTATTAACTTTGAATTTCATTTTGGGTAATCCCCTAACCAAACCGAATTTAGAAATTCTATAAATATGTTTGAAATTTGTATGACCAAATATCTTATGCCAGATCTAGGGATCACTTGTATTGGCCATAAGACATAAATTATCATTGGAAATTTTCATACTTAATATATAAATATTTTTCTTTTTATCTCCTTCGATTATAACTTTCGAATTCCAATCTTCTATGAAACATTTATTCTTTTCAAATTTTATTTTATATCCTTTATCGCAAAGTTGACTTATACTAAGTAAATTTTGTCTTAAATTCCTAACTAATAAAACATCAAAAATAGTAGGAGTTTCAGAATTACCAACATTTCCAATTCTAATGATGTACACTTTAAAATTATCTCCGAAGTTTACCAATCCACCATCTTCATACTTCAGATTATTGAGTAGTTCTGAATTTCCAGTCATATGTCTTTAATAGCCACTATCCAGTATCCATTTGCCCTTTTTTATTTCCACCAATTGCTTTCCAGGATTTGAATTTTCAATAGCCATGTAACACACCAGTTCAATATTTGAATTTCTAATAGCCACCTTTTCAGAATTTGAATTGCCAATAGCCACTTCACCCATCTTTTCAACTTTTGATTTTTCAAAAGTCATAGAACTCATCCTTTTATGTATTGAACAATATTTCAGTAGATCATATGCTTCTTTAACATTAATATATGCAGACTCTTTTAACATTGATGTAATGCATAAATTGATACAAGGATTATCAGAGATTCCAAAATTTTCATTTTACCAAATTTTCAAAAATCAGATTATGAACTTTTTGAAAGGCCTAACTCTGATACCAATTGATACGGACTGCGGAATGGATCGTTCAGGCAAAGCAAACACTAGAGGAGAGTGAATAGTGTTTGTAAGAATTTAAACAAAACTTAAAACTAAAGAGAATTATGGAATGAATCAAACACCGCAAACACAATCACAGATACAGATTCAAACACAGATGCAAAATAAACAGAAATAAGAATGTAGAAAAGGAAAGAATACAACGGATTTTATACTGGTTCGGATCACTCACGTCCAATCCCGCACAACACTGGATTGTGCAGAGTTTTATTACTATTTCCAATAGTCAAATACAATCTACTTGATTTCACGGCTCAACAAGGAGACACCGACCCATATCCCTTGATTTCACGGCTCAACATGAGCACACCGACTCATATTCCTTGATTTCACAGCTACAAGGATACACCGATTCCTCTTTGACTTACAAATAGGGTTTATTCAACCCGGGCAATTACAAAATAACCCTATAACTCTTCAATAACACTTGATTCAGAGAGTAGAGAGTGTAGAGAGAAGAAGTTTGATAAAAACAAAAGTGAATTCAGCAAGTATAAGTGTAAAAATCGTAAAAATGATTAAGAATAATGGTGGGATGAAAGAGTATGAAGTTAGAGAAGAAGATATGTTAAAAAATTCGGTTTTAACCTCTTTTTATAGAGTATGAAGGGTTGCAACGGATATGAAGCATTTCAAAAAGTTAAAAGACACTTCCCTTCAAAATTAGAAAAAATAGCAGTTATATGTTGGCATACACTTTTTGCTATGTTGACATACTCATGTGTATTTTTCATTTTCAAAACATTTTTCAAGTATTTTGATATAAAACTAATTCTGGAAATTCTTGAGTAAAATTCTAGTGTTGTAAATTAGTATCATATGAAAACATACTTTTAAACTAAATAAACATATTTATAAAATTATAAGGTTTTAAACTACATAAAGTATAAATATAAAGTATATAAAAATTTAAGTTTGAAAAACCAAGAAGAATAAAAATAGAAAAAAAATGTAAAGAGAATTGAGGATAAATAGAAAAACAAAATGGAGAGGATTGAGGATAGAATTGAAAATTAGAATTTGAATTTGAACCTGGAGTGCTATTTAGAGTCTTACAAAATCTAGACTCCATAATATATTAATCTTGAACTCTTGAATTCATGAAATCTTGATTACTCGTGAGTCTTGAAATTTCTTTGATCTTTGAATCTCTATCGTCTTTAACTGTACAGTCTTAAGTAATATTTCCTGTATATAATTCCTGCACACACACACACACACACACACACACATATATATATATTCTATACAAAAAGTGTTAGCATATATTTTATAATCAATGATAATTGAAATCAGGTTGTTGTCATCAAAACTCCATTCTACAAAAAATTTCACATTCATCTTCGTTGTTTTGAGTTATACTTTTATAGTTTTCGGCAAACGACACATTTAATGTTTCTTCTATAGTGTAGGTTCGATTATTGAAAACTCTATAAGCTTTGCTTCTTTCTGAATATCCAATAAAAATTCCTTTATCGGACTTTGAATCAAATTTGTCTAAATTATCTTTTGTATTTAGTATAAAATATTTACTTCCAAATATTTTAAAATATGATACTTTTGGTTTCTTGTTATATAAAAGTTCATATGGTGTTTTATGAGTTAAAGGTCTAATTGAAATTCTATTAATAATATAGCAAGTTGTTGCAACCGCCTCAGCCCAAAAATTCCTTGGTATGTTACGATCGGATAATGTAGTTCTTGCACATTCTTTTATCGTTCTATTTTTTTACATTCAACTACTCCATTTTGTTGAGGAGTTCTTGGAATTGAAAAATAGTGGGTTATTCCATTTTTAATACAATATTTTTCAAAATTCTCATTTTCGAATTCGCCACCATGATCACTACGTATTATTTTAATTTGTAGTGATAATAAATTTTGAATTCTTTTAGAAAAGGTTTTAAATTGATTGAAAGCATCACTTTTATTTTTAAGAAACAAAGTCCAAGTATATCTAGAAAAATCGTCAATTATTACATATACATATCTGTTATGATTTATTGGTTGAACTTGGGATGGACCAAATAAATCCATGTGTATTAACTCTAATGGTTTTGAAGTAGTGATTTCTTCTTTTGATCTAAATGAACTCTTCTTTAATTTTCCGAATTGACAAGCATCACATAAGTTATTAAATTTAAATTTCGTTTTATGTAATCCTCTAACTGAATCTAATTTAGAAATGCTAGAGATGTGTTTGAAATCTGTATGACCGAATCTCTTATACCAGATCCATGGATCACTTGTACTGGCCATATGACATAAATTATCGTTGGAGATTTTCATACTTAATATATAGATATTTTTCTTCTTATCTCCTTCGAATATAACTTTTGAATTCCTATCTTCTGTGAAACATTTATTCTTTTCAAAATTTATTTTATATCCTTTATCGCAAAGGTGACTTATACTTAGTAAGTTGTGTTTTAGTTTCCTAACTAATAAAACATTAGAAATAGCAGGAGTTTCAGAATACTGACATTGTCGATTCCAATGATGTATCCTTTAGAGTTATCTCCGAAGTTCTCCATTCCACCATCTTCATACTTCAGATTATTGAGTAGTTCTGGATTTCCAGTCATATGCCTCGAACAACCACTATCCAGTATCCATTTGTCTTTTTCATTTCCACCAATTGCTTTCCATAATTTGAATTTTCAACATCCATGTAACATATCAATCCAGGATTTGAATTTCCAACAGCCACCTTTTCAGACTTTGAATTGCTAACTGACACTTTACCCACCTGTTCAATTTTTGAATTTTCAAAAGTCATGGATCTCATCCTTTTCTGAGTTAAACAATATTTTATTAGATTACATGCTTCTTTAACATTATTATATGAAGACCTTTCAACATTGATGCAATGCATAAATTGAAACTAGTATTATCATAGATTCCAAAATTTTCCATTTTACCAATATTTCAAAAATCAGATTATGAACTTTTTGAAACACCTTGCTCTGATACCAATTGTTAGAGAATGCGGAATGGATCGTTAAGGCAAAACAAACACTAGAGGAGGATGAATTGTGTTTGTGAGTATTTAAACAAAATCTAAAACTTACGTGAATAACAAAATGAATTCAAACACCACAAATACAATAGCAGACACAGATTCAAACATAAATGCAAAATATACAGAAATAAAATGCAAAAAAGGAAAGAACACACCGAATTGTATACTGGTTCGGATTGCTCCTACGTCCAGTTTCGCACAACACTGGATTGCGCAGAGTTTTATTACTATTTCCAATAGTCAAGTACAACCTCCTTGATTCACGGCTACAAGGGATACCACCGATTACTACTTCCTTGTTTTCTCGGCTACAAGGAAACACTGATTCCTACTTCTTTGATTCCACGACTACAAGGAACACACCGATCCTTTTTGACTCAACCCAAACAATGTTTACTCGACCCAAATAATTAAAATAGCCCAAGAACTCTTCAATAGCACTTGATTCAATGAGAGGTGAGAAGAGAGTGTAGAGAGAAGAATTTTGATCAAAACAGCATTGAATATGGTAGAGTATAAGTATAGAAATCATAAAAATGATTAAGAATGATTATATAATGAAAGAGGATGAAAGTGGAGAAGAAGATATGTTTAAAAATTCGATTCGATTTTAACCCCTTTTTATAGAGTGTGAAAGGTTGCAATGGTTTTGAATCGTTTCAAATAGTGAAAAGACACTTCCTTCCAAAATTGAAAAAGTAACGGTAATATGTCAACATGATGTTTATGGTATGTCGACATACTTAGTGTATTTTTGAATTTTAAAGCATTTTTCAGGTGTTTTGATATAAAAATAATTCTGGAAATTCTTGAGTAAAAATATAGTGTTGTAAATTAATATTATATAGTAGAAAAACATATGAAAACATAAATTTAAACTATATAAATGTATTTATAAAATTATAATGTTTTAAACTATATAAATGTAAATATATAAAGTTTATGTTTGAAAAACAAAGAAGAATAAGAAAGGAAACAAAATAGAAAAGATAGAAAAAATAGAGAGGATCGTGGATAGCACTGAAAATCAAAATTTGAAAATTAGAATTAGAATTTGAACCTGGAGTGCTATTTAGAGTCTTATACAATCTAGGCTCTATAACTATTTTAATCTTAAACTCTTGAATTCTTGAAATCTTGAATACTTATGAGTACTAAAATTTCTCTGATCTTTGAATCTCTATCATCTTTAAAACTGTACAGCCTTCAGTAATATTTCCTGTATATAATTCCTGCATATGTATGTGTGTGTGTGTATATATATATATATATATATTCTATATAAAACTTGTTAGTATATATTTTTATAATCAATGATAATTGAAATAAGGTTGTTGTCATCAAAACTCCATTCTCCAACATAGAACTCTAACCATCTCCGTAGTTATTTTTCATAGTTGCTTTGTTCAATTTCCTATAAAATAATGATTGTAAATATTTTTACAAGTCTTGTTATTGAACTTCATCATGAATGAAAAGCATGCTTGCTTACGTCGATAATATTTTTGTAAATTCTTGTTAAATGATTCAAAATTTGCTGATAGTCGATTTAATACTGCAGGTTATAAAGAACACTTCCATCCTCAAATTCCGATAAGGCCTAGCGACCTCGACAACTGCTTATCCCAGCAATACTAGCTCAAGCATTGAGTGATATAAACATTGATATGCGAAAGTGCAAGGATGAAAGCACCGCCTTGAAGAGCGAAAAGAAGGAGTCACTACTCACTAGGAGTCAAGCGACCAAGGTGCATCAAGCGAGCACAGAGCTAAAAACAAAAGGTTGTAAGTTCCACCGAAGGGGCATATCTCTTAGTGAGAGGCACAGGGCCTTGGTTCTTCAACTGAGATAGCTTTCTAAGACAAGCATTCATTGAAAGGTTTGGCGTCCGTCCCATGAAACGATGAAACAACAAAAGGTGTGCAAGCTCCACCAAAGTAGCACCTTCCAAAGCGAGAGGTCCAGGGCCCTTGTTCTTTAACTAAGATAACTTGCTAAGTTGAGCATCTAATGAAGGAACTGGCATCCGCCCTATGGAATTACACAACAAAAGCCTCTCATAGCGAAGCTTAATAGAAATCTCAACCGAAAGGGGTTGTCGAACATAAGTTTCCCCAATGTTAGATTTATTCGGCAGGAGAGGAAACAAAGGTTGGATCAAGCAGAAGTCCTAGCGAAAGGGGGGCACCCAATAAGATTGTCAGTGCCAAGAAGTACATGGCCTGATTGAGAAAAATGTTGGGCTTTAGCCAAAGACCTCTCCGGGGGCACCCAATCAATTTGGTTCAAGGATTTAAATCTCCCAGAGATGAGCATAGATGAAAATCCGAGATATCATCCAAAATCCGAGATTTAATACCTCGTTTAGTTATAAGTGTTTCAAATATCACTCAAGATAGCAGAGATATTTTCCCAAGATATTGGCCAAAATCCGAGATTTAAAACCTTTATTTGGTTAGCACTAGATTTATTCACTTGCGATGAATATTGGTCTTAAATCTAAAATCTCTTCTGGGGCACTCAATCTAAGTCGCCAACCCTTAAGTTAATCAGATAATAGTGGACGAAAATCTTCGATGCTTGAATTAACTGGGCTGGATAGCGGACGAACCTTGGGCCTAAAATATTAGATCTCCCACGTGGGGGCACAAGTACACAAGACTTCTTCAAGGGGGAGTACTGTATCAACCAACAAAGTTGGGTCTCCTAGAAGCAATGGTAGGCTCCAAAGCTCTCAATGAAAAGGCAAAAGCAAAAAAATACTTTACCAATAATTTAGAAGCTTCGATTGCCTTAGTCAAAATCAGAGAAACTCGACAAAGTTGATAGCATCTAGCATATGCCAATCGTGATGACCTATGGCATAGGGGAAACATAACCACAATGGAATAGAACAATGCTCTAAAGACATACCACAACTCATCATGATTTCGCAGCATATAAAGGGCTTTCATTCCATAAAGAAGTAAATGCATAAAAGTACGACAAAGCTAAAATAAAAGCTTAAGTGCAACAAGCAAAAGAAACTTCATTACATCAACACAAATTTAAGTGTAAGTCTTCATAAACTTAAAGGCGAGGACTGACACTCGCATAAACATCTGGTCAAAGCAAACTTCAAATAACAACGCTACATAAAGTAAATCAAATAACCAAAAGTCCTAATCATCTTTCTTTCCACCTTTTGAAGCACTACCAGACCTTAGATTAATCTTAGGAACTTTGGAAGTAGCAGGTGTAGCAGCAGGCTAGCTTTTATCCTTGGTTTCGTCATCACCTTATGGACTCTTGGGAGAAGGAGGGACATGTGTCTTCTTTGGAGCACTGCGTTTTCCCTTGCGTCTCTTCGATGAAGATTTACTCTTTTTCCCCAAACGACCCTTAACATTCTTCTTTGGTCTCTTATCCACATCCTTAATGTCCTTCGTTCCCTATTCTGGCGAATAGTTGGGGTCATCCAAGTTAGCAACTGCTTCGATCTTCTCTTATTGTGATTCGGTTTGAGTAGCGGAGGCAGAGGTATAGGAAATAGCCAAAGAAGGATTACCCAGCGGAGGAGGATTAGTCGAAGCAGTTTTCATCAGCAGGGTTGGAGGTGTAAAGATGGCCATAGTCCCCGTCACCTCAGTAATAGTGGGAGAAGGCTTCGGTGTGATCAGGCCTAATGCATATGAATGGTAAGAAAGAAGCTCATTATACCCTTATGGAGTGATAAAATAATCCAAGCCCGATAAGACTTGTTCAATGTCAATTTTACCAGAGGCATGAGGGATTTTGAGCTCCACTTTATATTTTCTGGGGTCGTCGTCATCATCATTGTCATCCCCTGCATGCTCCTCAGCAGTTTCTTTCCTTTCTTCGTGGACAACAGAGGGATCAATTGAAGGAATAATAAGAGCCTGGGGGTCAGGAGCATGAATATCAGTGGAATTAGTGTGAGTAATGGTGGTAGTTATGTTTAGGGTTTGGTCCCCAGAAGGTCCAGCTCCATCTATAAAACCACACTCTCTCATTAGTTGTTCCTTTCCCCTGGCCAGAGCATTATGGGATTCTTCATTTAGATAATATGTCATAATCTCTTCCTCGCCATAACCAGCACTATCCAGTTCAGCAAGAATTGATTCCCAAACACCAACTAAAGTAACGGGAAAATCGTCTAGTAAAAACGACAAACTGCCTCTCCCCATGACACAAAATCAGTAGAATTTGAACAAAGTGGAGCTGAATTCATCCTTAGATTTGGCATGGTCTTGCTCCTCAGCTGCCTTGCCTGTAGGGGCCTGATCTCTCTCTCTCTCTCTCTCTCGCTCAAGTTCTGCCAATTTGGCTTGCAAATAAGACATTTCTGACTTAAGAAGCAGTTTTTTCTCGCAAACTAGAATTGTCCCAATGTTCCAAGACCCGTTTACCTTCAGCAATCTTTAGGGATTAATGGGCATCTTTTACTTGAGAGTGGTTATGTACCTTGTTAATATGAGAATCGTAATGAAATCTCCAATTGAAATGGTTGTAGGCTAGATCTGAGGCTGAACCACTATAAACACTCTCTCTTTTATTTTTCCCACATTTATTCTACTCTTAACCTTGTTTTGATCATTTGTGAAGTGTTGAAACAAACCTTGGGGTGCTAGTGCAATTTCTTACATTAATATTTGGATGTACTATTTATCTTTTAAATGTTTAAAAAGTTGTAAGTTTGATACTATTGGAGATGTGTTAAACAATTCAATTTGCGTTTAGAATGATAGTTATTTTATATTATTTATATGTGGTTATTATTGTTTGAAAATATTAATTGTAACTGTATTAAAGAGCATTGTTTTCTATTTTTTCCATAACCCAGAATGACCTAAAACCAGCCCTAGGATCGATAAATCGTTTTCATTATTAACTCACAAATATAATATTTCTAAATGTTATTCATAATCGATACCTAAATTCTAAAAGCCACAATTTTATATAGTAGTTTATAGCTGCATTTTAGTAAAGTCAATTATAAGGGTTTGGGTGCCCAATTTATTTTATTAAATGATGCACCATGTTCTACAAATTTGGACAATAGTATTGAACGAAATTCATATTTGTAAGCAAACAAAATTATTTTTTAAAAACTCGGTTCTACTACAAAATAATTAACAATTAATTATTTTTTAAAAACTCAATGCTACTGCAAACTAACACTGAAACAAACAAACAAGATAAACGTAAATAACATTGTTATATAGGAAAATTTTACAAATATAAGATTTAAATATAAAGAAATTGTACATACAAGACTAGAATATCTTTTTTTGCAAGGTCAGCAGGACTTGAATTGATCCTATTATCCATAAAATTGGTTAACATCCAAAAATAATTTTTGAGCGAACAGATGCTGTCCACACCATCCAACCATAGAATTGGAAAACCGCCTTTCATACTTTTAAAGGATATCAATACTCGTTTTCCTTTTGGTCTCCAATATTTGTAGGAATATTAGGCCTTCCTGTGGACATGAATTACAGTTGGATGTTAGGGATTGCGGAATGGATCGTTAAGGCAAAACAAACACTAGAGGGGGGTAAATAGGGTTTTTGAGAATTTGAACAAAATCTAAAACTTATGTGATAAACTATACAAATCAAATACCAAAGAAACAATCATAGACAAAGAATCAAACACAAATGCAAAGATAAAAAAAAGTTAAGTGTAGAAAAGGAAAGAACACACCGGATTTTATACTGGTTCGGAATTGCTCCTACGTCTAGTCCCATGCAACGCTGGATTGCGCAGAGTTTTACTACTATATCAATATCCAATTACAACCCTCCTTGATTTCACGGCTATAAGAGATACCACCGATTCCACACAAACTTGATCAAGTTTTTCCTGTCCTTGATTTCACGGCTACAAGGGATACCACCGATTACCCATCCTTGAATTTGGCAGAGTATAGGTGTAGAAATAACAAAAATGATAAGAAATAATGGTGTAATGAAAGAGAGTAAAAGTGGAGAAGAAGGAGTGATCAAAAATTCGAATTCAAGCCCTTTTTATAGTGTGTGAAAGGTTGCAACGCTTCAGAACCGTCACAAATAGCGAAAAGACATTTCCTTCCAAAGTTGAAAAAACTGACAGTTATATATCGACATGGTGTTTTCTTTATGTCGACATATACTTGGTACAAAATGAAATTTTGCGCATCTTTCAATTGTTTTGATATAAATATAATTCTAGAAATTCTTGAATTAAAATATAGTGTTATAAATTAATATTATAAAATAGGAAATCATATGAAAAAAATATAAACTATATAAACATATTTATAAAATTATAAAGTTTAAAACTATATAAATTTAAAATATAGAAATATAAATATATAAAACTTGTAACCCTTGAGTTTGAAAACAAAAGTAAAGTTAGAGAAAGAAAAATAGAAAAGATAGAAAATAAAATAGAGAAGATTGAAGACATAATTTGGAAACAGAATTTGAAAAACAGAATTTGAATTTGAATTTGAACCTGGAGTGCTATTAAGAGTCTTAAATAATCTAAACTCTATAACTATATTAGTCTTAAACTCTTGAAATCTTGAATACTCATGAGTCTTGAAATATCTCTGAATTCTGAATCTCTAATATCTTTAAACTATATAGTCTTAAGTAATAATTCCTGTATATAAATCCTAAATATGTGTATGTGTATATATATATTCTAGATAGAAGTGTTAGTATATATATTTTATAATCAATTAATATTGAATTAAGGTTGTTGTCATCAAAACTTCATTCTCTAACAATCTTCCCCTTTTTGATGATGACAACCTTAGTTTATAAAATATCATACCTATATATACCTGTTGATGATGATCCTTCAAATACTCCCCCTGTCTATATGAATCTTATAAACTATGTCTGTATTTTATAATTTCTCCCCCTTTGACATAATAAAAAAGAAATTCTAAAATTCCTCCTCCAAAATCCTATACTAAAGTAAAGTACACCCCCTGAATCCTAAATCTATCTATACCTTATAAAATATTCACTCTAAATTTATGCTTGTATAATATCCTAATTCTATATATAACCTCCCTTAAATCTATAATTCTTCCTTAATATATAATTCTCTAAAAATTTCTATAACTCCCCCTAAATCTACGACTACACTAGTCTAATAAACTAAATAGAAGGATAATAAACTAAGCAAACCAATTAATTCAAACAGGCAATTCAATCCAAACAATCAATTCAAACAAGCAATCTAAACAATTAACTCAAGCAATAAACTCAAGCAATCAATTGAAGTAATCAATTCAGGCAATCTATTGAAGCAATCAATTCAAGCAATTAATCAAATCATCCAAAATAATATGTGTTAATAAACACTTCTCGAACCTTCAAATAGTCCTAGAAACTATAAAACTCCTATCAACAACAAATGCATAAGTATATTTCTAACACAATTATCAACCACTAATGAAATTCAACCATGTCAAACAAGTCAATCAAATCAAGCAAATCAAACAAGCCAAACAAGTTAATCAAGCCAATTAATTAAATTAAGCAAAACAAGTTAAAGTTAATATGTTATGTATTATTAATCCTATAAATTCATAAGATAATAATTCACTATATAGTATACATGAGGAGTTTGAAAGTTAATGTGTAGTGAAGTATGTGCAGTATGTTGATTATAATGTAGTATAAAATGTATGTCATATGCAAAACAATATGATATATTTAAATGAAATGTAACTTTTGATGTGAATGATTTTGATTTAATTTATAATATTGATGAATGATATAACATGTATAATGATAGTATGCAAAATAATATATTCAAATTACTATCAAATATATATATATTATGAATTATTTGAATCAAACAAAGATAATGTTAATCTCTAGACTTAGGTTAGTTATATTAATGAAAGTAATTGACAGGATACTAAATGCCTTGCAAAAAAATTAATAGGATAATAAAGATAAGAGTTTAATTAAAAAATATTCATGATAAGTAATAAAATGTTCAGAAAAATTATGGAGATTAAATAATACTAGTAGGATAAATATAGTAAAAAATTGAAGATCTTTTTAAAGAGAATACAAAAATTGTATCATATAAAGTAAACTATATAAACATATGTTCATAAGAATAAAAATAAATATAAAAAGGATTTAAAATTTAATTTATTATGAGATATACATCAGTACTTTGATACAAATCAATTTTGAATTTAAATTTTAGAAATCAAAACATATTTGTTTGCTAAAGAACCATTTATACTTTAAAAGATATCTATAGTTGTAAAAACATTATAAAGTAATCTATAAAGCCATAGCTCTTTATATCTAAACTTCTTATTAAGACATAAAAATCACACATATCTATACCTATATTTCTTTATACTAAAATATTTAGTTAAATAAAAAATAAAAAATTAGTATTAAGTTAGATGATAAAGTAACCCAAAATTATAGGTAAAAAATATATAAGTTAAATTATGTATGTCTAAACCACATATAAAAGATATATAATATATATATATATATATAATTATATATATATATATTGAAACAAGATATAAGAAAATACGTAGTCAGATAAAGTGAATAACTAGAATTTGAACTAGCTCTTTCTAATTGAAAAGATGGAGGGAAATTTGATTTGGTTTTATATTACCGATTTATAGTTCAGGTTTAACAATTTCTTGAAATAATATTAATCCTAAAAGACATCCAAAATATATTTTATTATTATTATATATTATTTATTATTTCATTAAAATTTTGAATTTCAAAATTCAAATTTTAAATTTCAAATTTTAAAGTTTGAAATTTCAAATTTAAAGCAATGCAAACAAAACATCCATTCAGCAAAAAAAAAAAGAACTAAGGCGTACCTATTTTTGCAATCCTTCTTTCTGTTGTTCTTCCATTGTCATGAATCACACATTCACATCTTCTAGAATTTGATGATGAAATCTGCTCTATTGCGATGGGCTCGTTTTTCTGGTCAGGACACCATATTCATTTGTAGAATTTGAACACCGTATGAGAAAGATATCGAAGATTTGTTGATTCAACCAACTTGGCGCCAAAATTTGAATTTGAATTTTGAATTTTGAATGAATGTACACTTCAACTACTATATAAAGTACCAAAAGTCATGTCTCCTCCTAATCTTTTATCTTCTCCTTCTTCTTTTCGTTTTTCACTTTCAATCAAAATTTTCAAGAGGCATAACTTATGTACATATGTGCCATCTCCAGTAGTTGCTACAATGCTGATTGAATCCACTGGCATGTTTTGTTAGCTCCAGTTGTAGTTGTGAACATGTCATGTTCATATCCATTTCTTTGTTGGTAGTTGCAAGCCACCTGAGTTACTGCATTATCACTGCCTTGTCCATGGTACTTGTAAACTTTGACATGAGTTGCTTCAAATTTGAAACTCTGACATGTTTCACCTTGCATGGACTTGAATCCTTGTTTGTCTTGCCTCTTGCTTCTTGTGCTTGCACATACTCTGTGTGAGACACCCCACGTCCGTTAATGTCACTCACTAAGGGAATGCATTAAGTTTCGTGGAGCGCTATTGGTAAACAGACACGGAATAATTACAAGACAGATATAAATAAGATAGCAGAAGAAATTTAATTTTTTATTAATCATAAAGCACTGTTACTCCATATGTCTGAAAATACATAAAATCGGTACATCATTAAAACTTTTGTCTTGTACTTTAAATATCAGAGTGCAATAACAATGAAAGCATAATCCCCAAACTATAAGCAATAGTAGCTAAGATAGAAGCCTGAGTAATACATCTAGAAGCTTCAAGCAAGACGATAGTAGAATCCTGACTAAGCCTGAGAATTCCCTCCCTTGAGAAACTGGGGGAGGGGGGAGGACGAAAGAAAGAAGGAGAAACAATAGGGTCAGACATAAAGTCTGGCAAGTCTAGTTACTTTTAGCCAGTAGATAAATAAAAGCAACATGATAGGCATATAAAGTGGATGAGAGAGAGATTACTACATAAATGGCAGGTGTGACAAGGTAAGCAAGGTAAGGTGTATGTGCCTCACTAATGATTACTCTACATTATTACCAGTATAACTAAAATGAGATGATCCCTTACACTATGAGTTGGTAGGCTTAGGTCATACGTCCAAGTATACCCTAACCACTACCTTAATCGATCGGCTCCCTACCCTGTAGATATCCTGTGCTGGCCCCACAGTAGGTGGTATCACTTCCTAAAGTGGCAACCCATGGTGTACACTACCATATCTACTTGTGTCACGTTCGTCTTAGCCCCCTCTGGTCGGCCCATGCACGCACATGTCCCCAGTCGGTTTGCGCCGCCCACACCATCCATCTCGTTTGGATCTCTTACAATCAATCAGTAAGCGTGCCCCATCTCTGCCTAGTACGGAGTTCTTTACTTGATACCAACTCTGGGTTACTGACTGAAAAGGGTCCCATACAATATGATACAAGCTCTACTCCTTGTCTTGTATCCCCACTAGGTTTTCTACTGACTATATATACCCTTAGGTGTCTTTAATTACATAGCCCTATACTAGTTATGCTTACCCTAAAGGGGTGTCTTTAATTGCATAACTCCAATCTTTCCAATGGTTATGCTTACTTATAGGTGTCTTTAATACATAACCCCCAATCTTCCAACTGGTTATGCTTACCTATAGGTGTCTTTAATACATAACCCTATCATTTCTACAAGTTATGTTAAAGATAAAAGGTGTATTTAATTACATAACTTTATTATTTCCACCGATTATGTATACCACTAGGTGTCTTTAATTACATAACCTGTAACACCCCGGATTTTTGAATAATCAAATTAACTAAAATAAAGAATAATTAATCTCAGACGTGAGAATTAAGGGAATGGGGTTGTGCCATTGTGTTCGTCTCGGAATTATGGTTGAAATAGAGTCCGAGTTTGCGGGAAACGAGTACCGGATGAAGGAGTTATGGACGAACGAAGTTTGGTGGCAAAAGAAAAAAAAATATGCACTGGCGCACTTGGGAAGTGCGCCAGTACAAATTTACATTGGTGCACTTCCCAAGTGCACCCAGGCCGAGAGAAAACCTGCACAGCTTTCTGGTTCAGTCCGATCTACGTTGTGACTCATTGCTGAGTCCTTTCTGACTCCTTGCTGAGTCATTAGGGCTGACTTGTCACCCTATCATGACTCAATGGTTTTGATTAACCCTAAGATCATTCGACGGCTTAAATTAATTCGAATCTCTATAAAAAGACCCATAGACTCAAACCCTAAATCAGAATTAAAACTGAAACTATGGCCGTTATGCTGTCATCTTGAACCCTAGAGTAGCCGCCACAAATTAAAGAGGAAGAACAACAAATCAAATCAGTTCTATTCAACCCTAACAACGAATCTTATTCAAAGGAGAGCTAATACAACTCCAGAAATAAGAATTCAGAACTTAAGACCGCTTTTGAGTTGTGAGTTCGATAGTTTTAACAAAATAATTAGTAAATTAATTGGATTGAGTTATGAAGCGGATAATTTGGATAAGATATGAATTATTGACTGCATGTTGTAATTATGTTGTCAAATTGTGTTGTAATTTCTATTATATTATGTTGTGATGCTATCATTTACGATGTAAAGTTATGATGCTATCTGTAACACCCCACCTCCGCTAGGGTCACTCACAAAGGGAATGCACTAGTTTTGGTGGAGCATTATCTAGGTAAACATACACAGAGATATCACAAGACAGAACATAAATAAAGCAGCAGAATTAAAAACCAAATCTTATTACTTTCAAGAAAAGAGTCAAAACATCGTATATCCAAAGTACAAGTTGCCATTATTCCATTACATCAAGTTCTAAATAAAGAAGCATAAACTTAAAATAACAAAAGTAAATTATTCCCCAAAAATAGCAGATGTGCAGCCATAGCATAGCTCAAGACCAAACCGTACATGAGCTGATAGAAAGCAAGCTAAATCCAAGCTAAGAGCAAGAGTTTCCTCCCTGAGAACCTGGGGGAAGAAACGAAAGAAAAAGAGGCGAAAGGAAACGGGTCAGTCATAAAGACTGGTAAGTCCAAGTGACTTTCAGCATAAAAATAGGTAAAGGTAACATGACATGTATAAACCGAAAGTAAACATAAGTATGACATCAAGAAGGATAAGATAGACTAAGATAACATGATGAATCAAGTATAGGTCAAGTATAGCATCGCATGTTCAAGGTTCGCTGTACCAACTGTACTAGTACCCCAACCCATGTCAAGTATTAATCCTGAAATGATCCCTTGGCCCAAAATCGTGAATGACCCATTACTAGGTCCAACGGAACGATCCACTAATCGATCGGCTCCCTACAAGTTCTAACTCATTGTGTTTCTGTGTCATACGGCCCTATCACGAATGTAGTCACCTGTGCTAGGTCCACCATAGGGTGTATCAAGCCCTATGGTGCCAACCACTGACACGAATCAAGCATGCACAGATAAACCTACAGATGCCCAGTGCCTGCTTTTTCAACTCCTGACCACGTGCACGACCATAGCCTGCCTGAACCTACACTGGTGCACCCACACAACCGTCATTCTGGTCGCTTACAATCAGCCCAGTAATCGTGCCCCACCCTTCCTAGTCCCAGGGTACCATGATAAATCTAGTGGGTTACTGCTGAAACGGACCGCGTAACTAGGGTTTCCGTCCAATAAGTTAAGTGTTATCATTTAAATTCGAGACTTGACCCTTATCAGTCTAGCATGTCAAATTGGCTAAGTGTTGTCATTTAAGTTTGTGACTTAGCCCTACAATTCACGTGTCATGTTGGTTAGGTGTTGTCGTTCAAGTTCATGACCAAACCCTACCAATCATGTCTCAAGTTGGTTAAGTGTTGTCTTTCATGTTTATGATTTAACCCTATCATGTGGCATTAATTCATTAATACACCCAACCTCTCACATTAGACCTGTTGTTGTGGTCACTGGATATGCCGGGCGGTTCCGGGCAGATTTACACCATAACTCAGTCTAACCTCGGGTTTCAAGTGCGATATGACCAACTACTCACATTGGATCCTATTGTTTGCAGTAACTGGATCTGACGGGCGGTTCCGGGCAGATTTACACTGCAAACTCAACCCAACCTCGAGTTGGCCATTTTCAAGTTCATTCTAGTGTCATGACCATGTTCAAGTTTCATGTCAAGTTTGTGTCAAGTTTCATGTTTCAACTTATGCCTATTATCAAGTTCATGATTCATGTTTATAACCAGTTCATGTTTTGCCTAATCTACCCAAATCATATTCCCATCCCATGTAAATGTTAATCGATCTAAATTACAAGCAAATCTAAATCTAGAGATAAAGGGAATAACATCAAAACTATGATAGGCAGAAGGGACAAGCATAAAGCGATAAAAGAGATTACAAGACTGGCATGATATAACTTGAGATAATCGGTTACAACATCACTGGCATAAAGAAATTAACAGGGTTTCAAATCAAGTAAAATATGGCGATAGTCCTGATAAAAACTTGACATAAAAGAATAGGCATGCACAAGCAAGCCAAATACAAGGATAATGGGTCAATGGTTTTTGGTGTACATAATAACGAATAAACTAAGCAAGTCACACCCTAGGTATGGGATCCAACTAAATGCCAATTCGGTGTTCAACATGGTGTTCAACTATAGTGTTATGAGCAATCAACTATAATAGTCAATTAACCACAATAGTTATACAATAGTCATGGATAATTATCCAAAAGGGTTCTAGGCAACTACCCTAATAGTCATAGGCAATTAACTGTAATAGTTTCAAAGTCATGGTCATAGTCTTATGTTCATAATCATAGGCAATAATTCATAGTCACGAGTCATAGGTGATTAGCCACAATTGTCCTTGTCATAGTCATAGGCAATGGTCTTATGTTCTCAGTCATAGGCATAGGCATAGTCTTATGTTCTCAGTCATAGTCCTTGGCCATTAACAATGGTTTCAATGTCATTGGCATGATAATGTTTGATTTTTAATGCGAATAGGCCCAAACTGGTTTCAAAGCAATACTCCCAAATATCAAGATCCAAGAAGAATAAGAATAGATATGAATCATACGTATATCAAATTCCAATTTATAAAATGCCCATATCAAGTTTATAGTTTTCATCTAAAAGTAACTGGAACTTACTGTGTGTGGATCGAGAATTAGAAAGCAGAATTTGATTGTTGAATCCCTATTTGATTGATCGTGTTCTAATTGAAATCCCCCAATTTGCAAATCTCTAAGCGTAGTCTTGATGGAGAAGGAGCAGTACTTTTTCTTCCTTTTTATCTTATTATTTTGATTATCTCAGAAGCAGCATAAGGACATAATGAAATGGTGTGGAGAGAATGAGGCTAGGGGTGAGTTTATATAGGATTAGGTAGACGAATCTGGACATAAAACGAGTCTAAATACATCAGGATGCATCTGGTTCAAGAAGTGGGTTCGGAAGGCAGGTCGACCCCCAGTCGACTCCCCAGTCGACCTGGTCATAGGGAGGTCGACCCCCCAGTCGACCTGGTTGGGGGGGGGGTCGTCTCCCCAGTCGACCTGGGTATATGGGCGGGAATTTTCCCGCCAGCCTTCTCTGGGTTTGAATTTGGAATTTCTGGCTTTATTTCCGACCTGTTTTATTTTATTTAAATTCTTGAAACTTCTGAGGATCATAACTTGGTCATACGAACTCTGATTTTCGAAAACTCGGACTCGATTTCATGCAGAATTCCGAGACGAACGCAATGGCACAACCCGTTTCCTCTGATTCTTATTTTAAAATTTAATTATGCCTTGATTTATGACTTTAACATGTTATAAAAATACGGGTTGTTACATTCTCCCCTCCTTAAAGGATTTCGTCCCCGAAATCTCTAAGTTAAAAAGAATGTGTCCTACCATCCAATCATCCATCTACTCAATCATCAATCACAGGCATCCATTGTCCTTAAGAGATTTCTAATGCTGTATGAACATATGCAGAAAGTGTGTGTATATGTTCCTTATCTAATGCAACTGATCAGGCCTGTTTGATCTTCTTAATGCAAAATATGTTTAGTGTCATGAATCCTACATGTATGCAAATAATCCTAGTCACATAAACACTATATGTGTGCATAAACATTCATCCATATGCAACATCCACATGATAACACATTCAATTTCATCCATAAACAAGTATAAACACTCATGCATATGCAATATGAAAATGTGTCTGAGCCGATCTAGTGCCTAATGTGTGTTATGCAACCACGAGCAACCACTTGCGACCACTTGCAACCATTTGCAAACTTCAACCATAACATGTTTCAAATACATGATTCCATCCATATGGTTCTACCTAAAGTTCTCAAGATAGGATCGAGAAGATAAGCAAGATAAAAGAAAGCATCAAGGAGAAGAAGTTAAAGATGTACCCCCAGAAGGTCCTGCTTGTGGGACTTGCCCTTGCTTCTTAGGGCAGTTCTTGCTGATATGTCCAGTTTCACCACACTGAAAGCATGCTCCCATCTTCTTCTTCTTTCTACAATCCTGGACTATATGCCCTTCAATACCGTAGAAGTGGCACTTTCTTTTCTCACGTGTCTTGTTATCCTTATTGTCGTTGTTGTTCTTGCCTACTTTCTCGGAGTCTTTCTTCTTGTTTTGAGAATCATTCGCCTTGACCTCCTTCTTGCCATTCTTGTCTTCTTCATGAAGTAGGGCCATATCCACCAAGCTCTCAAAGGTCGCCCCCATCGGTACATGAGTCATAGCAAGGCTGTGTAGTGGCTCATTCAAACCTCTGACGAAGCGAAGAGCCTTCTTGTGTTGGGTGTTCACTAAATCCAGCCCAAATCTGGTCAGTTGATTAAACTGATTAATGTACTCCCCGATTGTCATGCTTCCTTGCTTAAGAGTTAGGAACTTCTCCATCTGTAGGCTTCTTTCAGCTTGGGAGAGAAATTTCATCTCAAATCTCATCCGGAAGTCTTCCCAAGTTTCCACTGGCCTCTCAGCATGGGTAATCTCCCACCAATACGAAGCTTCATCTTTAAGCAACCACACTGCTAACTGTATCTTTTGCCTATCGTCAACTTCGAAGATGACGAACAAATCTTCGGTCTCCTTCAGCTAGTTCCTTGCTTCCACAAAGGATTCAGTCCCATAGAATTCCTTTCAACCCATAGCCTTGAAGTCTCTACACATCTTTGCGAAAGCATTTCCACGAGGATGAGGAGGAGGAATCGCTGCAGCTGGAGGAGGAATATCTGTTGGGCCTGCATCGTTGGCCCTAGCCTCTAAGTACCTCCTGAACCAGCCAGGTATTGGCACGCCCTATGGAAAGTTAAGATTCCCAGACATGCTGAAAAACGAAAAGATAGAGATTCAAACGAGGAAACAAAGGAAAGTGCTAATGGCTTTTGGGGAATAGCCTTTTCAAAATAAACTTTTCTTGAAAAATGCTTCTTTATAAACAGTTTTGAAAATAGTTTCAGAAGGTTTTTAAAAGCTTTTGCCCAGTCTGGTAACCTTCTGCTCTGATACCAAATGTAACACCCCACCTCCGCTAGGGTCACTCACAAAGGGAATGCACTAGTTTTGGTGGAGCATTATCTAGGTAAACATACACAGAGATATCACAAGACGTAACATAAATAAATAAGCGAAATCAAAAACCAAATCTTATTACTTTCAAGAAAAGAGTCAAAACATCATATATCCAAAGTACAAGTTGCCATTATTCCATTACATCAAGTTCTAAATAAAGAAGCATAAACTTAAAATAACAAAAGTAAATTATTCCCCAAAAATAGCAGACGTGCAGCCATAGCATAGCTAAAAACCAAACCGTACATGAGCTGACAGAAAGCAAGCTAAATCCAAGCTAAGAGCTAGAGTTTCCTCCCTGAGAACCTGGGGGAAGAAACGAAAGAAAAAGAGGCGAAAGGAAACGGGTCAGTCATAAAGACTGGTAAGTCCAAGTGACTTTCAGCATAAAAACAGGTAAAGGTAACATGACATGTATAAACCGAAAGTAAACATAAGTATGACGTCAAGATGGATAAGATAGACTAAGATAACATGATGAATCAAGTATAGGTCAAGTATAGCATCGCATGTTCAAGGTTCGTTGTACCAACTGTACTAGTAGCCCAACCCATGTCAAGTATTAATCCTGAAATGATCCCTCGGCCCAAAGTCGTGAATGACCCATTACTAGGTCCAACGGAACGATCCACTAATCGATCGGCTCCCTACAAGTTCTAGCTCATTGTGTTTCTGTGTCATACGGCCCTATCACGAATGTAGTCACCTGTGCTACGTCCACCATAGGGTTTATCAAGCCCTATGGTGCCAACCACCGACACGAATCAAGCATGCAAACATAAACCTACTGATGCCCAATGCCTGCTTTTTCAACTCCGGACCACATGAACGACCATAGCCCGCCTGAACCTACACTTGCGCACCCACACATCCGTCGTTCTGGTCGCTTACAATCAGCCCAGTAATCGTGCCCCACCCTTCCTAGTCCCAAGGTACCATGATACATCTAGTGGGTTACTGCTGAAACGGACCGCGTAACTAGGGTTTCCATCCAATAGGTTAAGTGTTGTCATTTAAATTCGGGACTTAACCCTTATCAGTCTAGCATGTCAAATTGGCTAAGTGTTGTCATTTAAGTTCGTGACTTAGCCCTACAATTCACGTGTCAAGTTGGTTAGGTGTTGTCGTTCAAGTTCATGACCTAACCCTACCAATCATGTCTCAAGTTGGTTAAGTGTTGTCTTTCATGTTCATGACTTAACCCTATCATGTGGCATTAATTCATTAATGCACCCCAACCTCTCACATTAGACCTGTTGTTGTGGTCACTGGATATGTCGGGCGGTTCCGGGCAGATTTACACCACAACTCAGTCTAACCTCGGGTTTCAAGTGCGATATGACCAACTACACACATTGGATCCTATTGTTTGCAGTAACTGGATTTGCCGGGCAGTTCCGGGTAGATTTACACTGCAAACTCAACCCAACCTCGAGTTGGCCATTTTCAATTTCATTCTAGTGTCATGACCATGTTCAAGTTTCATATCAAGTTCGTGTCAAGTTTCATGTTTCAACTTATGCCTATTATCAAGTTCATGATTCATGTTTATAACCAGTTCATGTTTTGCCTAATCTACCCAAATCGTATTCCCATCGCATGTAAACGTTAATCGATCTAAATTACAAGCAAATCTAAATCTAGAGATAAAGGGAATAACATCAATACTATGATAGGAAGAAGGGACAAGCATAAAGCGATAAAAGAGATTATAAGACGGGCATGATATAACTTGAGATAACCGGTTACAACATCACTGGCATATAGAAATTAACAGGGTTTCAAATCTAGCAAAATAAGGCGATAGTCCTGATAAAAACTTGACATAAAAGAATAGGCATGCACAAGCACGCCAAATACAAGGATAATGGGTCAATGGTTTTTGGTGTACATAATAATGAATAAACTAAGCAAGTCACACCCTAGGTATGGGATCCAACTAAATGCCAATTCGGTGTTCAACATGGTTTTCAACTATAGTGTTATGAGCAATCAACTATAATAGTCAATTAACCACAATAGTTATACAATAGTCATGGATAATTATCCAAAAGAGTTCTAGGCAACTACCCTAATAGTCATAGGCAATTAACTGTAATAGTTTCAAAATCATGGTCATAGTCTTATGTTCATAATCATAGGCAGTAATATAGTCACGAGTCATAGGTGATTAGCCACAATTGTCCTTGTCATAGTCTTAGGCAATGGTCTTATGTTCTTAGTCATAGGCATAGGCATAGTCTTATGTTCTCAGTCATAGTCCTTGGCCATTAACAATGGTTTCAATGTCATAGGCATGATAACGTTTGATTTTTAATGCGAATAGGACCAAACTGATTTCAAAGCAATATTCCCAAATGTCAAGATCCAAGAAGAATAAGAATAGATATGAATCATACGTATATCAAATTCCAATTTATAACATGCCCATATCAAGTTTATTGTTTTCATCTAAAAGTAACTGGAACTTACAGTGCGTGGATCGAGAATTAGAAAGCAGAATTTGATTGTTGAATCTCTATTTGATTGATCGTGTTCTAATTGAAATCCCCCAATTTGCAAATCTCTAAGCGTAGTCTTGATGGAGAAGGAGCAGTCCTTTTTCTTCCTTTTTATCTTATTATTTTGATTATCTCAAAAGCAACATAAGGACAGAATGAAATGGTGTGGAGAGAATGAGGCTAGGGGTGAGTTTATATAGGATTAGGCAGACGAATCTGGACAGAAAGCGAGTCTAAATACATCGGGATGCATCTGGTTCAAGAAGTGGGTTCGGGGGGCAGGTCGACCCCTAGGTCGACTCCCCAGTCGACCTGGTCATGGGGAGCTCGACACCCCAGTCGAATCCCCACTCGACCTGGTTGGGGGGGGTCGACTCCCCAGTTGACCTGGGTATATGGGGGAGAATTTTCTCGCCAGCCTTCTCTGGGTTTGAATTTTGAATTTCTGGCTTTATTTTCGAGCTGTTTTATTTTATTTAAATTCCTGAAACTTCTGAGGATCATAACTTGATCATACGAACTCCGATTTTCGAAAACTCGGACTTGATTTCATGAAGAATTCCGAGACGAACGCAATGGAGCAACTCGTTTCCCTTGATTCTTATTTTAAAATTTAATTCTGCCTTGATTTATGAATTTAACATGTTATAAAAATACGGGTTGTTACACTATCACCCATGTTATAATCCTACGATTGTCTTATGTCTAAGTTGAATCATCATGATTCATATGCTAGTTTTGTTATGTTGATTCATATGATAAATCATTTGTATGCAAATTTAGATTTTGATTTAAACATGAATCATATACAAGTTGGGTAAAATTATAGGTGACCTTACATGGTTATGACATCTAGTTCATGTGAAAATTTGATTAAAAATTAGGCTATGAAATGTGTGAGTTATATGCTAAATTTTACATGATACTTTACATGTTAGATGTAAGTTTACACCATTGTTATGATGCATAAATCACATATGCAAGTTTCTATAAATATATGAGTTTGGGATGTGAATCATGTGATGCAAGTTTAGGTTTATTGCCTATGCAAGTTTACACCTTTAGATGTAGATCTATGACATACATGATTTATGCAAGTTTGTGGCCATTATCTCAACAAGTTCACACCTTTAGATTTGGATTTATGACATATGTTGTTTATGCAAGTGGTAACTTTGGCCTATGCAAGTTTTAGATGTAGAACATCATTCACACATGCAAGTTCACCCCTATGTTTAGATTTATGTTTTAATTATGCGTATATTGTGATGTTTTCTCTTTATTCCATGAGTTAGACTATTCGAGTCTAACGTATATTCTACGTTAAACGAACAAACGTACTACATGGGGGTAAATGGGATAATATTAAAAGATTTAATTAGCATAAATGCCTTAAAAGACATAAAATAAAATTGTGGTGAAAATTGGTATGATTTTACAAACCATAAATGGATGGACATAATTGAGTCAATTATGGACATCGTTAAATTTGGAATTGATTGATAATTTGAATATGGAAAGTAATTCAAATTGGGGAATGATTAATTAGGAGTAATTAATCGTCTAAGACACGAGGTTAGGCTCTTTTGTGGTGTAAGACTGCCCGGACCCGCCCGGCAAATCCAGCTGCCACAAATGCCAGTCTAATGTGAGAGGTCTTAGGCATAAACTAAATACGTAACAATTGTAAAGACACGATTTTAGGCTCTTTTGTGGTGTAAGACTGCCCGGACTCGCCCCGACAAATCCAGTTGCCACAAATGCCAGTCTAGTGTGAGAGGTCTTTATGAGGTTACGGTCTTAATGAATTAAGAAACACTTAACCAGATAAACATGTAGTGGGACATGAGGGGGTTAAGTGGGTGCCTTGGGTGGCATGTGGAATCTAGTGGGTGCCTTGGGTAGCATTGGAAATACGATTTGAAACACTTAACCAAAATTGAAACAATTAAGTGAACATGAATAAGAAGTGGGTTAAGTGGGATGTACTAGAGGGGACCAAGCTTAGGTGGATAGCTTGTGTCAAGTAATGGGGGCCCATTTCAACCAGTAACCCATACGTATCTTTGTGGGCTCGACCCAAGTCGAGGACGGGACATGCATACTGGGCTTGACTGTAAGAGGCCAAAACCGGTTTAGCGGTGGCAACGCAAGTCCAACGGGTTCATATGCATGTGTGGACCCGGGCTGGTAGGTAAGACGTTGTTGCATCGTGTAGGTATAAGCCGTGCATTCTTGGTGGTATCGGGTTGCCACTTTGGGGAGTGATACAACCCACTGTGGGGCCAACACGGGTATCTACGAGTTAGGGAGCCGATCGCTTGGGGGCAGTGGGTACACCTAGTGCAGATAGGGGCAGGCGGCACCTATGAAGGCAGTTAGGGGTGCACGAAACTACCAATATCATTATTAAGTCTGTAGGCAGGATCAACCTTAGGGTGACTAGTGGTGGTGCAGTATAGCAATTATCTCATAGCGTTGGTGTAGTTTAGTAATTATCTTACAGTGGGTTAGGTGCGCTTTAACGATATCGTTGTTCATCTTGTTTCCCTGTTTACTTTGTCATACTCAATGGTTCATGGTCATTTCCTTATTTTCCAACTTATGCCTTAATCTAGTTACTTTGTTAATTATATTGTTAAAGTTACCGCACTCGCAAGACTTTATGTCTGACCCTTTTTGTTTCCTCATCTTTTCTTCCTTTCCCCCCTAGATGCTCAGTTTGGAACTAGCACCAGTGGAGCTTGATTTTGGACTGCTTTTAGAAGATTGCTTGGATCGCTGAAGTAAAGTTCAGCTTCTCTTTTATTTATGGCTATTTTGTATTTGGGATTATGTCTTTCAATTTATGTACTTGGATTTAGTCAAGATGGATATTTTGTACTTGACTCTAGTTTTGATGATGTAATCAAACATATGTGTTTTCCGCTGCAATGAAATAATGTTTTAAATTTTTAAGTACTGTTTATATCTGTCTTGTTGTTAAGTTTCTGTTCTATACTTACTTAAAACACTCCATAGAAGTTAATGCATTCCCTTTGTGAGTGACATTAATGGACGTGGGGTGTTACACGTGGTATCAGAGCTGAAGGTTACCAAAACAGATATGGATTTTTGAAAAACTATTTTTCAAAACAATTTTTATAAAGAAGTACCTTCAAAAGTACGTTTTAAGGAAAGTACTTCCAAGAGAAAAGCTTATTTTAGAAAGCATAACCCAAAGAGCCATATATTTTTCCCTCGGTTCCTTTATATTGAATCTTTCCTTTTTCGTTTCAGCATGTCTGAAGCATCTGAGATACCAGAGGGTGTTCATGTACCCGGTTGGTTTCGTCAATATCTCGAGGCTAGGGCTGCCACCGCAGGTCCAACAAATGCTCCTCCTTCTCCCCCTCCTCCTCCTCCTCGTGTCGATAATTTCACAAAGATATGTAAGGACTTTAGAGCAATGGGTGAAAAACCTTTTCACAGGACGATGACATTTGTTGAAGCTCGTAACTGGCTAAAGGAGGTGGAAGAATTGTTTGGAATCTTTGAAGTGGATGATGGAAGAAAAGTCCAGCTAGATGCCTGGCTAATGAAGGATGAGGCCTCGTTTTGGTGGGAGGTCACTAATGGGGGACGTCCAGTCGATACATGGCCAGATTTTAGGTAGAGGTTTGAGGCGAAGTTTCTCTCGCGGGCTGAAGAGAATCTATATATGGAAAGGTTTTTGGCGCTGAAGCAAGGGAATCTATCGGTGAAAGAGTACGTCAACAAATTCAACCAGTTGGCAAGGTTTGGCTTGGACTTGGTGAATACTCCAGAAAAGAAGGCTCTAAGATTTGTTAAGGGTTTAAACGAGCTGCTTCATGGGTTAGCTATGACCCACATTCCCATGGGGGCTACCTTTGAGAGACTAGTTGATATGGCGCTCATGCATGAAGAGGAGAAGCGCGCCAATTCTAATAAGGAACCCAAGAAGAAAGGGGATCAAAAGAAGTCGCAACAGCAACAACAGAAAAAGAAAGGTGGCAAAGGCAACAATACTAAGGGGAAGAAGAAATGCTTTAACTGTGGGACACCCGACCATTTAAGCAAAGATTGTAGAAAGAAAAAGAAGACTGGTTGTTTCCACTGTGGCGAGGCGGGACATCTTATTAAGGACTTCCCAAAGAAAGGGCAGAGGGCAGGGTCTACCTCGGGAGGACAGGTGCAAGCTCTTATGGCACCAGGGCAGGCAAGGGGACAAGTTCAGGCTCTCGTGGTCCTACCGCTGCAAGAACGAGGTAGAGAAATTTCCGTTGAAAGTTTAGTTTTTTCTGTTTGATCATCATGTCCTTACTTTATTCGATTCTGGCACATCACATTCATTTATCTCTGCATCATTAGTTGAAACACTGCACCTTAATACTAGTCTAGTAATTGATCCCTTAGTAGTCTCAAATCCTATCGGTGGTTTGGCTCATCTTTCTCTGATTTGTCGGGATTTGAGAGAGTTTATCTTGGGTGTTGAGTTTGAGTGCAATGCTTTTGTTCTTGGCTTCATGGGCTACGGCTTGATTCTAAGTATGGATTGGCTCACTAGGTATGCGGCCATCCTAGATTGTGAAAAAAGGGTAGTTATATTGTTTACTTGTTTTGGAAAGACCCTTGATATTTCCTGTGACCCTAGAGGTCCAGTAATGCTTAGCTACCTAGAATCCCTTGACGCATCCGATGATGATTTACATTCTATTCCCATAGTATGTGAATATGTTGATGTTTTCGATGAGGTAAGGGGTTTACCCACAAAACATGAAATAGACTTTCGAATATATCTAGTAGATAATGCAAAGCCGGTTGCATTGCCAGTGCTTCACATGGCTCCAAGAGTGAGAAGAGAACTCAGTAAGCAAGTGAAAGAATTGCTTGAGAAGGGGTTCATCAGACGTAGTATATCGGAGTGGGGTGCTCCAGTAGTGTTTGCCACAAAGGCAGATGGGTCCCTTAGACTTTGTGTGGACTATAGAGAACATAATAAGCTTACTAAGAAAAATAGACACCCACTGCCGAGGATTGACGATCTCTTCGATCAGTTAGTTGGCACCTCAGTGTTTTCGCAGTTGGACTTAGCCACTGGTTTCCATCAGTTGAGAGTGGCTGAGGATAGCATAGACAAGATTGCCTTTAGGACTCCAGACGATTTCTTCTAGTGGCTTGTGATGCCCTTCGGTTTGACAAACGCCCCCGCATATTTTGTTGACTTGATGAGTAGGGTGTTTTGGAAGTACCTCAATAAATTCGTGGTAGTCTTTGTGGATGACATCTTGATCTTTTCTAAAAGCGAGGAAGAGCTTGCCTTACATCTTAGGGAAGTGTTGGAGACTCTTCGAGCGCATAGCCTTAACGCTAAATCTTCTAAATGTCACTTTTGGAGGAAGGAAGTGCGATTCTTGGGGCACGTAGTTTCCAAAGAAGGGATAGCTGTGGATCCCGCGAAGATAGTGGCTATCCAAGATTGGAAGGTCCCTAAAAATGCTACCAAGGTGAGGAGTTTCTTAGGGTTGGCTGGCTACTATAGGAAGTTCATCAAAGACTTCGCAAAAATATCAGCTCCATTAACACGCTTGACGAAGAAGAAATTAGTTTTCATGTGGGACGTAGATTGTGATGATGCGTTCCAACGTTTAAAGAGAGATTTGACCACAACCCCAGTCTTAGTGTTGCCAGATGGGAGAAAGCCATTTACCGTTTATACCGATGATTGTGGGACAGGACTAGGCGCAGTCTTAATACAAGAGCGAAGGGTAATAGCCTATGGTTGAAGGCAGTTGAGAGTGCATGAGAGAAATTACCCTACACACGACCTAGAGTTGGCCGCTATTGTCTTCGCGCTTAAGTCTTGGCGTCATTATCTTCTTGGCAAAAAATTCGAATTATTCACTGACCACAAGTCGCTAAAATACTTATTCTCTTAGAAGGACTTGAACTTAAGGCAGCAAAGGTGGATGGAATTCTTAGCGTCCTATGATTTCGAAATAGGGTATACCCCTGGCAAGGGTAACGTGGTGGCAGATGCCTTAAGTAGAAAAAGGTTGTCCTGGAGTCTGTTGTTTGTTGAGTGGCGAAGCTTAGAGTTCATCTCTATGTTTGACTTTAGACCTTCCATTGACTTCGTACCCGGTTTACTAGCATCCTTAGGTAAGATCTACGCTTTTGGGTCGGATTGGTGAGGCACAACAAGATGACCCACAGTTAGTTGAGTTAGTAGAAAAGCTCAAAGGAGGGGAGTCATCGAGCCATCTCCGTAGGCATATCGTAGATGATAAGGGTTGGTTGCGTAGGGACGGTAGACTTTATGTACCACGGGACGAGAATTTGAGGAAGACCATTCTTGATGATGCACATCATTCGAAGATGACCATCCATCCCGGCGGGGACAAGATGTACATGGACATGAGACGAGTTTACTTTTGGGCCGGTATGAAGAAGGACGTGGCCGAGTATGTCGCTAGATGCTTGGTGTGCCAACAAGTAAAAGCAGAGCAAAAGAAGCCTGGTGGATTGCTTCATCCATTGGAGGTCCCACAATGGAAGTGGGAAAGCGTCTCGATGGATTTTGTTGATGGATTACCAAGATCGAGGAAGGGTAATATGGTGATTTGGGTCGTGGTAGACAGACTTACTAAGAGCGCCCATTTCATTCCCGTGAAGAGTAAGAGGACTGCTCCATGGTTAGCCTCCGTATACATTCGAGAAATAGTTCGGTTGCACGGTGTTCCTTCTAGCATAGTAAGCGACCGCGATCCTATCTTCAATAGCGAATTTTGGAAGAGCTTGCAAGAAGCGGTAGGGACACAGTTATGTTTGAGCACCGCATATCATCCCCAGACGGACGGCCAGACCGATAGGGTGAATTGTATTCTAGAGGACCTATTGAGGTAATGTGTCTTAGACTTAGGAGGTACATGGGAGGAACATCTTCCGTTGGTAGAGTTTGCATATAATAATAGCTTTCAGTCTAACATTGGCATGGCACCGTTCGAGGCTCTTTATGGACGGCCGTGCCGTTCGCCTACATGTTGGTGGGAGTCTACAGACAAGATCTTGCTTGGACCCGATATGAGTAGAGATACTTCGGAAAAGATCGATTTGATTCGAAGAAGGATGAAGACGGCGCAAGACAGGCAGAAATCTTATGCGGACAAGAGGAGGTCAGATCTTGAGTTTGATGTTGGGGACATGGTCTTTGTCAAGGTGTCTCCATTACGGAACGTCGTTCGCTTTGGGTCCATTGGGAAGTTAGCACCAAGGTTCGTAGGGCCGTTTCCTATTAAGGAAAGGATTGAGCAAATGGCGTATAGAGTGGAGTTGCCCGAGAGACTTAGTGGTGTACACGAGGTATTCCATGTATCACATTTGAGGAAGTGCTTGCACGAGACCGCGGAAGTGGTAGAGCCGAGCTTGCTTAGAGAGGTGGAGATCGAGCGCGATGCGACGATTCAACGAGCTCCTACGCGCATTCTTGGGTCGGAGATTAAGAAGTTAAGGAATCGAGAGGTCAAACTAGTCAAAGTGCAATGGGGAGACGATGAGAGCAACGCTACTTGGGAGACGGAAGCGAAGATTCATTCATTATACCCTTTCCTTTTCGAGGGTATGTCTTTTAATTTCTCCTTTATCACTTACCTTGTACTTATCTTATCTTTAGTATGTCCTCTCGCTAGTATCTTTGGCCTTTAGATAGGGTAGTCCTATGGTTGAAACACGTGTTTGAGACATGTTATGTATGATGGATGCATGTGGATGCAAGTGTTTTCTCGTGGTTGCTCGTGGATGCATATACACACACTTTAGGCACTAGATCGGCTCAGTCACTTCATATTGCATATTGCATATAAATGTGTGTACATATTTAAGTTAATGGACGAATAATGGTTGTACCATCATATGAATGTTGCATTTTGGTGAATGGTTGTGCACATATGTAGAAATGATATGTATTGATAAGGTTCTTTCGCATACATAATGGACGCATGGCACTATCACGGTTTGCATTAAGGAGGTCAACTGAATCAGTAGACCGCCTGATTTTGCATTAGATAAGGAACATATACACACACTTCTTGCATATGTTCATACAACATTAGAAATTTTATAAGGACAATGGATGCCCATGTTTGATGGTTGAGTAGATGGTTGTTTGGATGGTAGGATATGCATTCTCCTTAACTTGGAGATTTCGGGGGCGAAATCCTTTAAGGAGGGGAGGATGTAACACCCCGGATTTTTGAATAATCAAATTAACTAAAATAAAGAATAATTAATCTCAGACGTGAGAATTAAGGGAATGGGGTTGCGCCATTGTGTTCGTCTCGGAATTCTGGTTGAAATAGAGTCCGAGTTTGCGGGAAACGAGTACCGGATGAAGGAGTTATGGACGAACGAAGTTTGGTGGCAAAAGAAATAAAATGCACTGTTGCACTTGGGAAGTGCGCCAGTACAAATTTACATTGGTGCACTTCCCAAGTGTGCCCAGGCCAAGAGAAAACCTACACAGCTTTCTGGTTCAGCCCGATCTATGTTGTGACTCATTGCTGAGTCCTTTCTGACTCCCTGCTGAGTCATTAGGGCTGACTTGTCACCCTATCATGACTGAATGGTTTTGATTAACCCTAAGATCATCCGACGGCTTAAATTAATTCGAAACTCTATAAAAAGGCCCATAGACTCAAACCCTAAATCAGAATTAAAACCAAAACTATGGCCGTCATGCTGTCGTCTTGAACCCTAGAGTAGCCGCCACAAATTAAAAAGGAAGAACAACAAATCAAATCAGTTCTATTCAACCCTAATAACAAATCTTCTTCAAAGGAGAGATAATACAACTCCAGAAATCAGAATTCAGAACTCAAGACCGCTTTTGAATTGTGAGTTCGATAGATTTAACAAAATAATTAGTAAATTAATTGGATTGAGTTATGATGCGGATAATTTGGATATGATATGAATTATTGACTGCATGTTGTAATTATTTTGTAGAATTGTGTTGTAATTTCTATGATATTATGTTGTGATGCAATCATTTACGATGTAAAGTTATGATGCTATCATCCATGTTATAATCCTATGATTGGCTTATGTCTAAGTTGAATCATCATGTTTCATATGCTAGTTTTGTTATGTTGATTCATATGATAAATCATATGTATGCAAGTTTAGATTTTGATTTAAACATGAATCATAAACAAGTTGGGTAAAATTATAGGTGACCTTACATGGTTATGACATCTAGTTCATGTGAAAATTTGATTAAAAGTTAGGATATGACATGTGTGAGTTATATGCTAAATTTTACACGATACTTTACATGTTAGATGTAAGTTTACACCATTGTTATGATGCATAAATCACATATGCAAGTTTGTATAAATATATGAGTTTGGGATGTGAATCATGTGATGCAAGTTTAGGTTTATTGCCTATGAAAGTTTACACCTTTAGATGTAGATCTATGACATACATGATTTATGCAAGTTTGTGGCCATTATCTCAACAAGTTCACACCTTTAGATTTGGATTTATGACATATGTTGTTTATGCAAGTGGTAACTTTGGCCTATGCAAGTTTTAGATGTAGAACATCATTCACACATGCAAGTTCACCCCTATGTTTAGATTTATGTTTAAATTATGCATATATTGTGATGTTTTCTAATTTTCCATGAGTTAGATTATTCGAGTCTAACGTATATTCTACGTTAAACGAACAAACGTACTACGTGGGGCAAAGGGGATAATATTAAAATATTAAATTGGCATAAATGCCTTAAAAGGCATAAAATAAAATTGTGGTGAAAATTGGTATGATTTTACATACCATAAATGGATGGACATAATTGAGTCAATTATGGACATCGTTAAATTTGGAATTGACTGATAATTTGAATAAGGAAAGTAATTCAAATTGGGGAATGATTAATTAGGAGTAATTAATCGTCTAAGACACAAGGTTAGGCTCTTTTGTGGTGTAAGACTTCCTGGACCCGCCCGGCAAATCCAGCTGCCACAAATGCCAGTCTAATGTGAGAGGTCTTAGGCATAAACTAAATACGTAACAATTGTAAAGACACGAGGTTAGGCTCTTTTGTGGTGTAAGACTGCCCGGACCCGCCCGGTAAATCCAGCTGCCACAAATGCCAGTCTAGTGTGAGAGGTCTTTATGAGGTTACAGTCTTAATGAATTAAGAAACACTTAACCAGATAAACATGTAGTGGGACATGATGGGGTTAAGTGGGTGCCTTGGGTGGCATGTGGAATCTAGTGGGTTCCTTGGGTGGCATTGGAAATACGATTAGAAACACTTAACCAAAATTGAAACATGTAAGTGAACATGAATAAGAAGTGGGTTAAGTGGGATGTACTAGAGGGGACCAAGCTTAGGTGGATAGCTTGTGTCAAGTAATGGGGGCCCATTTCAACCAGTAACCCATACGTATCTTTATAGGCTTGACCCAAGTCGAGGACGGGACACGCATACTGGTCTTGATTGTAAGAGGCCAAAACCGGGTTAGCGGTGGCAACGCAAGTCCAACGGGTTCATATGCGTGTGTGGACCCGGGCTGGTAGGTAAGACGTTGTTGCATCATGTAGGTATAAGCCGTGCATTCTTGGTGGTATCGGGTTGCCACTTTGGGGAGTGATACACCCCACTGTGGGGCCAACACGGGTATCTACGAGTTAGGGAGCCGATCACTTGGGGGTAGTGGGTACACCTAGTGGAGATAGGGGCAGGCGGCACCTATGAAGGCAGTTAGGGGTGCACGAAACTACCAATATCATTATTAAGTCTGTAGGCGGGATCAACCTTAGGGTGACTAGTGGTGGTACGGTATAGCAATTATCTCATAGCATTGGTGTATTTTAGTAATTATCTTACAGTGGGTTAGGTGCGCTTTAACGATATCGTTGTTCATCATGTTTCCCTGTTTACTTTGTCATACTCAATGGTTCATGGTCATTTCCTTATTTTCCAACTTATGCCTTAGTCTAGTTACTTTGTTAAAGTTATCGCACTCGCCAGACTTTATGTCTGACCCCCTTTGTTTCCTCCTCTTTTCTTCTTTCCCCCCCAGGTGCTCAGGTTGGAACTAGCACCAGTGGAGCTTGATTTTGGACTGCTTTTAGAAGATTGCTTGGATCGCTGAAGTAAAGTTCAGCTTCTCTTTTATTTATGGCTATTTTGTATTGGGGATTATGTCTTTCAATTTATGTACTTGGATTTAGTCAAGATGGATATTTTGTACTTGACTCTGGTTTTGATGATGTAATCAAACATATGTGTTTTCCGCTGCAATGAAATAAAGTTTTAAATTTTCAAGTACTGTTTATATCTTTCTTGTTGTTAAGTTTCTGTTCTATACTTACTTAAAACAGTTCATAGAAGTTAATGCATTCCCTTTGTGAGTGACATTAATGGATGCGGGGTGTTACATAACCATATCGGGTTAAGTTTGTGGGCCTATATATACTAATATTACACGGCTACCCAAGATTTACTTTACCCTCCCACTGATCCAAGCATGTTTGTCTAATGGTTAAGTTTGTGGGCCTATATATACTAATATTACCCACCTACCCAGGATTTTCTTAACCCTCCCACTGATCCAAGCATGTTTGTTTAATGGTTAAGTTTGTAGCCCTATATATACTAATATTACCAAACTACCCAAGATTTACTTAACCCTCCCATTGATCCAATCAATTTTACTTAATCCTAACTTCAGTTCTTATTCATACAATCGTTTATGGATTATTTTTGGCTAAGTAGTCCAATTTATTACCATGTCCATTTATGGTTTATAATAGGCTAGACCTCCCACATTAGGCTTACAATGTGTGGATGATGGATATGCCGGTCGGGTCCGGGCAGTCTTATTCCACAGTTGGGCCTAATCTCGTGTCATAGCCCGATTCGTATTTACGTACTTAGACCTACCACATTAGATTCAACATTGGTGGCTGCTGGATATGCCGGTCGGGTCCAGGCAGACTTCCACCACTAATGCAACCTAACCTCGTGTCATAAGTACAATTACAGTTCCTAATTGTAATTACTAGACATTCCATTTTTTATTAATTTACCAATTAAAATATCCTTTTCATTTATAGGTGTCAATACCAATTTTACCCAATAATTTGAATTACATGTCCAAAAATGTTCATTTCAAATTATGTCATTTTTAACCCTTTTTCCCCCTTTCCTTAACCAGCGCCCTCACAAAATTGGCAACATGCCTAGGCTATTAGCCTAGTCATAAACGATAATAGGGAAAAACAATAGGAATGTAACAAAAGTGATCATCTTGGCATAAACATAAACTTAGCATGATAATGTTAACATATATACTGGCATGGACATGCAATTATCATCATAACAAGATGAACATAAAACTAGTGAACATAACATGATGTCTCAATAAGCGTAGTAAGATCTAAATCAGCAGTTTAAATGTCCCGTTTGTTTAGCTCTAACATGATAACACATGGTGATAGATTAGAACAATTGATTCAGATCTAGAGGTTAAAATAGATTTAACATGATAACATAAGGTGATAATCTAGATCTGACTAACAGTTTCAATGTCCACATAAATTAGAACTACTAGTTTAGAAGTAGATCTACACAAATCCACATCATAGCATGCCATAGAAGTTACAATTTAGATAAAGATTTAGATCCAATCCTAACCAATTCAAGATGGCATATGTTCATGATTCACATAAATGATTAGATCTATCCAATGACATAACTATTCACATTAACAGATTTATATTAACCACAATATAGTTACAAACCAAGATCCACAATAATAACATAGTAGAATAATCACAATCGAATTGGATCTATAGAAATAGATCTGTCATGACATAACGGAATAATCACAATTGAATTCAGATCTAAAGAAATATATCTATCATGACATAGCAGAATAATCACAATTGAATTCGGATATAAAGAAATAGATCTATCATGACATAGCAGAATAATCACAATTGAATTCAGATCTAAATAAATAGATCTATCATGACACAGTATCAGATATGATAATAGCATAGATTCTTGGCTTACACAAATCTAAATCACAGTCTTTCATAATTTACTTTTATTTATCTAAACCTAAAAACAAATAGAACTCACAGCGTTAGGTTTAGCTAATAGAGAGAATGGATCTTGAATTTCTGAATTGGATTTATAGAATATGTTGTTGTAAAAAACGGTTCAATTCGCACTCCAACAGCATATGGCCTCCATGACATCCAATGAAGAAAATATGAGAAATAGGACACGTATATATAGCTGCCAAACCCATTGAAACCGAGTTCCACGTTAGCCCTGGGGGTGTCGACACCCCTATGGGTGGGTCGACCCCTAGGTTGATACCCCTTCAAGGGGGTCGACCCCTAGGTCGACACCCCTCTAGGGGGGTCGACTCCCTAGAGCGGGAATTTGGCCCCTCTGAGGAAATTTTCGAATTTGAACCCTCTGGATAGAATTCTGACTCATCTCTGACTCACCTTTGACTCATGTGTATATATAAAATATTTCTATGCGTATACAAACTTAAAGCCCTCATAACTTCTTCATACGATGTAATTTTTACGCAAACCAAATGTCTATCTTGACCAGAATTTTGAGACGGATGCAATGGTGCAGTCCGTTTCCACTAATTCTGAATATTAAATTAATTATTATTTAACTTATTCTCTTTAATGTCGTTAAAAATTCGGGGTGTTACATTCTCCCCACTCAAAGGGTTTTGTCCCAAAATCCCTAAATTGAGAAGAATGCATATTCTATCATCCATCATCAATCTACTCATCCACCAATTATTGGCATCCATTGTCCTTAAAGATTTCTAATGCTTATATGAATATATGCAAAGGTGAGTGTATATGTCCCAACACTAATGTGAAGATCAGGCAGTCTACTGATTCAGTTGACCTCCTTAATGCAATGTATGTTAGTGCCATGAATCCAATATGTATGCAAATAAACCTATCATATCGTATAAGTTCTATATGTGTGCACATTTATCCATCCAAATGCAACATCCATATGCTAACTCATCCATTTCCATTCATAAAAGAAAAGAAAATGCACACACATCCATATGCAGTATGAGAGTGACTGAGCCGATCTTAGTGCCTAATGTGTGTGTAAATATGCGTCCACAGGCAACCACTAGTAAACACTTGCATCCATCAAACATAATTGCATGTTCCAAAACATGTTTACATCCATAGGATTTCTATCTAAAAGTCGAAAATATTATGGATAAGATCTACTTTATTAACAGAAACAAGCACCAATAAAACTTAGGAAAAGGAGTTAAGAACATACCCTCGAAAATAAAAGTGTACGAAGCATGAATCTTGTCTTCGGTCTCCCGAGTCGCATCCTCTGGGTTATCTCCCCATTGAACCTTTAGCAACTTGAACTCTTTATTGTGTAGCTTCTTAACTTCTGGTCCAAGAATATGGGAAGGAACTCGTCTGACTGGTGACTACCGTTCCATTTCTACCTCCTCCAATACACTCAGCTCAACGATTACTGTAGTGTCATGCAGGCACTTTCACAGATGGGAAACGTGGAAAACATCATGAACACTGGATAGATTGTCTGGGAGTTTTTATTTATAGGCCACTTGGCCATTCCTCTCGGTTATGGGAAATGGTCCCACAAACCTAAGTTCCAACTTCCCTACTGCTCCGAAGCGAACTGCATTCCTCAGAGGTGATACTTAAATAAAAAACCAAGTCTCCTACTTCAAACTCGATGTCAATCCTTCTCTTGTCTGCATAGGACTTCTGCCTATCTTGAGCTGTCTTCATCCACTATTGAATAAGGTCAATCTTTTTAGACGTTTCTCTGACCATATCTGGTCCTAGTAATCATCTTTCTATAGATTCTCACCAACAAGTGGGCGATCTATAGGGTCACCCGTATAATGCTTCGAAGGGTGCCATGCCGATGCTAGCTTGATAACTGTTATTATAGGAAAACTCTACTAAAGGAAGATGTTCTTCCCAAGTCCCTCCGAAGTCTAGGATACACAGCCTCAAAAGATCTTCTAGAATCCTATTCACCCTCTATGTCTACCCATTGGTCTGAGGATGATAAGTAGTGCTTAAATACAACTGTGTAACTAATGCTTCTTGCAAGCTCCTCCAAAATTCGCTGGTAAAGATGGGGTCAAGATCGATCACGTTACTGGAAGGTACTCCGTGAAGACGAACTATCTCTTGGACATAAATTGATGCCAACCATGATGTCATCCTCTTACCTGTTACTAGAAATAAAATGAGTGCTCTTAGTAAGCCTGTCTACTACCACTCAAATTCTGGTGTTGCTCTTTGTTCATCTGGGCAAACCATCTATGAGATCCATAGAGACGCTCTCCCACTTCCACTACGGGACCTCTAAAGGATGATGTAAACCACCGATCTCCCTTTGCTCAACTTTGACTTGCTGGCAAATCAGATATTGAGAAACAACGCTGCTACATCTTTCTTCATCCCATCCAAAAAAAAACCTTTCTCAAGTGGCTCCCATGCTTGCTTACTCATCTCCCTCATTTTCCTTGGAGCCATATGGCGCACTGGTAATGCAACTGGCTTTGCATTGTCCATCAGCTATATACGAAAATTGATCTCGTGCCTCGGAGGTAAGTCCTGCACCTCATCAAAAACGTCAGAATAATCTCGAACCACTAGAACAGATTGCAAATCATTGACAGATGCATCAAGAGACTCTAGGAAACTAAGCATAACAGACCCTTGGGGGTCAAAAGAAACTTCGAGGGTCTTCCTATGACAAGTCAGGAGTCTAACAACCCTTCTCTCACATCCAGAGTGGCCCTATACGTGGTAAGCCAATCCATTCCTAGAATCAACCTATAGCCCATAAACCCAAGCACATACGCGTCGCATTCAAACTCGACGCCTAACACATATATTTTAACAACCCGACAAATCATCGATAAATGAGCCGAACCACCAATGAGATTTGAAACAACTACGGGATCTACTACCATACTAGTAATTAAGTGCAAATATTCAACCGCAGAACTAGATATAAACGAGTGCACCCGAATCAAAAAGTGTTCTAACTGGATGATTTGAAAGAGAAACTAAACTTTCTACTAAAAAATTTCTACCTCTTTCAGGAGCACTGGTCGCGAGAGCATGCACCAACCTTCAAGAAGCTCCTGTCCTTTGACCCTGCCATTGCTTCCTTGGGCACTCCCTAGAATAGTGTCCAATCTCTTCACAAACAAAGCAAGCATTCTTCCTTTTCCTGCAGTCCTGGGCCAAGTGACCCTCTCGCCCGCAACTATGGTACTTCCTCTTACCCTTATCCTTATCATTCTTTCCGCTCTTCTTCTTCTTCTGTTGTTGTTGTTTTCCTTTCTTGGGCCATAACTTTTTATTTTGTGTTTCCTCAGTCTTAACTTCTTCCTTTTAGATTTATTTGAACTTTATATGTGTTCCCTTCTTGGGCCATCATTTTCCTTATCCTATGTTTGTGCTCCTTAGCCCTAACTCCCTTGTTCTCCTTTTTACCATCCTTGTGTAACAAGCTAACAAGTTTCTCAAAAGTTGCCTTCATCGCATGGAAATCCTTATGAAGCTCAAGAAAATTAGCCGCAAGTGATACTACTGCAGCTACAGATGGAGATTAGTCACTTCATTGTCCTTCGACATGTGCTAAACATGCCTACGGCATTATGCCGGAATGGTGACACCTTTCGGGAAGAATCGGTTCCCCTGTCAAAAAGGAAAAATGGAATCAAGTGGAGGATCGAGAGATATTACATATGGCTTTGGGTAATATGTTTTTCAAAACAGTTTTTCTTTTTGAAAACGCTTTCTTTTAAAACCTTTTTTGAAAATAATTTTCAAAAACTTTATCTAATCTGGTAACCTTCAGCTCTGATACCAAGTGAAACAACCCACGTTCGTTAATATCACTCACTAAGGGAATGCATTAAGTTTCATGCAGCGCAATAGGTAAACATACACAGAATAATTACAAGATAGATATAAATAAGATAGAAGCGAAAATTTAATTTTTTATTAATCATAAAGCATGGTTACTCCATATGCCTGAAAATATATAAACTCAGTACATCATTAAAACTTCTGTCTTGTACTTTGAATATCAGACTACAATAACAAAGAAAGCATAATCCCCAAATCATAAGCCATAGTAGCAAAGATAGAAGCTTGAGCAATACAATCTAGAAGCTCTAAGCAAGATGGTAGTAGAATCCTGGCTAAGCCTTAGAATTACCTCCCTTGATAACCTTGGGGGAGGGAAGACACAGAAGAAAGAAGGAGAAACAACAGGGTCAGACATTGTAACACCCCGTATTTTCTATGAACACAAAGGTAACAAAACAAAGTATACTTAATTTTTAAAAGAAGAATTAGGGGAAACGGGTTACGCCATTGCGTTCGTCTCAGAATTCTTCTTGAGATAGAGTCTGAATTTGTGCAAATCGGACTCTATATGAAGATGATATGGCCCTCAGATGTTTCAGGAATTTAAATAAACTAAAACAACTCAGATTTAAGTTTGAAATTCAAACCACACACCCGGGCTGGGCGGGAAATTTCCCTCCTAGGACCTAGGTCGACCAGGGGTCGACCTGGGGGTCGACCTGGGTCACGTAGGTCGGCCAGGGAGTCGACCTCCCCCCATTTCCATATCCGAGGACTGGTTCGTTTTTCTGCATTTGGACGCCCGCTCTGACCAGATTCGTTGATCCCTATGCTATTTAAACACCCCCAAACCCCACTTTCTCTCCACACTAAACCATTGTAACGCTATGCTGCCTTAATTCTTATTAAAATAAATCAATGGTGTCTCTATTCTGCTGAAACCTAAGCTAGAACTAGTGCTTCTTCTTCTTCCAATCTGAATAGGATTAAAAGAGAACAACCACAACCCTTTTTCTTTTAGAATCCAACCACGGTGAGTACAGCTATTTTCAGATATGAAATTTAATTATGATCTTGACATGGCTATAAATCTGAATTTGAGATTATGCATATTCTTATTTATCAGATCTGTTTTTCTATATAGATCTATTTTATTTATATTATAGTAACTATTATGTATCTCTTCCTTCCTTCTGTTCTATAGCCGGGCTACCACGAGCCTGATCCAAATCTCATAAGAGATTGATGCACGAATGCTAAATTTGGGAAAAATAGTGAATGATGCATAATTAGACATGACTGATTTGAGAAAAGAACATATGTTGTAATTTAAGATCTGGATCTGGGCATACTATATATGATAGTCTGTGATTTGGAAGAAGGAGAATTATTGTGTATATGACTTAGGCGCAAAGATCTATATTTTAATAGGATAACTATTAAATGTGAATACACCTAAATGGGGATTTTGGATATTAGGCATACGCTGAAATCAAAAGCTATAATTTGGCATAATTCGTATTGTATATCATGATTTGGGGTTTTAAGAGAATATTCTGTACTGTGTAAATTTAACTAAAATTTGGGGCATACGTTATATTGTGAATTATGACCATAATTTAGGCATGTGAAATTAGGCTTAATTTTATGATTAAATCTGTTAAATTGCCTAATCTGCTAAATCTGTTGAAACTGAATACGGTAAATTTGGAGTATGAAAATCTGTAGGCTCGATCTAAAATTGAGCATAACAAGTTAATAGAACTTTGAATTATCTGCTGTAACTTGTAAAGAAGTTTAATTTGTTGAATTGACATAATTAGTCTGATATTGGCGTAATTTGATAATGAATATTTAGCTAAAGATAAGAATGCTGAGACACGAGGTTAGACTCTGTTTGCGGTAGAAGCCTGCCCGGACCCAACAGGCTTAACCAGCAACCGCAAACTGTCAGTCTAATGTGAGAGGTCGTAGGCATAGCTAAAAGATGCTTAGACACGAGGTTAGGTCTGGCTTGTGACAGAAGTCTGCCTGGAACTTCCCGGCACATCCAGCGGCCACAAGCTACGGACCTAATGTGAGAGGTCTGTGCATTAGTAATTAATTAATGCAAATCTAGGATAAATATGATGCCTAAAACGTGTTGGGTGGATAAGGGTACCAACTGGGCGGATGAATCTAATAAACCCGTTTCGTAAATCTGTAGGCCCAATACAAGGTTAGGTAAAACAATCTGTAAGTATGTTAATCTGGATATCTGATCCGTTAGTCTGAGAAACTTGTTAACCTATTTATCTTATCTGTGAACTAGTTAATCTGAACTTTGTACATTTGAAATCTGTAAGCAAGTTAATATGAAATCTTTTAGTCTGGGGACACAAGGTTAGGAGGGGTAATTACTTGTGTCATCTTTTGTGTGGGACCCATATTAGTCATTAACCCTTTTCTGGTATCAAAACTATGACCCAATACTAGGAGGGGTCCGTGCATGCTTACTGAACTAATTGTAAGAGGTTCACTCTGATAATGGCGAGGGGTGTCGATGGCGCATTCCAACTGGGTCATGTGCATGCATGGATCCGGTCTGCTATGAGGATGTAAGACACCGTGACATCTGTAAATAGGTTTGTGTCTATAGGTTGCCACTTTAGGGAATGATACACCTTTTTGTGGGGCCGGCACAGGGTATTTATGTATTAGGGAGCCGATCGCTTGGGGTAGAATTTAGGGTACACCTAGTTCTGTTTGTTTCTGTTGGTGTACCGTCTGTTTCTTTGGGGTGGTAAAGGCCCATTATTAGCATTCTATTTCTGTACCTCCAGTCTCTGTTGGGGCGGTAAAGGCCCATTAGTTGGGATGGTAAAGGCCCATTATTAGCAATCTGTTTCTGTACCTTCTGTCTCTATTGGGGCGGTAAAGGCCCATTAGTTGGAGGTGTAAAGGCCCATTATTAACATTCTGTTTCTGTACCTTCTGTCTCAGTTGGTGTGGTAAAGGCCCATTACTAGCATTCTGTTTCTGTAGAAATTATTCTGTTTCCGTTTCTGTTTCAGTTTAGACATTTGGATAACACTTAATCCTGTTATACTAAGTATTAGTGCAGAGAAGTAAGATATTGGTAAGAAGCATATCTTGGTCCATATCATTCTGTTTCTTCTATTTAACTTAAGCATACCTGCTACTCCTGTTGCTGTAAGCACTCATCCAGCTTTATTTACATGTCATGATACTACTATCTGTTTATATGCTGAAAGTTACTGGACTCGCCAGACTTTATGGTTGACCTCGTTTGTTTTTGCCTCTTTTTCTTTTCGTTTCCCCCTTCCCTCAGTTGCTCAGGGTGGAAACATAGGAGCTTGATTCATATTCTCTCTGCTTGAAGTGCTTAAAGTATTGCTTGGCTTTGACTCTACCTTCTTGTGGCAGTTTATGTTGGGGATTATGGTTTTAAAATTTTGCATTCTGAAGGATTTTGGTATAAGACTGATACTTGTGTACTTGGGTTTCGGTATTGTAATTTTGAAGGATGTAACCAAACTTATTTCTGTTTCTGCTATAATAAAGTTATAAAATTTTCAAGTACTACTTTACGTATCTGTCTTTTAATATTCTGTTCTGTTTACTTATAATGCTTCATGGAAGTTAATGCATTCCCTTTGTGAATGACATTAACGGACATGGGGTGCTACACTTGGTATCAAAGCCGAAGGTTACTAGATTTGATAAAAAGTTTTTGAAAACTATTTCTCAAAAAGCTTTTTAAAAAGGGAGTATTTTCGGAAGTAAAGTTAATTTTGAAAAAAAAAACATAATCCCTAAAAGCCATATATCTGTGTTTCAACTCTCCATTTTGAATCTTTTCCTTTTTCTTTTCAGCATGTCTGGGATACCCGAGATACCCGAGGGCATACCAATACCAACCTGGTTTATAAGGTATCTGGAGGCTAGGGCCACCGCCGCAGGCCCAGCAGACGTTCCTCCTCCCCCAGCTACAGCCGCTCCTCTTCCCCCTCCCCGCGTTGATACTTTTTTGAAGATATGCAAAGACTTTCGGGCAATGGGCGGGAAACCTTTTCACGGGTCAGAGACATTTGTTGAAGCTCGAAATTGGCTAAAGGAGGTGGAAGATTTGTTTGGTATCTTCAAGATAGAAGGTGGAAGGAAGGTCCAATTAGCTGCTTCGTTAATGAAGAACGAAGCCTCGTTTTGGTGGGAGGTCTTGAATGGAGAGTGTACAGTGGAGACATGGATGGATTTCAGGCATAGGTTCGAGATGAAATTTCTCTCACGAGCAGAAGAGAATTTATACATGGAGAAGTTCTTGGCGTTGAAGCAGGGGAATTTTTCAGTGAAGGTGTAACAACCCTGAATTTTGGGGCCAATTTCAAATTTTTATTTTAGAAATTTAATGGAATTTTAATATTTAAAATAATTTATTTTAAATAATAACGACTAAGAATTTATTTTAAAATGAATAAATTTAATTTAATTCTAAAAGGAGTTAGAAACAGCGCTGCAGTTTGAAAATTTGAACTTTGATTGACTGCACCGGATTCAAAATAAATCAGAATTGAACGAAACTAAAAATATTTAAATCTGTTTAATAATATCTTTCTAACGAATCTGAAAAATTGAAATTTCACTTTGAAAATAGAAAGTTATGCCCAATTTAAAATTTTGAAATGTCGCTGTAGAATTTAATTATATTTTAATTAAATATATTGGCCTTAAAAATAGTCATTTTTCAAACGACCTTGGTTTTCGACGAAACCACTTTTGTTGGAACCGGAATGTCAAACTATTGCTAGGTTTCAATTTTCATAATTTTTCGAATTAATATGTGAGCGTGGCAAAAGAAAACGTGTTTTGTCAGTTTTAGTCAATTTTAATCGACTTGAAAATGGCCATTTTTCAAACGATCTCAGAATTCGACGAAATTAGTCTTGTTAGAACCGTATCGTCAAAACATAACTAGAAATAATTTTTCTGTAATTTTTAGAGCTCGTATGTGGCCCCGGTAATTTAAAATGTACGTTTGAATTTAATAATTAAATGATTTATAATTAAATTTAAAGAAAAATATATCGTAACAGCCGAATTGGGTTACGAAACATATTCCAATGTGTCCGGGATGGGGGTATTTAGCTGGGGGCGTCATTCGTTTGGTTCGATTCGGAGTTAGTATCGTCAAATAAATAATTCTTGAATTAATGAATTAAATAAATAAGAAAATACGTGTATAAATACGCTATACTATACATAACCCTAATTTCAGAAATACAATACGTAGCCGCCGCCTGAGTGAATCCATGGCCACGGTTCTTCCAATCTTCTTCCTCAATCACGATTAAAACTCTCAGGATTGTTCAAACTTTCTAAAGGGAAATTAGAGAGCAAGTTGTGATCTTCGTTTTCATACGGTTTGATCTTGAAACCGTGGAGCATTCGAGGAGCTACAGACCCCCAAACGCCGCCCGTTCACAGCGCCGCTGCCACCCAGGGGTGCGATCGCACCTGACACGTGGACCCCCCTTGCGTGCGCCACCTCTAGCCCATCGAGGTGCAACAGTCCGATCATCATCCTAACGCTTGTGGTGTTCAAAAACTTCAACCCTAAGATTGAGAAAAAGGGGAAAGTTCACGGCCGTATATTGATTGAAGAAGAAGATGGGTATATTTAATCAATTAAATTATTTATTATCTTTAAAAGGTTAACAAACTTCATAAAATCATATCTCGTTGAAACAGAAACGAAAATTGACGGTTTCAGTTTTGTTGGAATCATAAATTCAAGATCTTCGTGATGACGCTTACTAGATCGAAAACAGAGGAAACCAGAATTTGGGAAAATTCCAATCTGAACCGAGGAATTAAAAGCTATCGGTGGATTTCTCGTTTTAACTTTTAAATAAAAATTTATATATATGTGAACTGTTTCTGATTGATCTTAATTGTGATTGTAATATTTTATGTGCCGTGAAAATTTTGTATGGATTGATTTACTGTGTTGATGCTGCTTTGTCGAATTATATTTGGTTAGAATATAAATATCGTTTTGGTTTGAAATATGTTATGTGAATAAATATAACATTTTTGTTAAAAAATGTAGAATGAGATTAAAAATACCTTTTTGATTAGAACTGTCTAATTAGATTTAAAATATCATTTTTGCTAGAATTGACATATTTCATGGTCATTTCGCTTGAGATTTAAAGGAACAAATTTCATTGTCATTTAGTTGTAGTATAAAAATGAGGCAAATATATCATATTTGTTTGTAGGGTAAAAATGAGGCAAATTTATCATATTTGTTTACAGTATAAAAATTAGGCAAATTTGCCATATTTGTTTACATTATAAGAATGAAGATAGAAGTGAACATTTTTGTGTCATTAAAAAGATTAAATTAGAAATGAACATTTTTGTGTCATTTAAAAGATTAAAATAGGAATAAACATTTTTGTGCATAAGAAAAGAGATTAAAACAAAAATATGCATTTTTGTCTACATTAAAAGGATTTGTCAAGACATGATTATAAAAGGAAAATTAACATTTTTGTTTATTGTGAAAGGATGAAAATAGAATAGCCTATTTTTATCAAAATATGATTTGTGAATAAAATCAACATTTTTTGTCAAAAATGATTAGTGAATTAAAATAGTATTTTGTCCAAAGAATGTTTAGTGAAATAAAATAACATTTTTATATAAATGTTACAATAGAAATAAAAATATCATTTTTATAAATTGTGGTATTATAATGAAATAACATCTTTTGTCAAAACACGATTTTTGAAATGAAATAATATTTGCTAATGAATGTTACCTTGAAATAAAATAACATTTTCTTATAAATGTTACAGTGGAATAAAACAACATTTCTGTTAGACCAAAAAATGGTCCTAACACCCAAATCGTCGTATTTTGAGCATAGGATATGAAGAAATAAATGAAAAATATAGAAAAAGTGAGACAACAAGATTTTTATAGTGGTTCGGCGTTAACGAGCCTACGTCCACTTCATATTTTCTCATTTCATTCATGGATTACAATTACAATGAATATTCTCTCCGAATTCATTGAATTTTTATTAAGGAAGATGATAGTTATTCATGGAGAAGTGTTAGCCATGGAAGCCATGGACAAGGAGATGCAAAAAGTCCCCTGAAAATGCCCTCTAAAGGTGTATTTATTGCTGATTCTGTCAGGTGGATCGCGGTCACACGTGGCGCAAATCCCGAGAATATCGGATCGGATCGAGGCTTGATGAAGAATTGGTCAATATGACAGTTGTGGACAGATGTCGCGAGATCCATGCATCTCGGATCGTGATGGACTTAGTCAGGAGCTTCGCCACGTCCTCGGGGATCGGATCGGATCGCGTAGGCAAGGTCGGATCGGATCACGTAGGCAAGGGCGGATCAGATCGCGTTGGCAAGGGCGGATCGGATCGCGTAGGTAAGGGCGGATCGGATCGCGGTCATATGCCAGCTTACACCCGTTCACGGAAATGGGCGTAACTCTCAAACCGTAAGTCCGATTGAGCCAAACCAAAGCTCAAACTGAAGCTAATTCAAAGGGCTACAGGTATGTGAGGTGAATAGATCCAAATGAGGTCATTTGATAGGGGTTTCGGGCCAGTTTATACTGATGTTGTGATTTTGACCAAACTGCCTTGTGTCTTCTGACGATGCTTCCAATGCCAGAGAGCGATGTTATCCAGAGATTCCATATGAGACAGCATTTACCCAGAGGTGTGTCAACGTGATCTTTGCTTTGGGTAACCTGGCCACAAAGCAGGCTAACATTTTGCCCCCCAAAGTACATCTTATCGAGGATGAGATGTGCTTTGAATATGTTGAGCTAAATCTTTCTAGAATATCATTTGTCCTTGAGAAGGCTTTATCCAATTGTTGCATTGCTTCCATTGGAGCTAATCAGGCTAAGTTCTATGAGAGGAGTATTCGAGACGATCAAGAAATTGTTTAAACCTTGTCAAATCAAAAGATCTAATTCATCCGTCAGAAGTCATGCTAAATTGTCGGCTCCCGAGCGTGATCCTACACGCATAGGTCGTCGCCAAATAACATCATCACTCTATGCAAGCCAAGCGCGTGGTAGGGTTGGACTTTCTTTTACATATGAGTCAATAAATGAAGTAGCCACCCAAATCATGGGGCGATGTAAGAATCTTTGGGCTCTGAGCTAACAACTGGACTGTTGGGATAAAGCACATCAGAATCAACATACGAATTTGTCATTTGTACTCAAGTTTGGACTAGCCTGATATCTTGATATTGATTCAGGATCTTAAAATAGTATTGAATCGTAACAGAAAGGAATTCAAAAGCCATGATCACTCTGGATCGTAGTCGAGAGAATCCACAATTGTTACGGATCATTTCTTAATCCAATATTCACATATGAAGTAGTCAGTAAGGGATGTTGTTAAAATTATGTGGACCAGTGCCAATAGGATCGTCACCATCGCGAGGTAGTAGATAGGTTTGTCATACCCTCCATTCGGTGTAGTTTGAGTCTTTAAGTTCCCATTCGATCCACAAGCTTGCTCTCTTAGTCGGCAAAGATGAGTAAGATTGTACTCCGGAGGCATGACGTACATGTTTTGAATCCCATTTCATGCCAGGATTGTCTTCAAAGTTAGTCTACGAACCGACACTTGTGCTCTCAGTGCCATCGGAGGACAAGCGAGGTCAGTACTTTTGCCCCCAGTATCGATGGGGGTTGAGTTAAGTCAATAAGGCATTTAATCTTGAAGATTTTATACTTCCTGTCATTGCATCTGGTAAAAGCTGCAGGTTCAGCAATCTTAGTCGACCCAGATCATTCTATACTGTTTCTCAATTCAGCAAAAATCGGAATTGTATATGCGAATGGTTGAACCACATTTGCTTTGATATCATCTCTTCTCTTTAGTCAGATAGTGAGGATTTCCTCATCGGGCATCAGCGACTTCGGTTACTCTCATCAGATCAGTTGCGGAGTCAAGTAAGGTTGTTGAATGCGAGTGAATAAATGTCGTTATGAAGTTAGTTGGGCCCCACCGTTAATGCTTCAGCATAGTCCGAAATGGTTATCACAGTCTTATTGAGTCTCTTTCTCATGCTTGGGTCAATTGTGCTTGACAAACAAGATCATGGGCTCGATAAGTGGTATAGATTCTCTTTGGAATTGCACATTCTTGTCGTTGTTTTCCAGGGCTTTTCCTTTGTCCTTATCATTTCGGGAATTAGAAGGTACTCCATTCTGTAGTCAGGAAGGCCTCTAGGTCATTCGTCTCGACGCTAACACCTTTTTGTCATGAAAGTCTATCCACTTCAGGGTTGAATTCATCAAAATCTCTGAGCAAGTCTTGTTATAGAGAAAATTTAAAGTCCGGGGGAATAACAGGAGATCCTGACGTCCCACGTGTGAGGGCTGTAATTGTCGTTATCCATATCATCTCGAGAAGTGTCGCCTCTCGAGAGGTGCCGAATCAAACTAGCGAGCAGGTTGTCATCAAAGAATTGATGCACATTATCATGATCCTGGCTGGTGCCCCCAGCATCGAATCTGAGATTACAAAGGGGGTCTTTGCTGATTTCTTGTTTCCACGTCGGTATTGCCCCCGGGTCATGGTTCGAGTCATTCGACCTGACTGAGTTCCTGTTTTTCGAATTGTTGCGTTCTTTCTTGGAGCTGAGTATGAAATGTCGCTTGAGTATTCATTCGAGTTAGAATTAAAACTGGTCGTGCATGATCTGAGTTTGTCACAATTCTTGCATTCTCATCTAGGATGTTGCAGGTAGCCGTTCCATTGCCCATGTTACCATCCATGATGTAGGGAATCGAAACCGCATGCTGCGCGCCTCCTGATTGGTTTGTGTTCAACCCAAGCTGATGGTTGATATCTGACTGTGCCAAGTTCGTCACTACCTGAACTTCAATTTTATCATTTCCAACGAATTGATGATTTTTTCTCGGCCTTCCAGTTCATTCCTGAAATAGGTGAAGGTCGGCCTCGGGCTTCTTGATCCTACACGAGCATTAGCCGTCAATCAGGCTTTTGTCATTCGGCTGGGAACGGAGGCATCGAGTAATTGAACTATGCTGCTCAAGGCTCGTATCATGTGCCCCCTATCCACAAGGGGTTTTGTTGAGTAGTACACTTCGAATTCATGTCTTCTCTAGATTCATGTTCACTTCTCGCATCAAGAGCCGGAGTTGAGTGCAAAAATGAATTGTTGGTATTCAGCCCATGCTAAGCCCTAGTCTCCCATCCCAGCTCCGAGGATAGAAATCAAGCGGTGAAGGGTCAGATTGTAGTCGCCTCGAGTACTCCCGTTTACTCTTTGCATCAAGGGAATGTTCGGGGACGAAATGATTGCATCATGTTCAATTATTACGTGGGATATATCCAGCCTTATCTGAGCTTCCCATTCTGGAAGTAAGTTGGGATCAGTAGATGGACGTTCTCTTTGCATCTGCTTTCTGGTCTTCAAGGGGCCTGCATCATCCTTCTGGACGCGACCCTTTGTTCGTTTTCCATTAGCACGTTGCCATCATTGCAAGTGAGGCCCTCGCGTTCTTGACTAGTTATCTTTTGTAAACCTGCGTTTAGTAATAAAAATTCTGTTCCTTTCGCATTGTCTTGTACCTACGAATGGGCAAATAAGTCATGAAGTGTAACACCCCACGTCCATTAATGTCACTCACAAAGGGAATGCATTAACTTCCATGGAGGTTTTAAGTGAATATAGAACAGTAAAATTACAACAAGACAGATATAAAATAGTACTTGGAAATTCAAAAACTTTATTTCATTGTAGCAGAAGTCAAAACATGTTTGATTACATCATAACACCATATTCAATGTCAAGTACAATATCTATCTTGATAAAACAAGTACATAATCCCATTACATGAATAGCCATTAAAAAGAAAGATAACAAGCTGGACTTTACTTCAGCAGTCCAAGCTTTCCAGAAGATAAGCGATCCAACTAGACTCCACTAGAACTTGGCCCAACCTGCGGACCTGAAGGGAGAAAAAGGATGGAAAAGAGGGGGTCAGACATAAAGTCTGGTGAATATGATAATTCTACAATATTATTACCAAAATAACTGGACTAAGGCATAAGCTGGAAAACAAGAAAATGTCTATGAAGAGCAGATTAAGGACATAGACAATCGCTAAAGGCAACGTTATAGGCGCTCCTAAATACTAAAGGATAAACACTATACTGCACCACACCAGTCACCCTAAAGATTCATCCCACTTAGCTTCACTTAGAAACTTTCCCAATGGCTTTACGTACCCCTAGCTGACTACATAGGTGCCGCCTGCCCCTATCTCCACTAGGTGTACCCTACTTCCCATTATTCGATCGGCTCCCTAACTCGTAGATACCCGTGCTGGCCCCACAGTGGGGTGTATCACTCCCCTAAAGTGGCAACCTGATACAACGGACATGCACGGCTTATACCTACACGATGCAACAACGTCTTACCTACCAGCCCGGGTCCACACACGCATATGAAACCCGTTGGACTTGCGTTGCCACCGCTCCCTGTTTTGGCCTCTTATAGTCAAACCCAGTATGCGTGTCCCGTCCTCGAAATGGGTCGAGCCCACAAAGATACGTTTTGGGATACTGGTTGAAATGGGCCCCCACTATTTACCACAAGCATTCCACCTAAGCTTGTCCCCATTAGTCCATCCCACTTAACCCACTTAGTCATGTTCATTTACATGTGTGTTTGGTTAAGTCTAATCGTATTTCAAATGCCTCTAAAGGCAACCACCAGATTCCTCATGCCACCCAAGGCACCTACTTAACCCCCATGTCCCACCTTACATGATTATCTGGTTAAGTATTTCTTAGTTCATTAAGGCCATAACCTCATAAAGACCTCTCACATTAGACTGACATTTATGGCAGCTGGATTTGCCGGGCGGGTCCGGGCAGTCTTACACCATAAAAGAGTCTATCTTTACAACTGTTATGCTTTAGTTTGGGCCTAGGACCTCTCACATTGGGCCGACATTTGTGACTACTGGATTTGCCGGGCGGGTCCGGGCAGGTTTACATCACAAACGGGTCCAACCTCGTGTCCTAAGCATTGATTATTAATAATAATCCACTTTCCCCCAATTTTAATAATTCCCTACTTGAATTATTAATTACTTCCAATTTTTAACAATGTCCATAATTGACTCAATTATGGACATCCATTCATGGTATGCAAAATCTTACAAAATTGCACCCAATTTATTAATTCCTAATATTACCCCTACCCCACGTTTGAACGTTTATTCGCAAAATATATGTTAGACTCGAATAGCCTAACTCATAGCATAAAAGAGATTATCATAATAACAACATGTATATGTGACCAAATGAATCATAATAAGGGGTGAAACTTGCATATGTCCAACTTGCATAGATTATACATGTCATGGACCTAAAGGTGTCAACTTGTTCAAAATTCACCTAATATGATCTCAATCAATTTTCATAAACTTACATATGAACATGTGTGAATCAACATCATCTAATTTTTTTTAACAACATGGTTTTATATGGGTACACCTAACTCAATAGGCAAATTCCCATAATCAAGTTTTATTTAATTATAGTTTCAAGTTTATGGGTACTCCTAACCTAATAGGCAAATTCCCATAAACAAGATCCATTTAAATTAAGAAAAGAAAAACATAACTTTAAGCATGATCCAACAACATGATTTTTCAACATAATATAGCATGATTTATAACATGGCATAGTATGATAGTATAACATAGCTTGACATGATTCTCAACATAGCACGACAAAGCATAAGAGAATTTACAACATAGCATGACATAGCATATATAATTTACATCATACGACAACATAATAACATAATAAGAGATCCACAATATATAGAATTTACAATTACAAATCACATCACTTTCTTGTGATCCATTCATAACTGAGTCAAATTAGTTTGTAAAAGTCTTGTGAGAATCATCATACTCACCAACAAAAGAAAAGAATTAGAGAAAGAGAGATCTTTTGATTTGATTTGTGTAGATTTAGTTGTAGATGATTAGGCTTCCTCTTCTTAGTTTGTGACGGCTATGCTGAACTCCATGGCAGCAGCATGACGGTAGCTTCTCTAATTTTACAAGTGATTTAGGTCTAGGGTCTACCCACTTATTTATAGATTTTTAGAATTCATTTAGGCCATTAGATTTAACCTAGAAATAACCACAGCCGTTCAGACAAGATGGGGTTTATCTTGTTGACTCAGCAATGAGTCAGAAGTGACTCAGCAAACACTCAGCAATATATATATATATATATATATATATATATATATATATATATATATATTCTACAATGTACACATTAGATACATCCCCCCCTTTTACACACTTATTATTGTTTTTATATACATATTAGATACATCCCCTCTCTTACACACTTATTAATATTTTTATATTCATATTAGATACATCCCCTCTCTTACATACTTATTAATATTTTTATATTCATAATAGATACATCCCCTCTCTTACATACTTATTAATATTTTTATATTCATATTAGATACATCCCCTCTCTTACATACTTATTAATATTTTTGTATTCATATTAGATACATCCCCTCTTCTACACACTTATTATTATTTTAGCAACTTTAGTGTTAATAGAAAATTCGGGGTGTTACATTCTCCCCTCCTTTTAGGATTTCGTCCCCGAAATCTTCAAGTCTGGAAGAATATATATCCTACCATCCAAACGTCCATCTACTCATCCATCATACACAGGCATCCATTGTCCTTACAGACTTCTAATGCTTTCATGTTTAAATGCACAGTGTGTGTATATCTCCGTATCTAATGCAAAATCAGGCGGTCCACTGATTCAGTTGACCTCCTTAATGCAACTATGATCGTGCCATGCATCCATTATGTATGCAAAAGATTCTTAATGCTACATAATACTTCTATATGCGTGCACAACCATCATCTGAATGCAGCATCCACATGATAATGCAACCATCGTTCATCCATTTTACTAAATATATCCATATATATGCAATATGCAATATGTAGTGACTAAGCCGATCTAGTGCCTAAAGTGTGTGTATATATGCATCCACGAGCAACCACTAGCAAACACTTGCATCCATTTTGCATCCATCATACATAACATGTCTCAAACACATGTTTCAACCATAGGATTATCCTAACTAAAGGTCAAAGATACTAATGAGAGGACATACTAAAGATAAGATAAGATAAGCTAAGCGATAAAGGAGAAATTAAAAGACATACCCTCAAAAAGAAAAGGGTACAACGAACGCATCTTCTCTTCTGTCTCCCAAGTTGCGTTGCTCCCATCATCTCCCCATTGCACTTTAACCAGTCTGACCTCTCGATTACTCAACTTTTTGATCTCCGACCCAAGAATGCATGTAGGAGCTCGTCTAATTGTTGCATCACGCTCTATTTCCACCTCTTTAAGCAAGCTCGGCTCTACCACCTCCGCGGTCTTGTGCAAACACTTCCTCAAATGTGATACATGGAATACGTCGTGTACTCCACTAAGTTTCTCAGGCAACTCCACCCTATATGCCATCTTCCCAATCCTGTTTTTTACAGGAAATGGCCCTACAAACCTTGGTGCTAATTTCCCCACGGACCCAAAGCGAACAACATTCTGTAACGGAGATACTTTGATAAAAACCATGTCCCCAATGTCAAACTCAAGATCTGTCCTCCTCTTATCAGCATACGATTTCTGCCTATCTTGTGCTGCTTTCATCCTCCTTCGAATCAACTCAATCTTCTCCGAGGTTTCCCTAACCATATCGGGCCCAAGTAGGATTTTATCGGTAGATTCCCACCAACATGTAGGCGGACGGCAAGGCCTTCCATAAAGAGCTTCGAAAGGTGCCATGCCAATACTAGACTGAAAGCTATTATTATATGCGAATTCTACTAACGGAAGGTGCTCTTCCCATGTACCCCCAAAGTCTAGGATACAAAGCCTTAAAAGATCCTCTAGAATGCGATTCACCCTCTCGGTCTGGCCGTCTGTCCGAGGATGATATGCGGTGCTCAAACATAGCTGAGTCCCTACCACCTCTTGTAAACTCTTCCAAAATTCGCTAGTAAAGATGGGGTCACGGTCGCTTACTATACTAGAAGGAATACCGTGCAAACGAACTATCTCCTTAATGTATACAGAAGCCAACCACGGAGCAGTCCTCTTACTTTTCACGGGAATAAAATGGGCGCTTTTAGTAAGTCTATCTACTATAACCCAAATCCCCGTGTTACCCTTCCTTGATCTTGGTAATCCATCCACAAAATCCATTGAGATGCTTTCCCATTTCCATAGTGGAACTTCTAATGGGTGAAGCAACCCACCGGGTTTCTTTTGTTCTGCTTTAACTCGTTGGCACACCAAGCATCTAGCGACGTACTCGGCCACATCCTTTTTCATACCGGCCCAAAAGAAAACCCGCTTCATATCTTTGTACATCTTATCCCCGCCGGGATGAATGGTCATTTTTGAGCGATGAGCATCATCAAGAATGGCCTTCCTTAAGTCTTCATCTTGTGGTACACAAAGTCTATTATCCCTTCTTAACCAACCCTTATCGTCTAGGGTATACCTACGAAGATGGCTTGACGACTCCCCCCCTTTGAGCTTTTCTACTATCTCAACCAACTGTGGGTCGTCTCGCTGTGCCTCACCAACCCGTCCTAGAAGTGTAGGTCTAACCTCCAAGGATGCTAACAGACCGGGTACTAAATCAACGGAGGGTCTAAAGTCAAACATAGAGATGAATTCTAAGCTTTGTCATTCAACAAACAACGGACTCAAGGACAACCTTTTCCTACTTAAGGCGTCTGCCACCACGTTACCCTTGCCCGGGGTATATGCTATTTCAAAATCGTAGGAGGCTAAGAATTCCATCCACCGTTGCTGCCTTAAATTCAAATCCTTCTGAGAGAATAAGTATTTTAATGATTTGTGGTCAGTGAACAGTTCGAATTTTTCACCAAGAAGATAGTGACGCCAAGACTTAAGCGCGAAAACAATTGCGGCTAGCTCTAAGTCATGCGTGGGGTAATTCTTTTCATGAACCCTCAACTGCCTTCCACCATAGGCTATTACTCTTCCCTCTTGCATGAGGACCGCGCCAAGTCCCGTCCCACAAGCATCAGTATAGATGGTAAACGGTTTATTCCCGTCTGGCAGCACTAAGACTGGGGCTGAAGTTAAGGCTCTCTTTAAACGTTGGAACGCATCATCGCAATCTTTGTCCCACGTAAAAACCAGGTTCTTCTTCGTTAACCGTGTTAATGGAGCTGATATTTTTGCGAAGTCTTTGATAAACTTCCTATAATAGCCAGCCAACCCCAAGAAACTTCTTACTTCGGTTGCATTTTTAGGGACCTTCCAATCTTGGATGGCCACCACCTTTGCGGGATCCACTGCTATCCCTTCTTTGGAAACCACGTGCCCTAAGAACCGTACTTCCTCCCTCCAGAAGTGACACTTAGAAAATTTTGCCTTAAGGTTATGCGCTCGAAGGGTTTCCAACACTTCCCTAAGATGTAGGGAGTGCTCTTCTTTATTCTTAGAAAAGACTAAGATGTCATCCACAAAGACTACCACGAATTTGTTAAGGTATTCCCTAAACACCCTACTTATCAAATCAACAAAATATGCAGGGGCGTTTGTCAAACCAAAGGGCATCACTAGCCATTCATAGAATCCGTCAGGAGTCCTAAAAGCAGTCTTATCTATACTATCCTCAGCCACTCTCAGTTGATGAAAGCCAGTGGCTAAGTCCAACTGCGAAAACACTGAGGCGCCAACTAACTGATCAAAGAGATCGTCAATCCTCGGCAGTGGGTGTCGGTTCTTTTTAGTAAGCTTGTTTAGTTCTCTATAGTCCATACAAAGTCTAAGAGACCCATCCGCCTTTGTGGCAAAAACTACTGGAGCACCCCACTCCGATATACTACGTCTTATGAACCCCTTCTCAAGCAACTCCTTTACTTGCTTATTGAGTTCCCTCCTTTCACGAGGAGCCATGTGGCGCACTGGCAAAGATATGGGTTTAGCATTATCCACAAGATAAATTCGAAAGTCTATCTCCCGCTTTGGAGGTAAGCCCTTCACCTCCTCAAACACATCCGGATATTCCCGGACCACTTCTACCGATCGCAGGTTCTCTACAGACGCGTCAAGCGATTCAAGATAACTTAGCATAACGGAATTTATGGGATTACAAAAGATGTCGAGAGCATTACCAAGGCGAGTCACAAGCCTAACTACTCTCCTTTCACAATCAAGAATGGCCCTATTTCTAGACAACCAATCCATTCCTAAAATTAGCCCATAGCCCGTGAAGCCCAATACATAAGCATCACATCTAAATTCAATGCTAAGTATAGAGATTTTCAAATCCAAACATATCATGGTCAAATGAGCCGAACCCCCAATTGGATTTGAAACGACCAAGGGATCCTCTACTAAACTGGTGTTCAAGTGCAGTGATTCAACTAATGATGCAGAGATAAACGAATGAGATGCGCCAGAATCGAATAAGGTACGGACAGGATGATCAAACAGAAAAACTAAGCTTTCAACAGAAATTGTTCTACCTCTTTCTTGCAGCGGTGGGGCCGCAATAGCCTGAACTTGCCCCCTTGCCTGCCCTGGTGCCATAAAAGCCTGCACCTGTCCTCCCGAGGTAGACCCTGCCCTCTGCCCCTTCTTTGGACAGTCCTTCACTAAATGTCCCGCATCTCCACAATGAAAACAACCAGTCTTCTTTTTCTTTCTACAATCTTTGCTGAGATGGCCAGGCGTCCTACAATTGAAGCATTTCTTCTTCCCTTTGCCATTATTGTTTTTACCACCCTTCTTATTTTGCTGTTGGGGTTTCTTCTGATCCCCTTTCTTTTCAACTGCCTTATCCTCATGCATAAGTGCCATTTCTACTAGCTTTTCAAAGGTGGCTCCCATAGGGATGTGGGTCATAGCCAACCCTTGCAACGGTTCATTCAAGCCTCTAACGAACCTCAAAGCTTTCTTCTCTGGCGTGTTCACCAACTCCAAGCCAAACCTTGCTAACTGATTAAATTTATTGACATATTCCTTTACTGATGAGCTCCCTTGCTTTAGTGCCAGGAATTTTTCCATATTTAAGTTCTCCTCTGCCCTTGAAAGAAACTTTGCCTCAAACCTTCATCTGAAATCCACCCATGAATCAACTGGACGTTCCCCGTTAGTGACCTCCCACCAAAACGAGGCCTCTCCCTTCATTAACCAAGTAGCTAAACGGACTTTCCTCCCATCTTCCACTTCAAAGATATCCAACAATTCCTCAGTCTCCTTAAGCCAATCTCTGGCCTCCACAAACGTCTCAGTCCCTTGAAAAGTTTTTCCTCCCATAGCCTTGAATTCCTTGCACGTCTTTGCAAAAGTGTCAACACGAGGAGGAGGAGGAGGAGGAATGGGTGCAACTAGGGGTGGAGGAGTATCCGCTGGGCCTGCAGTGGTGGCCCTAGCCTCCAAGTATCTCCTAAACCACCCTGGAATCGTCACACCTTCTGGGAGATTAAGATCTTCAGCCATGCTGAAACGAAAAAGGAAAGATTCAAAATGGAGAATTCGAAAGATAAAGATAAGGATATGGCTATTTGGGATTATGTTTTTCATAAAAACTTTCTTTAAATAACATGTTTGTTTTTTTTTTTGAAAGCACTTCTTCCAAAAATACTTTAGAGAAAAAAAATATTTTTCTAAATTTTTTTTATCTGTTCTGGTAACCTTATGCTCTGATACCACGTGTAACACCCCACGTCCATTAATGTCATTCACAAAGGGAATGCTTTAACTTCCATGGAGGTTTTAAGTGAATATAGAACAGTAAAATTACAACAAGACAGATATAAAATAGTACTTGGAAATTCAAAAACTTTATTTCATTGTAGCAGAAGTCAAAACATGTTTGATTACATCATAACACCATATTCAATGTCAAGTACAATATCTATCTTGATAAAACAAGTACATAATCCCATTACATGAATAGCCATTAAAAAGAAAGATAACAAGCTGGACTTTACTTCAGCAGTCCAAGCTTTCCAGAAGATAAGCGATCCAACTAGACTCCACTAGAACTTGGCCCAACCTGCGGACCTGAAGGGAGAAAAAGGATGGAAAAGAGGGGGTCAGACATAAAGTCTGGTGAATATGATAATTCTACAATACTATTACCAAAATAACTGGACTAAGGCATAAGCTGGAAAACAAGAAAATGTCTATGAAGAGCAGATTAAGGACATAGACAATCGCTAAAGGCAACGTTATAGGCGCTCCTAAATACTAAAGGATAAACACTATACTGCACCACACCAGTCACCCTAAAGATTCATCCCACTTAGCTTCACTTAGAAACTTTCCCAATGGCTTTACGTACCCCTAGCTGACTACATAGGTGCCGCCTGCCCCTATCTCCACTAGGTGTACCCTACTTCCCATTATTCGATCGGCTCCCTAACTCATAGATACCCGTGCTGGCCCCACAGTGGGGTGTATCACTCCCCTAAAGTGGCAACCTGATACAACGGACATGCACGGCTTATACCTACACGATGCAACAACGTCTTACCTACCAGCCCGGGTCCACACACGCATATGAAACCCGTTGGACTTGCGTTGCCACCGCTCCCTGTTTTGGCCTCTTATAGTCAAACCCAGTATGCGTGTCCCGTCCTCGACTTGGGTCGAGCCCACAAAGATACGTTTTGGGATACTGGTTGAAATGGGCCCCCACTATTTACCACAAGCATTCCACCTAAGCTTGTCCCCATTAGTCCATCCCACTTAACCCACTTAGTCATGTTCATTTACATGTGTGTTTGGTTAAGTCTAATCGTATTTCAAATGCCTCTAAAGGCAACCACCAGATTCCTCATGCCACCCAAGGCACCTACTTAACCCCCATGTCCCACCTTACATGATTATCTGGTTAAGTATTTCTTAGTTCATTAAGGCCATAACCTCATAAAGACCTCTCACATTAGACTGGCATTTATGGCAGCTGGATTTGCCGGGCGGGTCCGGGCAGTCTTACACCATAAAAGAGTCTAACCTCGTGTCTTTACAACTGTTATGCTTTAGTTTGGGCCTAGGACCTCTCACATTGGGCCGACATTTGTGACTACTGGATTTGCCGGGCGGGTCCGGGCAGGTTTACATCACAAACGGGTCCAACCTCGTGTCCTAAGAATTGATTATTAATAATAATCCACTTTCCCCCAATTTTAATAATTCCCTACTTGAATTATTAATTACTTCCAATTTTTAACAATGTCCATAATTGACTCAATTATGGACATCCATTCATGGTATGCAAAATCTTACAAAATTGCACCCAATTTATTAATTCCTAATATTACCCCTACCCCACGTTTGAACGTTTATTCGCAAAATATATGTTTGACTCGAATAGCCTAACTCATAGCATAAAAGAGATTATCATAATAACAACATGTATATGTGACCAAATGAATCATAATAAGGGGTGAAACTTGCATATGTCCAACTTGCATAGATTATACATGTCATGGACCTAAAGGTGTCAACTTGTTCAAAATTCACCTAATATGATCTCAATCAATTTTCATAAACTTACATATGAACATGTGTGAATCAACATCATCTAATTTTTTTTAACAACATGGTTTTATATGGGTACACCTAACTCAATAGGCAAATTCCCATAATCAAGTTTTATTTAATTATAGTTTCAAGTTTATGGGTACACCTAACCTAATAGGCAAATTCCCATAAACAAGATCCATTTAAATTAAGAAAAAAAAAACATAACTTTAAGCATGATCCAACAACATGATTTTTCAACATAATATAGCATGATTTATAACATGGCATAGTATGATAGTATAACATAGCTTGACATGATTCTCAACATAGCACGACAAATCATAAGAGAATTTACAACATAGCATGACATAGCATATATAATTTACATCATACGACAACATAATAACATAATAAGAGATCCACAATATATAGAATTTACAATTACAAATCACATCACTTTCTTGTGATCCATTCATAACTGAGTCAAATTAGTTTGTAATAGTCTTGTGAGAATCGTCATACTCACCAACAAAAGAAAAGAATTAGAGAAACAGAGATCTTTTGATTTAATTTGTGTAGATTTAGTTGTAGATGATTAGGCTTCCTCTTCTTAGTTTGTGACGGCTATGCTGAACTCCATGGCAGCAGCATGACGGTAGCTTCTCTAATTTTACAAGTGATTTAGGTCTAGGGTCTACCCACTTATTTATAGATTTTTAGAATTCATTTAGGCCATTAGATTTAACATAGAAATAACCGCAGCCGTTCAAACAAGATGGGGTTTATCTTGTTGACTCAGCAATGAGTCAGAAGTGACTCAGCAAACACTCAGCAATATATATATATATATATATATATTCTACAATGTACACATTAGATACATCCCCCCTTTTACACACTTATTATTGTTTTTATATACATATTAGATACATCCCCTCTCTTACACACTTATTAATATTTTTATATTCATATTAGATACATCCCCTCTCTTACATACTTATTAATATTTTTATATTCATAATAGATACATCCCCTCTCTTACATACTTATTAATATTTTTATATTCATATTAGATACATCCCCTCTCTTACATACTTATTAATATTTTTGTATTCATATTAGATACATCCCCTCTTCTACACACTTATTATTATTTTAGCAACTTTAGTGTTAATAGAAAATTCGGGGTGTTACATGAAGCGTTATAAGTAGTCAATGCAATTATAAATGAAAATGCACTAAAGTAGTATGTGTGTATAAGTATGCTCCCAATCAATCATTAACTTAGTGCCTGCCCAGGGCTTTGTTGAGGATTGATTAGGACCTAAACTGTTTTGCCCCCATGTCCGGACATGGAGGATCCGGGCTCGGAGTTCAGTCAGTCCCCTGACACTCTGGCGGGGTAGGAGCCCTTGTGGCGTTAAGTCTCTAGCGCCTTTATACTTTCTCTGGAGTTCGAACTCAGCTTTCAATCTGCTCCCCAATCCTTCAGCGGGGTAGGAGTTTTATCTTTTTTCATGATATGCTCAACGATCCTTCAGCGGAGCAGAAATTATGGGGGGTGTCGAGTCTCCAGCACCTTTCTCAGCGCTTAATCATAGACGCTTTTATACTCTCCTGGCGGTCGCCAAGGTTAGAGTTCGAACTCAGCTGTTCTGTCGCTCCCCGATCCTTCAGCGGGGTAAGATTTCTTTCTCAGTGCTCAATCGGAGACGCTTTTATACTCTCCTGGCGGTCGCCAAGGTTAGAGTTCGAACTCAGCGGTTCTGTCGCTCCCCGATCCTTCAGCGGGGTAAGAGTTCTTTCTCAGCGCTCAATCGGAGATGCTTTTATACTCTCCTACCTTTCGCCGAGGTTAGAGTGTTGTCGAGGCGGTTCCCATCATGGTACACCTTCGCGCTGAGGTAAGAGCACCCGTTTGGTAAGCGGGAGGTCCTGAGTGTGGACGTCATCTTCGCGTCCTTTATACTCTCTCTCGGCTCTTGAGAGTTAGAGTCATGGATCGAGCGGTCTTCAATCATGCACGCCCATCAAACTCATCCTAGGTTTATATATTTTAATCCAAGCTCTGAGGATTAACGTCAGTCAGACAAACAGTTGGAAAACATTTGCCAAGGCTTTGCGTTCCTCCGAACAGTCTTTGGGAGGATGGGCTGGCACCAAACTTCGGGTACCTGCGTTTTTCATATCGCACGAGTTAGTTATGTCAGTAACTCGGAAAGCATGTGAAAGTAGATTGCATGGTTAAAACGTAAGCATATCGAGAGGCAGTGTTGCCTCCTTTATTGGGATTCATGTAGTCTGGCGGCATCGCGGATAGGATTGAGCCATATAGACGGTCACACCGCGTCCTTCTGGAGTAGGACTCCAAATTTGCAACTCAAAGATTTATGTTCAATTGTCTTGTGGTCTGCCACGTGTGAGCCAAGGATTGGATGGTCATCCCGGATCCACCTTGAGCTATACAGCATTCTTTAGACGAAGAGCGTGGCTTTGTAAACAAGCTGTTCAGTCGAGCTCGTTATAGTATTGCTCTATGGCTCTATATGCGGGTGTTACAAGTTTGATCGGTAGCAAATCCTGGATACCTACACCATCCACATATTAATTCATCTGAGTTAATTACATCAATAACTCATAAATCATGCAAATATAAGAGTCATGGTTATAGAATAATCCTGTTAAAGGAATGAGTATCATTCTGAGTGAAAAATGGCGTTGCATATTCATTGCAGGTCCATTTTACTTCGCCCTATCTCTGCCAATAAAGGGCTGCAAAAGTCCTTTAGTTGATGAGGGGTATCTTTTTAGATTATCATGGGGGCGGCAGTCCCAAAAAATGAATAGACCTTGGTCGGGTCTTGAGATGGCAAAGGCGGCTAGGTAGGTACTATAAGCGAGTGATGAGGTCGCATCTCCTTCAAATCGCCTTTTTGCCCCCGTGCTGAGGGTAAGGATGGAGTGTCAGGAAGTCATGACTGGATTGCTAATGGTAGCACATCTTTGCATTAGTGTTAGGTTGTAAATTAGCATGAGAACAATGGATTCATGCTTATAGAAAGTTTTGCACTTTCCATGCTAGGAAATAGGATATTACTGCTGGGGAGATTATCATATCACATAAATTTGCTGATATACCCTCGATCCCATATCGGGGACAAGGGTTGGTGTGCCGACAATCAACCAGCATTCATGCGTAAGCGTTCTAGATCTTCAACTCGCTAACTTTCAGGCAAGACTAAGTCAATTGGCCAGGCAAATTCTTGATGTATCAGCTCTGAATTAGATGATGTAATCTCGAGCAATTTATGCTCAAATCTGTAGTTGCCCCCAGCCTTAGGGGAGTGAGTCACTTGGCAGATAATCGATGAGAAGAGTGGAAGTATGAGTCTTCACTTTCTAACTTCAGAACGCCGTTCGCCAGAAGTTTCATTCATGTACATCTCCCATCTAATGGGTGGCTGATTGGTGATTTGGTCGAATCATTCAGGGCGGTGAATTCGGCAATTGCACTCGTTGATGTTTGTTTTGGGACAACCTTCCAAGAAAAATAGGCAATGTCGAATTGCATGTCATATCTCGAGGCATAAAGAACGATTGCACGCCTTTCACTTCACCTTGTTAGATGCATTATGTGCTGTAGGAAGTTTATCGTGGAGTTAACCATGACTCTCTTCCGGGTTTGGTCTCCAAAGTTGGATCAACTTCCATCTGATCAATGGTTGTATTTCATAGTGTCTTGATGGGGATAATCTCTATCTTTTCTAGATTGTCGGACCCTTCTAACTTGGTCAGATTATCCGCCTTCTGATCTTCTGCTCGCAGGACATGAGATATGTTGTAACGTTCTAATACATCCAACAACCCTTCTTCCGGTTCTAGGTAAACTGCGAGTGGTGGTTCCTTCGTCTGGAATTCCTTTCGAGCCTGGCGAACAACAATGTGAAAGCCAGAAAATATGCTCAATGCCATTATTCCCAACTCCTTAGCGAGTTTCAATTCGATAACCAGGGTGTCGTCTTCGGAGCCGTTGTCAGTAGCGGAGAATTTCAACCGCAAGGCATAGTAAATTGACCGCCCTTTAGGGGTTATTAATAAGATACTGGCGTCGGACAGTCAATCATTCTTTGCACCGTCTAATTTCATTATCCAGGTGCATTTTCTACATCTGCCACATCCTCTTCGGGAGTGGTACATTCAGCGATGTAGTTGGTTAATGCTTTCCCTCGTATGGACTTCTTTAGGAGGGAGAGAAAATGCACAAAATAAGACTATCACCTGTCATGGCTAACTATGAGGCCTTTAGGTTCATTCCAGATATTGAACATCTCTGTCAGATTCGAAACGTGGTAGGTCGACCGCTCGGACTCCATAAGACTATCACCTACATGGACTTCTATGGGCCTTGCACTTTGGTTGTGGACCATATAATTCAGTAAGCACTGGTAAGTTACCTCGGCATCCTTCGGTCCGAATGCCAATTCCATATAACAGTACAGTTCGAGGTCAATGATAAAACATGTTTATTCATGATCAGGCACATGCATAAGAATTTGGTTGTAAGCTGCGCACATGTCCATGAGAGGGATACATTCATGTCTAGTCATTGAATCCACAAGCTGATCAATTCTGATTGACAGGAAGCTTCCTTTTGGGCGAACTTTGTTCAAATCTAAGAAATCAATGCGTGTGGGCCATTTTCCATTAGCGTTCTTGACAAGGACAGGATTTGATATCCAAGCGGGATGTGTGGCACATCATATAAAACCATTGCCTCTCAACATTCCGACTTCCTCTTTCATGGTAGATGCTTTCCCTGGATCGAGCATACGTCTTGTTTGCTTGGCAAGAACACACTTCAGGTTTATTCTCAACAAATGACTCATAAACTATGGTAAAATCCTGTGAATATTAGCATAGGTCCAAGCGAACACATCCAGATTTGCCTGCAGAAAGCATGTCAGTTCCTTCGTTCGGAAGAGGTCTAAATGAGATCCGATTTCAAGACCTTAGTCAGGTCGATGTCACCAATCGGAACATGTGTAGTTGCGTCATTAGATGTCACCCTTCTGCATCCCGAATGATGATCTTTGTTGGGATCTAGATCTTCAGACAGATCCTTGGGCAATTCCTTTTGTGATGCTCCCATTATTCGCAATATTGATACCTCCTTCACACTCCATTTCATCTAGAGGGGAAGCATCTTTGGGTTTCACGCCATCTTTGTTGCGTAGCATGATCCATCCAGTTGAATAGTCGGCTTCTCCAATAACTTGGTCACCATAGACCATTCCCGCTCCATCTTCGGTTGGCATATTTAGCAATAGGCTCTAGGGTGCAATGTAGGCTCTGAATTCTGTTGGAGCTGGTCTGTCTGAATCTTGATCAGATGAGCTTGAACATGATAGCATAGCTTGTGAGGCTTCAAGTAAGGTTCGTATATCCTATCACAACTGTTGTATGAAGTGGAGAGCTAATGGTTGATTCATATTTGCGTTGATCTCGAGCTCTCTTCTCTTGACCAAGGTCATATAGTGGCTGGTGAGCAGTCAATGTTGCTATCATCCGGGCAAGGATCCCTAGGTCCAATCATGGCTTGCAGTGATTCAACTAGTATCTGACTCTGGGAACCAAAGCGTGTTGATCCAAACCTTATTCGATGGCAATCAATCTTTGTTGTTGGGTATCCCATTATTGAGAATCATGGTCATTGGGATCTTCTGAGTCATCTTCAGAATAGTGTCCGGATTGTTCTATGTCAATGTCATCTGGTATCCCGACCGTTGGATAGGTTTAAGTCACGTAAACTAGGTGATCACTACTTGTTCAGGAACATCATCGGTTGCATTGGGGAGATCTTTACACCATCGGAGCTCTGGAAGAGGAGGCTGTTATGAGACCATCATTATTTTGTATACTGCCATAGTTAGCGTGTCGAATCTTTTCAACAACTCCTCACATTCAATAACATCGGTAGATAGAGGTCATGGCTTCTGGAGGAATTCTAATTGTTGCCATTCCGTTGTCAAATTCTTTGACAATCCGTTTATTCTTCATTGACAAGCTTTGATGAATGCTGTTGGCCAACATATATGTCGAGCTGAAGATGAGCCATGCTCCGAGCCGAAGGCGAGGCCGTGCACCGAGCCGATGGCGAGGCCGTGCCTCGAGCCGAAGGCGAGGCCGTCAGCGGGTCCGGGCGCAGCGCCGACGGGGGTCCTTTTATGAAATGATCTGAAAATTGTATTTTTTCCAAAAATTGTCACTTTTTTGGATCGGGTCGTGACCCTTTTTCGTCGTCATTTTTCCGGATCGTGGTTCGCTACTGCCCTCCGGTTCGTGGTCCAGCTTAGCGATCGGGATACTCCAACCTTCCAGCTTCGGATCGGTTTGTGGTCTTCTCCAGTTCGTGGATATGTTCACAACAATTGCTCCAGGTCGGGTCGTGGATGTATCACCGGGTCGGATCGCGACTTCCTTGCTCGGTCGGGTCGTGGGTTCATTTTGAGACCGGATCATGGTCTCCCCGCGATCTGCGATCCGCGATCCCCTCGACCTGCTCCAACACATTTTCTTTATTATCCTCATTTGGTCGTGAAGCTTATGAACCCTTAGCGTTTTTTCGAAAGTATGAAGCTCTGATTTTCTGAAATCAACGAAATATTCAAAAATGATAGAAACGTGGACTGTTTTCTTCGAACTTTCAAATCCAAATAATGAATAGCAATCCGATAGGCTGAGAATTCAATTCTCAGTGAAAGAACCAAAATGTTAGACCAAAAAATGATCCTAACACCCAAATCGTCGTATTTTGAGCATAGGATATGAAGAAATAACTGAAAAATATAGAAAAAGTGAGACACCAAGATTTTTATAGTGGTTCGGCGTTAACGAGCCTATGTCCACTTCATATTTTCTCATTTCATTCATGGATTACAATTACTATGAATATTCTCTCCGAATTCATTGAATTTTTATTGAGGAAGATGATAGTTATTCATGGAGAAGTGTTAGCCATGGCAGCCATGGACAAGGAGATGCCAAAAGTCCCTTGAAAATGCCCTCTGAAGGTGTATTTATAGCTGATTCTGTCAAGCGGATCACGGTCACACGTTGCGCAAATCCCGAGAATATCGGATTGGATCGAGGCTTGATGAAGAATTGGTCAATATGACAGTTGTGGACAGGTGTCGCGAGATCCATGCATCTCGGATCATGATGGACTTAGTCAGAAGCTTCGCCACGTCCTCGGGGATCGGATCGGATCGCGTAGGCAAGGTCGGATCGGATCGCGTAGGCAAGGGCGGATCGGATTGCGGTCATATGCCAGCTTACACCCGTTCACGGAAATGTGCGTAACTCTCATACCGTAAGTCCGATTGAGCCAAACCAAAGCTCAAACTGAAGCTAATTCAAAGGGCTACAAGTTAATGAGGTGAATAGATCCAAATGAGGTCATTTGATAGGGGTTTCGGGCCAGTTTATATTGATGTTGTCATTTTGACCAAACTGCCTTGTGTCTTCTGACGATGCTTCCAATGCCAGAGAGCGATGTTATCCAGAGATTCCATATGAGACAACATTTACCCAGAGGTGTGTCAACATGATCTTTGCTTTGGGTAACCTGGCCACAAAGCAAGCTAACAATTTCCTCACAAATGTACCTTGGAAATAAAAACAACATTTTTATTTGAAATGAATTATGCATATAAAATGACCTTTTGATTTGAAACCTGTTATGAAAATAACATCTTTGTCAAAGTATGATTATAGAGATAAAAATCACAATTTTGTGAAAACATGTTTATTGAAAATAGAAATAACATTTTTATCGAAATTTGTTATATAAATAAAAACACAGTTTTGGTCGAAACTTGTTTAGTGAATAAAAATCTCATTCTTGTCAAAACATGATTATAGAAATAAAAACAACATTTTATTTGAAATATGTTATGTAAATCAAAATAACATTTTTTTATTAGAAATTTGCAATGATAACATTTTTAGAAATGTGTTGTGAAAATCAAAATGACACTTTTGATTAGAAATTTGTAATGAAAATAAAAACAACATTTTTATACCATGAAAAGGACTAAACAAAATCAACATATTTTGATACTAGAAATGTTAACATTAGAAAAATCATATTTTGATAGTAGAAATGTTAACATTAGGAAAATCATATTTTGATACTAGAAATGTTAACATTAGGAAAATCATATTTTGATACTAGAAATTTAAACATTAGGAAAATCATATTTTGATACTAGAAATGTTAACATTAGGAAAATCATATTTTGATATTAGAAATGTTAACATTAGGAAAATCATATTTTGATACTAGAAATGTTAACATTAGGAAAATCATATTTTGATAATAGAAATGTTAACATTAGAAAAATCAATATATTTTGATACTAGAAATGTTAACATTAGGAAAATCATATTTTGATACTAGAAATGTTAACATTAGAAAAATCATAGTTTGTTATAAAAAGGTTGCATTAGAATAAAATCATGCTTTGTTATAAAAAGTTTTCATTAGAATGAGTTTGACCAAAATTATCACTTTTTGGTCAATAAAATGAGTTTAAACAAAATTCTCATTTTGTTTGCATTGGAATAATTAATAAACAAAATCATCATATTTGTTTACATAAAAAGGAAGAATTGAAAATGTATCATTTTTTTATATACATTAAAAAGAAGAAGTTAAGAATGTATATTTCTTACATTAAAAAGAATGAGTTAAAATGTATATTTTTATATACCTTAAAAAGAATGAATTAGTAATGGACATTTTTGTCACATTAAAAAAGTATGAAGTAGAAGTACATCTTTGCCATTAAAATGAAGGAGGCTAAAAATATACATTTTGGTAAATAAATATGAGTTAAGATTTTTATTTTCATTTGTCAACAATAGAAAGAATTGAATTAAAAGATTAGATTTTATTGCCATTTGTTCACAATAAAAAGTATTGGAATGTATGTATGAATGTTGAAATGTGTGATGTGTTAAATATAATGTTTAGTATACTCAAGTTTGAATATTACACTCCCATTTACAAGTTACCCGACTTGTTTATGTGATTGGGACGATAATTTTCACACATCGCCCAAAGTGTACAAATAATTTATTATTTAGCTGATGGATGAAACCCCACACGGGTATTGGAATGATATTGGATGCACACTAATCCCAATATTTAGTTATCTGTCAATCGATGGATTGACAGTCTGTGATGAGCGTTAGTTATTTACTTTAATGCTCACACAGTTATAAATTCCACTTTGGGTGTTAGTTGAATGCTTAGTAATTATTTATCATGATTGTTGATTACTTACAATATATGGTTGTTGATTGAGTCACATTCCAATAAAGAATATTTTAGAAAATGTCTTAGAAAAGAATATATTTTGGAAAAATATATTTTTATTGAATGAATTAGTTATTAACTAAAATAAATCATTAAATTAAGATTTAATGAAGTATTCAAATTTAGTGAATATTTAATTGAAATTAAATTAAATAAACTGGATTTTGGGTTTGTCGTGAATGGTGTCTTCAATAACGCCTTTCTTAAACCTAGTAGAGAAATGAATAAATCTTTTAATTAAGATTATTAAAAGTTTTCAATTTATATTTAGTAATTGAAATAAGATGAAATGTGAGTCGGGTTTATTGTGAACTGTGTTTCTAAGCGACATTTGTTCTTTAACCCAACTGACAGTGAAAATATGATTTGGAATATATATATCTTTTATTAAGATTTAAATGGGAATTTTCCAAAAGTAAAGTTTTCCAATTTAATATATTAAATTGGAATTGGATAGAATTCGAATTAATTATAACTGAGATAAGCTTCTGTAAAAGAAGACCGATACTACATATGGAATTTAAGAGGCCTTGCCGTTATTCCATTTATATTATTGGTTGGATACAGAAATTTATAACGATTATATATTGATTTGTTTTCTGTGAAGATTCCATATTTTATGGAAGACGATTTTAGGATTACCGTGAACTATGTTTTAAATGACATTATTTCTTTAACCCAGTTAAGAATAAGATTTATCTCTTAAATCTAAAGAATCATTTAATAATGATTTTTGATATTTAAAACCAAATGGTGTTTTGCATAAGTCTTTAAAAGTAAGTTTTAAGAATAAATGTAAAGAATTTGTCTATGATAGAATAATTTGAATATTTTATTTAAAGGAATATTCTGAATTGGAATGAGGCGTTGGATGTGTTTCATAGTACTTGATTTTTATTATAAAATACGCGAGTTATTCGGAAAGACCGGGTTTAACCCATTCCGAATAATTACTACGACGATGAAGAGTCGAAGATGAAGACGGTGTTTGAAGACCGACAATCTTCACATCGAATGGATGTGTCGCTACAGAGACCCTTGATGGGAGTAGATACCTTGAAGGGGCTTCAGTGGTGGCCGTCCGAACTATTGTTGATTGTTCGGATTTGGTTTTCGCTCAGACCCAGATCATTAGCTAGTAAATGGATGCGTGTCTGACATTGGATTTCATTCCATGTGAATTAAATCGATTTCTATTAATGTATGCCTATTTGGTGGTGGAGAATTTATTCTCTACTTAACACCTTGGTATATATTAATAGTGATTGATCGCATGGCGTGAATTGTCAATGTGGCACGCTAAGATGCAATTGATCGAGACTTTTGTTGAAAAGCAGGGCCTTGTGGGATGATCAAAGCATAGCCTATTACGACATAGCTTTGTGTATATCATGACTTCGCGAGCCTCACACCCCGGGATGAGTCAAAAACGGGATATGGACCGTAGGGAGTGCACACGTTTCTTTCTAGCTAGTGGTAGTGTCAGTGCTTAAACTGGTTGGCATTTTCCTTATGTGGATGATGGATTTTGAGGCGCCTCGGATTTTTATAGGCCGATAGTGGTCATATTATAGGTTCATAGGAACCAGGAAACGTGTGTTCAGGCATAACCAATCCACTGCCAATAGGCAGGGACCGGCCCTACCGCTCCAAGGGTTGCCCATAGGTGTGATCCTGAGGCATTTGCTAGAGTGTCTCGAATCGTAGAGGAGCTTGCCCTTAGCCTCGACTCATGATGGAAACCTAACTTCCAATACGACCTTGCAGTTTTGATTGTAGAACTAGTATGGCGACATGATATATGGTACCCATGCCGTCTAGGATTGATACATTATGATTGAAATTGTTTTTGAAATATATATACCCATACATATACACACTAATATTAAATCCGTTTTATTGTATCAAGCATCTTTTGACCATTATAAGGTAAAACCCTATCCTCCGGTTTGCGTTGCATTGTGTGATGGGACCTGGGTCTTATAATGGTTTCATTTTTCTAAAAAGGCATTGCGTTGTTTAACGTTTTACTTTATTTTATGCACTGGCAATCCAATGGAGTAAACCCATTCCGCATTAGCGGCGTGGTCCTGTGATTAGCCATATTAATTAGATAAGTTAAGTTAGATTTCTCATACCAGTCCCATGACTGACCTGTAGTTTGTTTCACTGGCAAACTCGGGTGCCCATATTTTTCCACACGGGCAATCGAGTAGCTTTTTTTGCAGATATATTTACAGGATCCTGGCTTACAGCTGAAGCGATATTCGGAAAGCTCTGTATCCGTGTATTCCTTTTGGTTGGGTATTTGTATTAATTTTCCGCTGCTATTTAAATGAAATTTAAAACTTTGATATTATTGTATTTCTATTTCTGTAATAAGTATTCATACTCTGTTACATTCTTGTACTCTGATGTAATTGTTGTAATCAGCCATAAAGTGTTCTTCAGTTTGTGTTCTGATGTGTGTTGTTCTCAAAGCAATCCATGCTTTCCTTGATTGGGAAGTTTCAGTCGTCACATCTGGTATCAGAGCTTTGGTTTACAGAGCTCGAGAACAAGACACATTAGAACCGAACGAAAGAATTCATCAGAGATTGGATTAGAAATATCCAATAAGAATAACTCGTTAGAGATGGGATCAGTAGTATCCTAGAACGAGTGTGAAGAGTATTATTTTCTTTAAAAAAATAATGAAAACAAATTTAGTTTTGAAAATTTTATCTTAAAAATACGTATTTGAGTATATTACTATATTTTAATGTGGACAATCGAGTATATAAAGATTTCGAATAAACGAGTAATTAACGGATATTCTAAGTTTTAATATACTGGATAGATATAGAATCACACTCTAGTCGCCCAGAGATAATTCTGATGATCGGTGCACCATCACAAGTATTTATGTCCGAGTCTCGAAAGTGGTATATCTATATATTTCCATTGACTGGTATGAGAACCAAAACTTAGTTAGAACACATTGCTGTGATTTGCACTAAAAATATGATTTTTGGCTATATATAAAAGTTATATATATTTGAAAAATTAATTACCTAATTGATTGATGGTTGTGATGTTTGATTATTAGCTAAGCTAATAAAATTATTGGAATGATAATTACTTTAACTAATAAAATTATTGAAAACAATAAATAGAAATTTAAAGTTAAGTTGGTTAATTAAACAACTTTTAGCTCCGTTCCTTTTCGAGGACGAAAAGATTTTAAGTGGGGGCGATTGTAACAACCCGGAATTTTGGGGCCAATTTCAAATTTTTATTTTAGAAATTTTAATGGAATTTTAATATTTAAAATAATCTATTTTAAATAATAACGACTAAGAATTTATTTTAAAACGAATAAATTTAATTTAATTCTAAAAGGAGTTAGAAACAGCGCTGCAGTTTGAAAATTTGAATTTGAACTTTGACTGACTGTACCGGATTCAAAATAAATCAGAATTGAACGAAACTAAAAATATTTAAATCTGTTTAATAATATCTTTCTAACGAATCTGAAAATTTGAAATTTCACTTTGAAAATAGAAAGTTATGCCCAGTTTAAAATTTTGAAAAGTCGCTGTAGAACTTAATTATATTTTAATTAAATATATTGGCCTTAAAAATAGTCATTTTTCAAACGACCTCGGTTTTCGACGAAACCACTTTTGTTGGAACCGGAATGTCAAACTATTGCTAGGTTTCAATTTTCATAATTTCTCGAATTAATATGTGAGTGTGGCAAAAAAAACGTGTTTTGTCAGTTTCAATCAATTTTAATCGACTTGAAAATGACCATTTTTCAAACGGTCTCAGAATTCGACAAAATTAGTCTTGTTAGAACTGTATCGTCAAAACATAACTAGAAATAATTTTTCTGTAATTTTTAGAGCTCGTATGTGGCCCCGACAATTTAAAATGTACGTTTGAATTTAATAATTAAATGATTTATAATTAAATTTAAAGAAAAATATATCATAACCGCCAAATTGGGTTACGAAACATATTCCAATGTGTCCGGGATGGGGGTATTTAGCTAGGGGCGTCATTCGTTGGGTTCGATTCAGAGTTAGTATCGTCAAATAAATAATTCTTGAATTAATGAATTAAATAAATAAGAAAATACGCGTATAAATACGCTATACTATACATAACCCTAATTTCAGAAATGCAATACGTAGCCGCCGCCTGAGTGAATCCATGGCCACGGTTCTTCCAATCTTCTTCCTCAATCACGATTAAAACTCTCAGGATTGTTCATACTTTCTAAAGGGAAATTAGAGAGCAAGTTATGATCTTCGTTTTCATACGGTTTGATCTTGAAACAGTGGAGCATTCGAGGAGCCACAGACCCCCAAACGCCGCCCGTTCACAGCGCCGCCGCCACCCAGGGGTGCGATCGCACCTGACACGTGGACCCCCCTTGCGTGCCCACCCCTAGCCCATCGAGGTGCAACAGTCCGATCGTCATCCTAACGCTTGTGGTGTTCAAAAACTTCAACCCTAAGATTGAGCAAAAGGGGAAAGTTCACGGCCGTATACTGATTAAAGAAGAAAATGGGTATATTTAATCAATTAAATTATTTATTATCTTTAAAAGGTTAACAAACTTCATAAAATCATATCTCGTTGAAACAGAAACGAAAATTGACGATTTCAGTTTTGTTGGAATCATAAATTCAAGATCTTCGTGATGACGCTGACTAGATCGAAAACAGAGGAAACCAGAATTTGGGAAAAATTCCAATCTGAATCGAGGAATTAAAAGCTATCGGTGAGATTTCTCGTTTTAACTTTTAAGTAAAAATTTATATATATGTGAACTGTTTCTGATTGATCTTAATTGTGATTGTAATATTTTATGTGCCGTGAAAATTTTGTATGGATTGATTTACTGTGTTGATGCTGCTTTGTCGAATTATAGTTGGTTAGAATATAAATATCGATTTGGTTTGAAATATGTTATATGAATAAATATAACATTTTTGTTAAAAAATGTAGAATGAGATAAAAATACCTTTTTGGTTAGAACTGTCTAATTAGATTTAAAATATCATTTTTGCTAGAATTGACATATTTCATGGTCATTTCGCTTGAGATTTAAAGGAACAAATTTCATTGTCATTTAGTTGTAGTATAAAAATGAGGCAAATCTATCATATTTGTTTGTATTGTAAAAATGAGGCAAATTTATCATATTTGTTTACAGTATAAAAATTAGGCAAATTTGCCATATTTGTTTACATTATAAGAATGAAGATAGAAGTGAACATTTTTGTGTCATTAAAAAGATTAAATTAGAAATGAACATTTTTGTGTCATTTAAAAGATTAAAATAGGAATAAACATTTTTGTGCATAGATTAAAACAAAAATATGCATTTTTGTCTACATTAAAAGGATTTGTCAAGACATGATTATAAAAGGAAAATTAACATTTTTGTTTATTGTGAAAGGATGAAAATAGAATAACCTATTTTTATCAAAATATGATTTGTGAATAAAATCAACATTTTTTGTCAAGAATGATTAGTGAATTAAAATAGCATTTTGTCCAAAGAATGTTTAGTGAAATAAAATAACATTTTTATATAAATGTTACAATAGAAATAAAAATATCATTTTTATAAATTGTGGTATTATAATGAAATAACATCTTTTGTCAAAACATGATTTTTGAAATGAAATAACATTTTAAAATGAATGTTACCTTGAAATAAAGTAACATTTTCTTATAAATGTTATAGTGGAATAAAACAACATTTCCTCACAAATGTACCTTAGAAATAAAAACAACATTTTTATTTGAAATGAATTATGCATATAAAATGACCTTTTGATTTGAAACCTGTTATGAAAATAACATCTTTGTCGAAGTATGATTATAGAGATAAAAATCACAATTTTGTGAAAACATGTTTATTGAAAATAGAAATAACATTTTTATAGAAATTTGTTATATAAATAAAAACACAGTTTTGGTCGAAACTTGTTTAGTGAATAAAAATCACATTCTTGTCAAAACATGATTATAGAAATAAAAACAACCTTTTATATGAAATATGTTTTGTAAATCAAAATAACATTTTTTTATTAGAAATTTGCAATGATAACATTTTTAGAAATGTGTTGTGAAAATAAAAATGACACATTTGATTAGAAATTTGTAATGAAAATAAAAACAACATTTTTATACCGTGAAAAGGACTAGACAAAATCAACATATTTTGATACTAGAAATGTTAACATTAGAAAAATCATATTTTGATACTAGAAATGTTAACATTAGGAAAATCATATTTTGATACTAGAAATGTTAACATTAGGAAAATCATATTTTGATACTAGAAATGTTAACATTAGGAAAATCATATTTTGATACTAGAAATGTTAACATTAGGAAAATCATATTTTGATACTAGAAATGTTAACATTAAAAAAATCAATATATTTTGGTACTAGAAATTTTAACATTAGGAAAATCATATTTTGATACTAGAAATGTTAACATTAGAAAAAACATAGTTTGTTATAAAAAGGTTGCATTAGAATAAAATCATGCTTTGTTATAAAAAGTTTTCATTAGAATGAGTTTGACCAAAATTATCACTTTATGGCCAATAAAATGAGTTTAAACAAAATTCTCATTTTGTTTGCATTGGAATAATTAATAAACAAAATCATCATATTTTTTTACATAAAATGGAAGAATTGAAAATGTATCATTTTTTTTATATACATTAAAAAGAAGAAGTTAAGAATGTATATTTCTTACATTAAAAAGAATGAGTTAAAATGTATATTTTTATATACCTTAAAAAGAATGAATTAGTAATGGACATTTTTGTCACATTAAAAAAGTATGACGTAGAAGTACATCTTTGCCATTAAAATGAATGAAGCTAAAAATATACATTTTGGTAAATAAATATGAGTTAAGATTTTTATTTTCGTTTGTCAACAATAGAAAGAATTGAATTAAAAGATTAGATTTTATTGCCATTTGTTCACAAAAAAAAGTATTGGAATGTATGTATGAATGTTGAAATGTGTGATGTGTTAAATATAATTTTTAGTGTACTCAAGTTTGAATATTACACTCCCATTTACAAGTTACCCGTCTTGTTTATGTGATTGGGACGATAATTTTCACACATCGCCCAAGTGTACAAATAATTTATTATTTGGCTGATGGATGAAACCCCACACGGGTATTGGGATGATATTGGACGCACACTAATCCCAATATTTAGTTATCTGTCAATCGATGGATTGACAGTCTTTGATGAGCGTTAGTTATTTACTTTAATGCTCACACAGTTATAAATTCCACTTTGGGTGTTAGTTGAATGCTTAATAATTATTTATCATGATTGTTGATTACATACAATATATGGTTGTTGATTGAGTCACATTCCAATAAAGAATATTTTAGAAAATGTCTTAGAAAAGAATATATTTTGGAAAAATATATTTTTATTGAATGAATTAGTTATTAACTAAAATAAATCATTAAATTAAGATTTAATGAAGTTTTCAAATTTAGTGAATATTTAATTGAAATTAAATTAAATAAACTGGATTTTGGGTTTGTCGTGAATGGTGTCTTCAATAACGCCTTTCTTAAACCCAGTTGAGAAATGAATAAATCTTTTAATTAAGATTATTAAAAGTTTTCAATTTATATTTAGTAATTGAAGTAAGATGAAATGTGAGTCGGGTTTATTGTGAACTGTGTTTCTAAGCGACATTTGTTCTTTAACCCAACTGACAGTGAAAATATGATTTGGAATATATAAATCTTTTATTAAGATTTAAATGGGAATTTTCCAAAAGTAAAGTTTTCCAATTTAATATATTAAATTGGAATTGGATAGAATTCGAATTAATTATAACCGAGATAAGCTTCTGTAAAAGAAGACCGATACTACATATGGAATTTAAGGGGCCTTTCCGTTATTCCATTTATATTATTGGTTGGATACAGAAATTTATAACGATTATATATTGATTTGTTTTCTCTGAAGATTCCATATTTTATGGAAGATGATTTTGGGATTACCGTGAGATATGTTTTAAATGACATTATTTCTTTAACCCAGTTAAGAATAAGATTTATCTCTTAAATCTAAAGAATCATTTAATAATGATTTTTGATATTTAAAACCAAATGGTGTTTTGTATAAATCATTAAAAGTAAGATTTAAGAATAAATGTAAAGAATTTATCTATGATAGAATAATTTGAATATTTTATTTAAAGGAATATTCTGAATTGGACTGAGGCGTTGGATGTGTTTCATAGTACTTGATTTTTATTATAAAATACGCGAGTTATTCGGAAAGACCGGGTTTAACCAATTCCGAATAATTACTACGACGATGAAGAGTCGAAGATGAAGACGGTGTTTGAAGACCGACGATCTTCACATCGAATGGATGTGTTTCTACAGATACCCTTGATGGGAGTAGCTACCTTGATAGGGCTTCAGTGGTGGCCGTCCGGACTATTGTTGATTGTTCGGATTTGGTTTTCGCTCAGACCCAGAGCATAAGCTAGTAAATGTATGCATGTCTGACATTGGATTTCGTTCCATGTGAATTATATCGATTTCTATTAATGTATGCCTGTTTGGTGGTGGAGAATTTATTCTCTACTTAACACCCTGGTACATATTAATAGTGATTGATCGCATGGCATGAATTGTCAATGTGGCACGCCAAGATGCAATTGATCGAGGCTTTTGTTGAAAAGCAGGGCCTTATGGGATGATCAAATCATAGCCTATTACGGCATAGCTTTGTGTATATCGTGACTTCGCGAGCCTCACACCCCGGGATGAGTCAAAACCGGGATATGGACCGTAGGGAGTGCACAGGTTTCTTTCTAGCTAGTGGTAGTGTCAGTGCTTAAACTGGCTGGCATTTTACTTATGTGGAAGATGGATTTTGAGGCACCTCGGATTTTTATAGCCCGATAGTGGTCATATTATAGGTTCATAGGAACTGGGAAATGTGTATTCAGGCATAACCAATCCACTGCCAATAGGCAGGGACCGGCCCTACCGCTCCAAGGGTTGCCCATAGGTGTGATCCTGAGGCATTTGCCAGAGTGTCTCGAATCGGAGAGGAGCTTGCCCCTAGCCTCGACTCATGATGGAAACCCAACTTCCAATTCGACCTTGCGGTTTTGATTGTAGAACTAGTATGGCGACATGATATATTGTACCCATGCCGTCTAGGATTGATACATTATGATTGAAATTGTTTTTGAAATATATATACCCATACACACTAATATTAAATCCGTTTTATCGTATCAAGCATCTTTTGACCATTATAAGGTAAAACCCTATCCTCCGGTTTGCGTTGCATTATGTGATGGGACCTGGGTCTTATAATGGTTTCATTTTTCTAAAAAGGCATTGCGTTGTTTAACGTTTTACTTTATTTTATGCACTAGCAATCCAATGGAGTAAACCCGTTCTGCGTTAGCGGCGTGGTCCTGTGATTAGCCATATTAATTAGATAAGTTAAGTTAGATTTCTCATACCAGTCCCATGACTGACCTGTAGTTTGTTTCACTGGCAAACTCGGGTGCCCATATTTTTCCACACGGGCAGTCGAGTAGCTTTTTTTGCAGATATATTTACAGGATCCTGGCTTACAGCTGAAGCGATATTCGGAAAGCTCTCTATCCGTGTATTCCTTTCGGTTGTGTATTTGTATTATTTTTCCGCTGCTATTTAAATGAAATTTAATACTCTGATATTATTGTATTTCTATTTCTGTAATAAGTATTCATACTCTGTTACATTCTTGTACTCTGATGTAATTGTTGTAATCAGCAATAAAATGTTCTTCAGTTTGTGTTCTGATGTGTGTTGTTCTCAAAGCAATCCATGCTTTCCTTGATTGGGAAGTTTGGGTCGTCACAGAAGGAGTACGCTAATAAATTCAATCAGTTAGCGAAATTTTTCTTAGACTTGGTGAATACACCTGAAAAGAAGGCCCTAAGATTCGTTAAAGGTTTGAATGAGACACTACACGGGTTGGCTATGACCCACATTCCTATGGGGGATACCTTCGAAAAATTGGTTGACATAACATTGATGCATGAAGTGGAAGCCAAAATTGAGAAAAAAGAGGAAAAGCTCGAAGGACCACAGAACAAGAAAGCGTGACCCAAAAAGGAAACAAAAAAGAAGGATGAAAAGTCTGAAGATAAGAAGGAGAAAAAGTGCTTTACTAGTGGAAGCTTGACTCATCTGAAAAAGGATTGCAGAAAGAGGAAGGGCACTTGCTTCAACTGTGGTGAAATGGGACACTTCACTAGGGACTGCCTAAAGAAATGAGGGCAAGGGCAGAGGAAGGGACCTACTTCTGAAGGGCAGGTGAATGCTCACATGGCTGGTGGATAGGATAGAGATAGGAACATTTCTGTAGAAGGTTTAAATTTCCTTATCTGATTAGTTAAAACTCTTTTTGATTCTAGCATTTTGATTCTGTAATTGAGACTCTGCACTTTAATACTGGTTTTGTTTCTGATCCCGCTATAGTGTCAAACCCCATAAGGGTTACGACTCATCTATTTGTGGTAGGTTGGGGTTTGAGGGTATTTATGTTGAGCGTTAAGTTGACTATGACGCATATATTCTGGGTTTTGTGGGATATGGTGGGGTTTTATCATGCTTAGTTTCCTAAGAATCATTTGATAATCTGATCTATACCAGTAGTCTATAAGTATCCGAATATTTCTGAAAAGGATAGGGGTTTTTCCTCGAAGAGTGAAGTAGATTTCTAGTTTTGACATTGTTTAACAGGAGTAATTCTCTGAGTATCAATATAATGTTGATTTCGGTCTTCGGGGTTGATACTTAGAGATTTATTCTCTTAACCGATGTCTAATGGGAACAGAACTTTTGTTTTAATTGTACTTGCTTCTATCACTTGGCTGTATCCTATCGATCGAGTCTTCGACCTTTAGGTACATGTGTTTGAGGCATGTTATGTTTGATGGTTGGAAGTGGATGCAAGTGGTTGCTAGTGGTTGCTCGTGGAAGCATATACACACACTAGGCACTAGATCGGCTCAAAAGCACTCTCATACTGCGTATGGATGCATGCGCATTTTTTTTCAATTTTTGTGGATGCAAAATGATTTACTCATCAAATGGATGTTGCATTTGGATGAATGGTTATGCACTCATATAGAAATGATGTGTATCAAATAGGATTTCTTGCATACATAATTGGACTCATGGCACTAACATAATTCGCATTGAGGAGGTCAACTAAATCAGTAGACCGCCTGATCTTTGCATTAGATAAGAGACATATACACACACTTTTGCATATGTTCATACAACATTAGAAGTTTTCTAAGGACAGTGGATGCTTATGGATGATAGTTGAGTAGATGGGTGATTGGATGGTAGGACACATTCTTCTTAACTTGAAGATTTCGGGGACGAAATCCTTTAAGGAGGGGAGAATGTAACACCGCGTATTTTCTATGAACATAAAAGTAACAAAACAAAGTATACTTAATTTTTAAAAGAATAATTAAGGGAAACAGGTTACGCTATTGTGTTCATCTCGGAATTCTACTTGAGATAGAGTCCGAGTTTGCGTAAATCGGACTCCGTATGAAGAATTTATGGCCCTCAGAAGTTTCAGGAATTTAAATAAATTAAAACAGCTCAGATTTAAGTTTGATATTCAAACCACACACCTGGGCTAGGTGGGAAATTTCTCACCTAGGACCCAGGACGACCTGGGGGTCGACCTGGGTCATGTAGGTCAACCAGGGGGTCGACCTGGGTGTCGACCTCCCCCATATTCCCAGATCCGAGGACTGGTTCATTTTTCTGCATTTGGACACCCGTTCTGACCAGATTCGTTGATCCCTATGCTATTTAAACACCCCCAAACCCCACTTTCTCTCCACACCAAACCATTGTAACACTATGCTGCCTTAATTCTAATTAAAATAAATCAATGGCGTCTCTACTCTGCTGAAACCTAAGCTAGAACTAGTGCATCTTCTTCATCCAATCTGAATAGGATTAAAAGAGAACAACTACAACCCTTTTTCTTTTAGAATCAAACCAAGGTGAGTACAGTTATTTTCAGATATGAAATTTAATTATGATCTTGACATGGCTATAAATCTAAATTTGAGATTATGCATATTCTTGTTTATCAGATCTGTTTTTCTGTGTAGGTCTATTTTATTTACATTATAGTAACTATTCTGTATCTCTTCCTTCCTTCTGTTCTATAGCCAGGCTACCACGAGCCTGAGCCAAATCTCATAAGAGATTGACGCACAAACGATAATATAGGAAAAATAGTGAATGATGCATAATTAGACATGACTGATTTGTCACTGATTTGAGAAAAGAACATATGTTGTAATTTAAGATCTAGATTTGGGCATACTACATATGATAGTCTGTGATTTGGAAGAAGGAGAATTATTGTGTATATGACTTAGGCGCAAATATCTATATTATAATAGGGTAATTATTAAATGTGAATACGCCTAAATGGGGATTTTGGATATTAGGCATACACTGAAACCAAAAGCTATAACTTGGCATAATTCGTATTGTATCTCATGATTTGGGTTTTTTAGAGAATATTCTGTACTGTGTAAATTTAACTAAAATTTGGGGCATATGGCATATGTTATGTTGTGAATTATGACCATAATTTGGGCGTGTGAAATCAGGCTTAATTTTATGATTAAATCTGTTAAATTGCCTAATCTGCTAAATCTGTTGAAACTGAATACGGTAAATTTGGGGCATGAAAATCTGTAGGCTCGATCTAAAATTGAGCAAAACAAGTTAATAGAACTTTGAATAATCTGATGTAACTTGTAAAGAAGTTTAATTTGTTGAATTAACATAATTAGTCTGATATTGGCATAATCTGTGAATGAATACTTTAGCTAAAGATAAGAATGCTGAGACACGAGGTTCGACTCTGTTTGCGGTAGAAGCCTGCCCGGACCCAGCCGGCTTAACCAGCAACCGCAAACTGTCAGTCTAATGTGAGAGGTCGTAGGCATAGCTAAAAGATGCTTAGACTCGAGGTTAGGTCTGGCTTGTGGCAGAAGTCTTCCCGGAACTGCCCGACACATTCAGCGGCTACAAGCTACCGACCTAATGTGAGAGGTCTATGCATTTGTAATTAATTAATGCTAATCTAGGATAAATATGATGCCTAAAACGTGTTGGGTGGATACGGGTAAATCAACTAGGTGGATGAATCTAATAAACCCGTTTCGTAAATCTATAGGCCTAATACAAATTAAGGTAAAACAATCTATAAGACTGTTAATCTGGATATCTGATCCGTTAGTCTGAGAAACTTGTTAACCTATTTATCTGATCTGAGAACTAGTTAATCTGAACTTTGTACATCTGAAATCTGTAAGCAAGTTAATCTGAAATCTGTTAGTTTGGGGATACAAGGTTAGGAAGGGTAATTAATTGTGTCATCTATTGTGTGGGACCCATATTAGTTAGTAACCCTTTTCTGGTATCAAAATTATGACCCAATACTAGGATGGGTCCAGGCAAGCTTACTGAACTAATTGTAAGAGGTTCACTCTGATAATGGCGAGGGGTGTCGATGGCGCATTCCAACCGGGTCATGTGCGTGCATGGATCTGGTCTGCTCTGAGGATGTAAGACAACGTGACATATTTAAATAGGTGTGTGTCTATAGGTTGCCACTTTAGGGAATGATACACCCTTTTGTGGGGCCGGCACATGGTATTTATGTATTAGGGAGCCGATCGGTTGGGGTAGAATTTAGGGTACACCTAGTTCTGTTTGTTTCTGTTGGCGTGGTAAAGGCCCATTATTAGCATTCTGTTTCTGTACCTTCTGTCTCTGTTAGGGCGATAAAGGCCCATTAGTTGGGGTGGTAAAGACCCATTATTAGCATTCTGTTTCTGTACCTTGTATCTCTGTTGGGGCAGTAAAGGCCCATTAGTTGGGATGGTAAAGGCCCATTATTAGCATTCTGTTTCTGTACCTTCTGTCTCAGTTGGGATGGTATAGGTCCATTACTAGCATTCTGTTTCTATAGAGATTATTCAGTTTCCATTTCTATTTTAGTTTAGACATTTGGATAACACCTAATCCTGTTATACTAAGTATTAGTGCAAAGAAGTAAGATATTGGTAAGAAGCACATATTTGTCTATATCATTCTATTTCTTCTATTTAACTTAAGCATACCTGCTACTCCTGTTGCTGTAATCTCTCATCCAGCTTTGTTTACATGTCATGATACTACTATCTGTTTATATGCTGAAAGTTACTGGACTCGCCATACTTTATGTCTGACCTCGTTTGTTTTCGCCTCTTTTTCTTTCCGTTTCCCCCCCTTGGGTGCTCAGGTTGGAAACATAGGAGCTTGATTCATATTCCCTTTGCTTGAAGTGCTTGAAGTATTGCTTGGCTTTGACTTTACCATCTTATGGCAGTTATGTTGGGGATTACGGTTTTAAAATTTTGCATTCTGAAGGATTTTGGTATAAGACTGATACTAGTGTACATGGGTTTTGGTATTGTAATTTTGAAGGATGTAACCAAACTTATTTCTGTTTCTGCTGTAATAAAGTTATAAATTTTTCAAGTACTACATTACATATCTGGCTTGTAATATTCTGTTCTGTTTACTTATAATGCTTCATGGAAGTTAATGCATTCCCTTTGTGAATGACATTAACAGACATAGGGTGTTGCAGACATAACGTCTGGCGAGTCTAGTTACTTCTAGCCAGTAGATAAATAAAAGCAACATGATAGACATATAAAATGGATGAGAGAGAGACTTCTACATAAATGGCAGGTGTGACAAGGTAAGCAAGATAAGGTGTATGTGCCTCACTAATGATTACTCTGCATTATTATTACTATAACTGAAATGAGATGATCCCTTACACTATGAGTTGGTAGGCTTATGTCATACGTCCAATTATACCCTAACCACTACCCTAATCGATCTACTCCCTAACCTGTAGATATCCTATGCTGGCCCCACATTAGGAGATATCACTTCCTAAAGTGGCAACCCATGGTGTGCACAACCATATCTACTGGTGTCACGGTCGTCTTAGGCCCCTCTGCCTGGCCCATGCACGCACATGTCCCCGGTCGGTATGCGCCAACCACACCATCCGTCTCATTTGGATCACTTACAATCAATCAGTAAGCGTGCCCCATCTCTGCCTAGTACGGAGTTCTTTACTTGATACCAACTCCGGGTTACTGACTGAAATGGGTCCCACACAATACGATACAAGCACTCCCCCTTGCCTTGTATCTCCACTAGGTTTTCTACTGACTATGTATACCCTTAGGTGTCTTTAATTACATAGCCCTATACCAGTTATGCTTACCCTAAAGGGGTGTTGTTAATTACATAACTCCAATCTGTCTACCGGTTATGTTTACCTATAGGTGTCTTTAATACATAACCCCCAATCTTCCAACTGGTTTTGCTTATCTATAGGTGTCTTTAATACATAATCCTATCATTTCTATAGGTTATGTTAACCCTAAAAGGTGTCTTTAATTACATAACTTTATTTTTTCTGCCGATTATGTATACCACTAGGTGTCTTTAATTACATAAACGTATCAGGTTAAGTTTGTGGGCCTATATATACTAATATTACCCACCTACCTAAGATATACTTTACCCTCCCACTGATCTGAGCATGTTTGTTTAATGGTTAAGTTTGTTGGCCTATATATACTAATATTTCCCACCTATCCAAGATTTACTTAACCCTCCCACTGATCCAAGCATGTTTGTTTAATGGTTAAGTTTGTGGGCCTATATATACTAATATTACCCACCTACCCAAGATTTACTTAACCCTCTCATCGATCCAATCAATTTTACTTAACCCTAACTTCAGTTCTTATTCTTACAATCCCTAATGGATTAGTTTAGGTTAAGTAGTCCACTTTATTACCATGTCCATTTATGGTTTATAATGGGATATAGCTCCCACATTAGGCCTACAACGTGTGGATGTTGGATATGCCGGTCAGGTCCGGGCAATCTTATTCTACAGTTGGGCCTTACCTCGTGTCATAGCCCAATTCTATTTACGTACTTAGACATCTGACATTAGTTTCGACATTAGTGGATGCTGGATATGTCGGTCGAGTCCGGGCAGACTTCCACCACTAATGCAACCTAACCTCATGTCATAAGTACAATTACAATTCATAATTGTAATTACTAGGCATTCCATTTTTAATTAATTTACCAATTAATTAATCCTTTCCTTTTATAGGTGTCAATACCTATTTTACCCAATAATTTGAATTACATGTCCAAAAATGTTCATATTCAAATTATGCCATCTTAAACCCTTTTTCCCCTGTTCCTTAACTAGCGCTCTCAAAGAATTGGCAACATGCCTAGGCTAGACAATAGCCTAGTCATAAACTATAATAGGGAAAAACAATAGGAATGTAACAAAAGTGATCATCTTGGCATAAACATAAACTTAGCATGATAATGTGAACATACATACTGGTATGGACATGCAATTATCATCATAATAAGATGAACACAAAACTAGTGAACATAACATTATGTATCAATAAGCGTAGTAAGATCTAAATCAGCAGTTTAGATGTCCCATTTGTTTAGCTCTAACATGATAACACATGGTGATAGATTAGATGACATGATTCAGATCTAGAGGTTAAAATAGATCTAACATGATAACACAAGGTGATAATCTAGATCTGACTAACAGTTTCAATGTCCACATAAATTAGATCTAATAGTTTAGAAATAGATATACACAAATCCACATCATAGCATACCATAGAAGTTACAATTTAGATAAAGATTTAGATCCAATCCTAACCAATTCAAGATGGCATATGTTCATGATTCACATAAATGATTAGATCTATCTAATGACATAACTATTCACATTAACAGATTTATATTAACCACAATATAGTTACAAACCAAGATCCACAATAATAACATAGTAGAATAATCACAATTAAATTGGATCTAAAGAAATAGATCTATCATGACATAACAGAATAATCACAATTGAATTCGGATCTAAATAAATATATCTGTCATGACATAGCAGAATAATCACAATTGAATTCTGATCTAAAGAAATAGATATATCATGACATAGCAGAATAATCATAATTGAATTCATATCTAAAGAAACAGATCTATTATGACATAGTATCAGATATGATAATAGCATAGATTCATGGTTTACATATATTCAAATCATAGTCTTTCATAATTTACTTTTATTTATCTAAAGCTAAAAACAACTAGAACTCATAGTGTTAGGTTTAGAGAATAGAGAGAATGGATCTTGAATTTCAAAAATGGATTTGTAGAATATGTTGTTGTAGAAAACGGTTCAGTTCGCACTCCAGCAGCACATGGTCTACATGACTTCCAATGAAGAAAATATGAGAAATAAGACATGTATATATAGCTTCCAGACCCCCTGAAATCGAGTGCCACGCAGCCCTAGGGGTGTTGACACCCTTATGGGTAGGTCGACCCCTAGGTCGACACCCCTCTAGGGGGGTCGAAACCCTAGAGCGAGAATTTTTCCACTTAGAGGAATTTTTCTAATTTGAATCCTTTGGATAGAATTCTAACTCACCTCTGACTCATGCGTAAATATAAAATATTTCTGTGCGTATACAAACTTAAAGCCCTCATAACTTCTTCATACGGTGTCCGTTTTACGCAAACCAAATGTCTATCTTAACCAGAATTTCGAGACGGATGCAATGGTGCAGCCCATTTCCTCTAATTCCGAATATTAAATTAATTATTATTTAATTTATTCTCTTTAATGTCATTAAAAATTCGGGGTGTTACACTGTGCCATTTCATTCAACCATGTTGTTGTACTTGATAAGACTGTTCTATTCATTGTTGCAATTGCCACCTTTCCATTTGCACCTTGCTTGTGTTAGACAATTTGAATAAGACTTTTTCCTTCCATTGGTTGTGCATACATGCATGTCACCATGTCTAGCTTGACTTGTGGACCTATTTCATTACTATTGTGTCACTTAACCCATCTTCATACTTATATATACTTGCACCTTTGTATATTAGTTGAACTTGCCACTATATACTTGCTGAGTTCCCAGTCTTGCCATGTGCATGTCGAAATTTGACTTGTATATATGTATACTTTTTATCACTTGAAACTGGCCATTAATATTTTTGTGCTTATGCACTGGATTGGCATGAGTATTTGACTTTCTTGGCATTTTGTTCCTTGCCTCAAGCAGATCCAATTATGTCCCTTGTGCATGTTGTATTCTTGACCCATGCTGCTTGGGCTTGTTTGTACTTGTTCATGTGCTTATTTACACTGTCTTGTAGCTGAAATATGTTGTGTACCCATTGTTGTGATGTGTCAGGATGTTGTGGTTATGCACACGTGTACATGTGCACGTGTGTACGTGCAAGCTTTTGTGCAGCTTTATATATGCTTACTATACTTGAAATTGATCATTGATTTGATTTTGTACTAGTTCAACTTATAATCATGGTATACATATGCAAAAATATTTTTCTAGTTACATCAGTAGACAATTATACGATGTGTCGTGGCTTATCAAGAACAGAAGACCACTATAGATGCGTTGAGGTTGATCTACAAGCACTAGCATATAGTCTACCTTGCGGTATTTACAGTGAGTCACTGTGAATACCACAAGAAGTCTAGACACAAATAAATGTGTATATATATATATATATATCAGACCAAGTCTCGAAATATGATGAGAAACACACCAAAATTCCGAGGCATATAAAATTTAAAATAAATTTTTGTTTGCTAGAATTGAAATCTATTTTGTTCCACTTTACTTTGTGTTTCTGTGATAGGTATGAAAGATTTTCAGTCGATCTAATCGACATATAATTCTATGATTTAACCATCTAAACTAGGATCTACTACGAGAACAATAAATCTAAACTTATATGGATTAGGATTTCATACCTGTCGCGATGGATTCTGGAAACACCGGATGGAATTCGAACTTGATGAAGGTAGGATCAATCAAATCCCAAGGCTCAATTAAGCATCGGCTCTCTACTGGTATCCAGGAGATCTCTTATCTTCATTGATTGAATCGATGAAGAAAGGAAATGCGTCACTAGCTGTTTTCTAGGGTTATTTGAATTAGGGTATTCGGGTTTCTAATAAAAAGAGATCTGATCAGATGAGTAAGTCAATCTTGTATTGGGTTAGCCATTTTCTTTTAAAAGAAAAATATAAATATCTCTTTTTGAAATCAAACGTTAACCACAAATGTAGGAACCAACCCAAATACTAATTCCAACTTCAAATAAAATATCAACAAATTGATAATTTATTTAACCCAGAAATATTTTCTCCATTATAACATTCTATTGTGTGACCCTATAGGTTATTACAACATTGGCAATGATTTTAAATTGTATTTAAAATCATAAACAATGATTGGCATCTAGAGATACGTTGATGCTGCCCAAGTTATTATAAGATTACTGATTCGATGCAGCCTTTCTATGACCAATGTCTCAACGTAATATAATCCTTTTAACCAATACATATCCAGGATTAAACTCGAGGAATGGATCATATTATCCACTTTTTAATTTAGTCTGTTTATCTTGGTCGATGAGTAGACTATTTAAAAAAAATCAATATTTAAGCACGACCATGCATTTCATTGTCTCACTAAACCAAGAGGCTTGTGGATATCACTACAAATATCGTAGGTTTAAATTCCATCTAGATCATTCATAACTTTCATTCGATTTGAGATGTATCGAATAATCATCGTTATCGTCTACTCGGTTTAAAGAAACTTTAGATGATATCAAACAACACATACCATCGAATAAATTAATTATTTCAGGTCTGAGGACTATTACATCATTACCGGTATGAGAATGTAACGACCCGGATTTTCGAACAAATTATTTAAATATTTAATTTGGTTTTAAAATATTGAGTTAATGATATAAATGAATTTTTATATTAAGTTATCAATTTAAAAATCAATTTCGATTTAATATTGAATATATTACATTATCGTAATTCGAAGTGTAATTGAATTCGAATATTAAACTGTTTTGAAAAATGATTCAGATAATAAATATAAATTCTAGTTGAATAGAACGGTAATAATATTAATAATATTATTGTTATCAAGGAATAAATTATTTTGAATTTAAATTATATTGAATCGATTTAATATGGTATATATGTTAAAATTAAATTTCAGAATATTTACTGTTGAGTTCAGAATAGGGTTATTACATTGAAATGTCGGTCGGTACGCTAGAATAGCAGTTCGTGATTTAAATTAATGGACCCCGAGATATTTGAATTTGGATAGGTTCGAAGACAAATCGATATCCATCTAAAAAGAATAAAAATCTCCTTAAATCAAATCACAATCAAATCAAATTAAATTCCCTTGTACTTCACCTACCATAAACTTTGAAAAACGCAGACCTATTCCTTCTGTTCGAAGGATGCTTCTTCCGTTATATAAACAAACCCAGCTCCACATTCCTGAATTAAAAATCAAAATAACTATTTCCCTTTCCTCTCTTCAATTCAAATCGACCCTCTCCTTTTCCTTTTTATAAACCATTGCCTTACTCACATTATTCATTTCAAACTAAAATCGAACGGAGCTTCTGAAACTTCAATAAATTCCACGGCATCAATTCGAAAAGAAAATTCAACAAAAAAAGGAAGAAGGGGAAATCGTAGATTCAATTCGCGATGGGATTTAGGGAGGATCGACGTCGCTTGTTTTGTGTGGTGCTTCAGTATCAAAGACGATAAAGGGGTGTTCTGCTTGTGAGATTGGGGGTCGAAGAATTTTGGCAAAGGACTTTGGGTGTTTCCGTTCTTCAAATCAACACAATGTAAATGGGTGGAAGGGGAGTCGCGATGGGTCTTTGAGGACGGAAGAATTGAGGCAAGTACGAAGTGTCGATCAGGTAGTGGAGGCGCGATAATGGTTGATGAGGTGACTGGTTCGACCGCCAATTGAACGCTGGGAATTCAGATCTTGGATGTGGTTTTCAACTGGGTAGCTCACGGTGGATTGAAGGAAACCTGTTGCGGTTTGGATGGTTTGAGGCACTGCCAACTTCAGGGGGAAAAGCAGAGCTGGTATTGTGAATCAACGCGAGTTTGTCGATGTGTTTGCAATGAAGTTTTCGGCTTAAGGTATTTGTTGGAACACAGTGAAATAAGGGAGGTGGTGTGAGATTTTTGGCAACTTTGACAGTGGAGCAATGGTTTAGGTGATTGAAAAAGGAAGGGAGCTTGACGGTATAGGGTTCGAGGGAATCTAAAGTAGGATGAAGCAGATTTTTAGGACTGTTCGAATAGTTGATCGGGAAATTGCAAACGAATAAGGTATATGTTATTTCAGAATTTAAATTACATAGAAAATTCTTAATTCATTATAGTAGTTAATTTAAACAAATAATAGCTAAATCGATGAAATAAATTTTTGTAGGTGCTAGATAAATTCGTAGCCGGCGATATAGGAATTTACAGGATATTCAGACAAATAAAATCAGGTGAGTAAATCTCACGCAGTTTATTTTAATTCGAATTATTTTTAGTAGTTAAAAATAATCGATGGTTGTTTGGTTGCATTTAAAATATTATTGTGACTATAAAATATATATTAGTTATTTAGAATTGGTTGTTGTGGTTATTATATATATATTGGTGATTGGTTGGATTCCCGCAGTACCGTTAACGGATGCCGGCAGTATCATTAGCGGATGACCCTATACGCCCTACGCTATGATAGTGGATGACCTTCTATACTGCGATATCCTGCCTCGAAGCAGGATGGGTATTATTTATGCTAGCTAACGTCTGTGGATGCAGGAAAACAGGTTAGAGGGATCCAGCTGGATTCCTCAAAAATATTATTACTGGTTTGTTTTCACATATATTAAGGTATGTGATGTGTTGATTGATCATTGAATGGTTGATTGTTTAAATATTACTGTGGCCAAAATGTTAATTTATTAAAATATTTTGAAAAGAGATTTGGAGATTTAACAGGAAAATTCTATTTTTTCAAAATAGAATTTGGATTTAGAATGTGCTAAAAATATTTACTTGTTTTAAATAAATAAAACAAGTATTGAATTTATAAATGATGTATTTAAATTGAATAATGTGGGGAACTGAAATGAAATTATAAACAGTGTTTATAAATAAAGTGAAAAATTATCATTGGATAATTCGAATATTTAAATTCAAATGTGGATTTAAAAATAGAAATGGGGAAATCGTTTTAAAGGAATTAACGATGGAGTTTATTCTGATGTTCAGAATATAAATTGAACTACAATAAATCCGTAAGGATTTATGATTTGAATTCGATTAATTCGAATTTATTTAAATAGAAGTTAAATTGAATGTGAAAATAAATTGGGTGTTATATATATAAGTTATTATAAATAGAAATTTCCAAAATAAGATTTTGTGTTTTAAATAGATTTCGAAATAGACTTGTTTAAATATAAAACAAGGAAAATTTTATAAAATGGTGTTTATAAATATAATGAATTAATTATCCATAGATAAATTTGAATATTTAAATTCAAATATGAATTTAAAAATAGAATTGAAAATAGAATTTGAATGTAGAAAATTCAAATAGAATTTGAATCTAGGAAATTCAAATAGAATTTGAATGTAGAAAATTCAAATAGAATTTGAATCTAGGAAATTCAAATAGAATTTGAATGTAGAAAATTCAAATTTAATTTGAATATAGAAAATTCAAATGGAATTTGAATATACAAAATTCAAATAGAATTGGAAATAGAATTTGAAAATAGAAAGTTGAAATCATTTCGAAATGGGAACGACGAAATATATTTCAGAATGCGGATTTTTAAACAGAATAGAAATAAGTCCAAAGGATTTATAATTTGTCAAAGGAATTGGAATTTAATATAGAAGATCGAAGTTAGGAAAAATCGACAATTTTAGAAAATCGAAAATATTATGTTGAATTGGGAAACTGATTTGATATATATTAAAGTATATTAGAATGGAGTCAAAATTTATATATAAACGAAGTTTAAACGTTTTTATATATTTAATATAATTAAAACGAACTCGCCGTAGCGCGGCAGTTCGTAAATTGGCGTTTCAAACTTCAATTGAGTATATAGAACTCAAATTAAGTCGGAATTCTTTGAAACAAGAACCATCAGGACCGATTAGATAATAGTTTTCTAATGGAGGAGCAAAATCTGGATTTCGTCGAATAGATTTTGAGTTATGTCAAAATCAAATTTTCAGAAAACAGCACCAGAACCATTATAAAACCATAACGATTTATTTAAATAAATAAAATGATTTTGAGCAAATAAAATCCGAAATTCATTTAGGAAAAATCCAGATTTGAGTTATAAAATATATTTGAACTCGAGTGAAGTAATGAAATTATTTTTGAAACAAAATCAAACCAGATGTTTAATTGTTGAGTAGAATTAACTAATGTAAGAAAAAAAATTAGTTAATGGAATTTTAAATCGAAATTTGACTTTGGATCAGAAAAAATGGGTTTTTAAATTCATATTCGAAATCGAATATGAAATTTGAATTAGGAATGGCATTCGATTGTTTTGAAAATAAATTAATTTATATTTGAACATGATATGTTCAAATAACAAATGAAATAGGCTAAGAAGCTAATTAAAGAATAAATGGGCGAAACTGAATTTAAACGAATGGATCGAGTTGAATTGAAAACAGGTGAACATGTGCTAAATTGGTATGGGATGAAGTATATGAAGATTTTAATTTATTTGCCCGACAAAAAGGTACACGTTTAAATTCCGTATGAGTTTTTATGCGCTATATCGGCAAGCCGCTTGGCTTTTTCTTTTTCTTTTTGATTGGAGAGGCTTGTGTGGTGGTTTGGGGATTTTTCCGTTGCTCCCGGTACAAAGGAGGTTATGGCGAAATTTTCTGGAAATTTAAGGAGTTAGAATATTTTTAAGAAATTTTCATAACTGAAATCAATGTATCGATATATATATATAATTCGATAATGAAACAAAATTAAAATAGAATATTATAAACAAAAAGGAAATCGATATTCTGGTAATAGATAGAGAAACATATATACGTTTAAAAATGAATAATTTGTTTGTATTGTGTTGATTTTTTGGGAATTATGGTTTTTTCTGTTTTGAAGTTAAAGATGTTTTCAGTCAAGGTCTGAGAGGTAATTTTACCCCAACTCGATTGTTTTCATTACTAACTGATAAATAGCAAGATTCAATCTCGATAATCAATATTTGAATAAGATTTAGTTGAACACGGTATTTCGGTTTGTAACGATGTTTTACACCACATTCGTTTTTACCCAAATAAGATGAATTTTGGAAATATAACAATAAATATTTCCTAAGTATATAATTAAATGAGTTGAGCAAGAAATAAATAATTGGAATGTTCTCCAAGTATAAATGGAAAATATTTTCTAAGTGTAGAAAATAAAAGAAGGCGAGATATGGAAATGTTTTCCAAATAGCGTAAGAGGCCAAGAAGAATATTGAAAATATTTGTTTAACAAATATTGATGAGGAAATGGAGTAGTGATTTAATTCATAAAATATTAATTAAGGGGCCCAGTAATTGTTTGATATTTGAATGGATGTTTGTTTTTATTCGACAGTTAAATAACCGACTATCGAAGTATTTTCCAATATCGTTGTCAATATGGAGAGACCGGTTGGATTATTATCCAAGAACCACTCCGTATTGGCAGTAGCGTTGCAAATCAGATTAAATGAAGGAAATTGAAGACGGAGTAAAGTGCAAGGACTTTTTATATTAATAGAAATGGTGCCTTCGGTTTGGTTCAGTCCCAGAACGAAGTGTATGGACGAATGTCTGACAGAGTATTTCCAGTGATTGCATATGTTGGTCTGTATGAATATATATGGTGGCGGAGGATTTATTCTCTTAGCATAATATCCAGAATGTATTTGTGCAAATCAATTAGTGATTAATGGATCTGACGATGTGGCATTCAAAGTGATTATGTATCAAGGAACGATAAGTAATCGTAGCCTCAGGCGTCAACAACCGGAAAATGACAAAAATCGAGCAGGCAGCGTGGCTATGTGGGTCGCTCCCATTATGGTGTAAAATCACCTATCTAGAGATATTCATTTATTTCTTTAATCTATTTGATGCTGGCCCTATTTGGGAAACAGTTGATGATCCCAACTGTTGGTGATATACATTCGATACACTCAAGCGAAATGGGTGGTCGGTCATGTGTGGGCCGGGTTACAATATGTTCTTGTTGAACCCAGTGTATTCCCCTCTAGAGATACACTATCGGTAGGTGGTTCCATACCTTGTCATAGTCGGAATCCAATCTCCAATAAGCGCCCTACGGTTTTTGATTTTATATTATATATGAAGCGTGAGATGCAAGCGTTCCGCTAGATTCTATTTATTTGATGTAGACATTATTATAATATCATTGGATTTGATATCAAAAATATTTTGGGTTATCGTAAGGTAAAAACCATCTGTGTTTATGTGTGGATCGGTCTTATGATTATCATTTTTTCGAAAGGATTTTTAAAGTTAAACAAATGATTGGAGTTTACTCACACCAGTCCCATGACTGACCCAGAGTTTATTTTGTTTGTTTTCCCTTAACTCTTGGGTGCCTAAATTTGTACGGGCAGTCAAGTAATCGGGATTTTTCAGATTCACTTGGAAGAGCTGGAAGCAGGAGGCTTCACCAGTTGACTATCGACTATCATATTTTCGTTGTGTACTATGTTGTATCTGGAAACAGGTGTTTATAACTGTTTCAGAAATAACTGTTGTGCTCTGATAATGGTATGTATATACAGTTACTGATTTGCATTTCAACAGTTATGTTATTTAATATATTTTATTCGTTCCGCTGTGAGATTTGCGTTCTTTATTTTTCTTCTATTATAATATTTCTTTCTTTCTATTCCTCATCCTCTAACTTCTTTATAATAATGATTCGTATTTCTGTGCAATCTTGGTTGGACATGTGGTGTTATTAGTCGACTCAGATAGTACGGATTTGCGGGCCGTTACAGTTGGTATAGCTTAGGTTGAGCGAATACCTAGGATTTGGTGGGAATGTGCTCATTAGAGATAAGGTCAGTAGTACCTTAGAATGAGTTGAGTGTATATATACGAGAGAGCGTATTTGTTAATTGTTATAAAAATTATTTTATATTATGTTGGCTAGTCTGTTAAGTGGTTTATGAATTCTGATGGAATTGTGGGACGCCACGATATCGATAGGAATTTCTTAACACTTGAACAGAGAAATTCGACACAATATTGTTTTTAAGTGGGTGAATGAAATTATTTTACCCAAAATTCTACTTTGATATAGAAGGAATAATTTTCTGAAATTATTATAATATATGGATGTGTTGGATGTCAATATTATAATCAATTTTGATTATAAAAATTGGAATGGTTATATATAACCAAAATAGAATTTGTATATGAATTAAATATACAAATGAGATGAATTAAAATTGAATTCAAACCAGAATTTGAAATTTAAATCCTGGGTGTTGGAAAAATATATTTTCGATGTATATTAAAATAATATAGCTTTGTTTTGGAAGGATTTTTGGAATGAAAATCATTTTGATGGATTTTGAAAGTGATAAAGCACGGAACTCACTTCAATGGCTGGAAAATAATTCTGATAATGACTGCAGCATCATCAGTGTTTATTTTCGAGTTTCTGAGTGATGAATTGCTACCTTAGAAAAGTTCTTGGTCGAAATTTGTTTTGAATGAAAACAAGCGGTTTGAAAATTCAAATATTTTGAATTTGTATGGTCATAAATATATGTATATCTTTATGAGATTTCTAAAGGATTTGAAATGAAAACCCGGGAATTTGAATTCTGGAACTAAAAATTTAACTTAAGCAAGTTAAATAGATTGAAGTAAATGAACTGAATTAAAAATCAATTTGAAAGAATCTGAAATGAACATGAATACATATGAATGGTTTGATTGAAAATCATTCGAATTAATTGACTGTGAGCGTATAGGGTGTGCAATGTAAATAGAAACCAAAAGTTTTGGTCAAACAATTGATATGAAATGTTGAGGTGCAAAATAAGTGGGTTTTTGAAAAGTAATGGGTTATAGCCTTTTTCCTAGCTAAGTAATTTCGGGGACGAAATTCTTTTAAGGGGGAAGGAAAGTAACGACCCGGATTTTCGAACAAATTATTTTAAATATTTAATTTGGTTTTAAAATATTGATTTGATGTTATAAATGAATTTTTATATTAAGTTATCAATTTAAAAATCGATTTCGATTTAATATTGAATATATTACATTATCGTAATTCGAAATGTAATTGAATTCGAATATTAAACTGTTTTGAAAAATGATTCAGATAATAAATATAAATTCTAGTTGAATAGAACGGTAATAATATTAATAATATTATTGTTATCAAGGAATAAATTATTTTGAATTTAAATTATATTGAATCGATTTAATATGGTATATATGTTAAAATTAAATTTCAGAATATTTACTGTTGAGTTCAGAATAGGGTTATTACATTGAAATGTCGGTCGGTACGCTAGAATAGCAGTTCGTGATTTAAATTAATGGACCCCGAGATATTTGATTTTGGATAGGTTCGAAGGCAAATCGATATCCATCTAAAAAGAATAAAAATCTCCTTAAATCAAATCACAATCAAATCAAATTAAATTCCCTTGTACTTCACCTACCATAAACTTTGAAAAACGCAGACCTATTCCTTCTGTTCGAAGGATGCTTCTTCCGTTATATAAACAAACCCAGCTCCACATTCCTGAATTAAAAATCAAAATAACTATTTCCCTTTCCTCTCTTCAATTCAAATCGACCCTCTCCTTTTCCTTTTTATAAACCATTGCCTTACTCACATTATTCATTTCAAACTAAAATCGAACGGAGCTTCTGAAACTTCGTTAAATTCCACGGCATCAATTCGAAAAGCAAATTCAACAAAAAAAGGAAGAAGGGGAAATCGCGGATTCAAATCACGATGGGATTTCGGGAGGATCGACGTCGCTTGTTTTGTGTGGTGCTTCAGTATCAAAGACGATAAAGGGGTGTTCTGTGTGTGAGATTTGGGGCGGAGAATTCTGGCAATGGACTTTGGGTGTTTACGTTCTTCAAATCAACACGATGTAAACGGGTGGAAGGAGTGTCGCGATGGGTCTTTGAGGACGGAAGAGTTGAGGCTAGTACGCAGAGTCAATCAGGTAGTGGAGGCGCGATAATGGTTGATGAGGTGATTGATTCGGCAGCCAATTGAACGCTGGGAAGTCAGATCTTGGATGTGGTTTTCAACTGGGTAGCTCGCGGAGGATTGAAGGAAACCTATTGCGGTTTGAGGTACTGCCAACTTCAGGTGGAAAAGCAGAGCTGGTATTGTGAATCAACGCGAGTTTGTCGATGTGTTTGCAATGAAGTTTTCGGCTTAAGGTATTTGTTGGGACGCCGTTAAATAAGGGAGGTGTTGCTAGATTTTTGCAACATTGACAGTGGAGCAATGGTTTAGGTGATTGAAAAAGGAAGGGAGCTTGACGGTATAGGGTTCGAGGGAATCTAAAGTAGGATGAAGCAGACTTTTAGGACTGTTTGAATAGTTGATCGAGAAATTGCAAAGGAATAAGGTATATGTTATTTCAGAATTTAAATTACATAGAAAATTATTAATTCATTATAGTAGTTAATTTAAACAAATAATAGCTAAATCGATTAAATAAATTTTCGTAGGTGCTAGATAAATTCGTAGCCGGCGATATAGGAATTTACAGGATATTAAGACAAATAAAATCAGGTGAGTAAATCTCACTCAATTTATTTTAATTCTAATTATTTTTAGTCGTTAAAAATAATCGATGGTTGTTTGGTTGCATTTAAAATATTATTGTGAGTATAAAATATATATTAGTTATTTAGAATTGGTTGTTGTGGTTATTATTTATATATGTTGGTGATTGGTTGGATTCCCGCAGTACCATTAGCGGATGCCCGCAGTATCATTAGCGAATGACCCTATACGCCCCACGCTATGATAGTGGATGACCTTCTATACTGCGATATCCTGCCTCGAAGTAGGATGGGTATTATTTATGTTAGCTAACGTCAGTGGATGCGGGAAAACAGGTTGGAGGGATCCAGCTGGATTCCTCAAAAATATTATTATTGGTTTGTTTTCACATATATTATAGTATGTGATGTGTTGATTGATCATTGAATGGTTGATTGTTTAAATATTACTAGGGCCAAAATGTTAATTTATTAAAATATTGTGAAAAGAGATTTGGAGATTTAAAAGGAAAATTCTATTTTTTTTAAATAGAATTTGGATTTAGAATGTGCTAAAAATATTTACTTGTTTTAAATAAATAAAACAAGTATTGAATTTATAAATGATGTTTATAAATTGAATAACGTGGGGGAATTGAAATGAAATTATAAACAGTGCTTATAAATAAAGTGGAAAAATTATCATTGGATAATTTGAATATTTAAATTCAAATGTCGATTTAAAAATAGAAATGGGGAAATCGTTTTAGAGAAATAAACGATGGAGTTTATTCTGATGTTCAGAATATAAATTGAACTAAAATAAATCCGTAAGGATTTATGATTTTAATTCGATTAATTCGAATTTATTTAAATAGAAGTTAAATTGAATGTGAAAATAAATTGGGTGTTATATATATAAGTTATTATAAATAGAAATTTCCAAAATAAGATTTTAGGTTTTAAATAGATTTCGAAATAGACTTGTTTAAATATAAAACAAGGAAAAATTTATAAAATGGTGTTTATAAATATAATGAATTAATTATCAAGAGATAAATTTGAATATTTAAATTCAAATATGAATTTAAAAATAGAATTGAAAATAGAATTTGAATGTAGAAAATTCAAATAGAATTTGAATATAGGAAATTCAAATGGAATTTGAATGTAGAAAATTCAAATGGAATTTGAATGTAGAAAATTCAAATAGTATTTGAAAGTAGAATATTCAAATAGAATTTGAATATAGAAAATTCAAATGGAATTTGAATATAGAAAATTCAAATAGAATTGGAAATAGAATTTGAAAATAGAAAGTTGAAATCATTTCGAAATGGGAACGACGAAATATATTTCAGAATGCGGATTTTTAAAAAGAATTGAAATAAATCCAAAGGATTTATAATTTGTCAAAGGAATTGGAATTTAATATAGAAGATCGAAGATAGGAAAAATCGACAATTTTAGAAAATCGAAAATATTATGTTGAATTGGGAAACTGATTTGATATATATTAAAGTATATTAGAATGAAGTCAAAATTTATATATAAATGAAGTTTAAACGTTTGTATATAATAAATATAATTAAAACGAACTCGCCGCAGCGCTGCAGTTCGTAAATTGGCGTTTCGAACTTCAATTGAGTATATAGAACTCAAATTAAGTCGGAATTCTTTGAAACAAGAACCATCAGGACCGATTTGATAATAGTTTTCAAATGGAGGAAAAAATCTGGATTTCGTCGAATAGATTTTGGGTTATGTTAAAATCAAATTTTCAGAAAAATAGCGCAAGAACCATTATAAAACCATAACGGTTTATTTAAACAAATAAAATGATTTTGAGCAAATAAAATCCGAATTTCATTTAGGAAAAATCCAGATTTGAGTTATAAAATATATCTGAACTCGAGCGAAGTAATGAAATGATTTTTGAAACAAAATCAAACCAGATGTTTAATTGTTGAGTAGAATTAACTAATGTAAGAAAAAAATTAGTTAGTGGAATTTTAAATTGAAATTGGACTTTGGATCAGAAAAAAAGGGTTTGTAAATTCGTATTCGAAATCGAATATGAAACTTGAATTAGAAATGGCATTCGATTGTTTTGAAAATAAATTAATTTATATTTGAATGCGATATGTTCAAGTAACAAGTGAAATAGGCTAAGAAGCTAATTAAAGAATAAATGGGCAAAACTGAATTCAAACAAATGGATTGAGTTAAATTGAATTGAAAACAGGTGAACATGTGCTAAACAGGCATGGGATGAAGTATATGAAGATTTTAATTTATGTGCCCGACAAAAAGTACACGTTTAAATTCCTTATGAGGTTTTATGCGCTGTATCAGCAAACCGCTTGGCTTTTTCTTTTTCTTTTTGATTGGAGAGGCCTGTGTGGCGGTTTGGGGATTTTCCTGATGCTCCCGGTACAAAGGAGATCATGGCGAAATTTTCCGGAAATTTAAGGAGTTAGAATATTTTTATGAAATTTTGATAACTGGAAATCAATGTATCGATATATATATATAATTCGATAATGAAACGAAATTAAAATAGAATATTATAAACAAAAAGGAAATCGATAATCTGGTAATAGAAAGAGAAACATATATAAGTTTAAAAATGAATAATTTGTTTGTATGGTGTTGATTTTTCGGGAATTATGGTTTTGTCTATTTTGAAGTTAAAGATGTTTTCAGTCAAGGTCTGAGAGGTAATTTTACCCCAACTCGATTGTTTTCATTACTAACTGATAAATAGCAAGATTCAATCTCGATAATCAATATTTGAATAAGATTTAGTTGAATACAGTATTTCGGGTTGTAACGATGTTTTACACCACATTCGTTTTTACCCAAATAAGAGGAATTTTGGAAATATAACATTAAATATTTCCTAAGTATATAATTAAATGAGTTGAGCAAGAAATAATTGGAATGTTCTCCAATTATTAATAGAAAATATTTTCTAAGTATACAAAATAAAAGAAGGCGAGATATGGAAATGTTTTCCGAATAGCGTAAGAGGCCAAGAAAAATATTGAAAATATTTGTTTAACAAATATTGATAAGGAAATGGAGAAGTGATTTAATTAATAAAATATTAATTAAGGGGCCCAGTGATTGTTTGATGTTTGAAGGATGTTTGTTTTTCTTCGATAGTTAAATAACCGACTATCGAAGTATTTGCCAATATCGTTGTCAATATGGAGAGACTGGTTGGATTATTATCCGAGAACCACTCCGTATTGGCAGTAGCGTTGCAAATCGGATTATATGAAGGAAATCGAAGACGGAGTAAAGTGCAAGGACTTTTTCTATTAATAGAAATGGTGCCTTCGGTTTCGTTCAGTCCCAGAACGAAGTGTATGGAAGAATCTCTGACAAAGTATTTCCAGTGATTGGATATGTTGGTCTGTATGAATATATATATATATATATATATATATATATATATATATGGTGGAAGAGGATTTATCCTCGTAGCATAATATCCAGAATATATTTGTGTAAATCAATTAGTGATTAACGGATCTGACGATGTGGCATTCAAAGTGATTGTTCTATGAAGGAACGATAAGTAATCGTAGCCTCAAGCCTCAACAACCGGAAAATGACAAAAATCGAGCAGGCAGCATGGTTATGTGGGTCGCTCCCATTAGGGTGTATAATCACCTATCTAGAGATATTCATTTCATTCTTTAATCTATTTGATGCTGGCCCTATTCGGGAAACGGTTGCTGATCCCAACTGTTAGTGATATACATTCGATACACTCAAGCGAAATGGGTGGTCGGTCATGTGTGGGCCGGGTTACAATATGTTCTTGTTGAACCCAGTGTATTCCCCTCTAGAGATACACTATCGGTAGGTGGTTCCATACCTTGTCATAGTCGGAATCCAATCTCCAATAAGCGCCCTACGGTTTTTGATTTTATATTATATATGAAGCGTGAGATGCAAGCGTTCCGCTAGATTCTATTTATTTGATGTAGACATTATTATAATATCATTGGATTTGATATCAAAAATATTTTGGGTTATCGTAAGGTAAAAACCATCCGTGTTTATGTGTGGATCGGTCTTATGATTATCATGTCTTTCGAAAGGATTTTTAAAGTTAAACAAATGATTGGAGTTTACTCACACCAGTCCCATGACTGACCCAGAGTTTATTTTGTTTGTTTTCCCTAAACTCTTAGGTGCCCAAATTTGTACGAAGCAGTCAAGTAATCGGGAGTTTTCAGATTCACTTGGAAGAGCTGGAAGCAGGAGACTTCACCAGTTAGCTATAGACTATCATATTTCCGCTGTGTACTATGTTGTATCTGGAAACAGGTGTTTATAACTGTTCCAGAAATAACTGTTGTGCTCTGATAATGGTATGTATATACAATTACTGATTTGTATTTCAAAAGTTATGTTATTTAATATATTTTATTCGTTCCGCTATGAGATTTGCGTTCTTCGTTTTTCTTCTATTATAATATTTCTTTCATTTTATTCCTCATCCTCTAACTTCTTTCTAATAATGATTCGTATTTCAGTGCAATCTGGGTTGGACGTGTGGTGTTATTAGTCGACTCAGATAGTACGGATTTGCGGGCCGTTACAGAGAATAACTTATGATACTGTTAGTTATATTCCATGTAGTTTTATCACGTTGGATCAACCCAATACGCTATCCTTTAATACGTATTTATGTCTTGATGTTAATATCACTTATATTAATGATCAATGAGATGTGATCATCAGTCAATCAACATATTAGTCTCAGTGTTTTATTATTGTCCCATATAAGGGACATTTAAGAATTATAATACTTAGCATATTATATAATCTCAAGTTCAAATCTTACTCGAACTATACAATTTCATATTATTATTCTAAGGGCATCTATTATGTTAATATTTATATTACGCAGTAAATACAACATAATAGAATATTTTTATTCCAAATAAAACAATAACATCAACAATGTTATTAATCACATCAAATGGGTTGCCTTTAGGGCCTGAACTTCAACATTATCCCACTTGAACTAGAGTCAATCATTCGTGTATCGTATACTCATGAAACTAGTGTGACTATTAAACATCTGCTACGGTAGAGTTTAATTCAGTAAGACTGCAACATCACAACTTTTTCTACTTTGCAGATATGTTCATTTCCTCTGTGAACAACTTCACATAATAATTATATTTCTTGAATATATGTTTAGATTGATAATGAGTTTAAGGTTTTAGGCCTAAGCAATAGCCACATTATCATCGCAATGTGAATCATTGGATAAACAATGAATTAAGTTCAATTATGAACTTCTTAACCCAAATATTTTCTTTCTTAGAATCAGTATCTATTTCTTGTTTTAAAACTAACATCATTCACAATAATTAATGTGTTATCAATATATAAAATTAGAATTATTGTTACTTCCCCACTCAATTTCTTATCTATGCAAGATTTAATGGTATTTTATGGTTTCCGAGACATTTCGAATTTTATTTCATTCCCATCGGTATCTTAGATACTGGCTCTCCTCTAAGAGGATGCCAATTCGAGAAATAAACATATTATCAGAGGGTTTATAGAAATAATATCCATTTGTTTCTTTTAGATATTCCATAAAACAGTTATATGATTTGGGTCCGATCTTATTAGAGGAAGGACATTTAATAAACGCTTTACATCACAAATCTTTGCATTAGACACACTAAGACATTTCCTGCTCCATATCTTGTATGGCATCTTCAAAATCATTTTAGTAGGATTGAATGCAATTGTTTTAAATTTAATTTATTGGAAGATCTACACGACTTATCATTGATCGTAACATATCTTATAAGGTGCGATTTTTCCTTTTAGACACACCATTTCAATATGGTGTTCCAGGTGGAGTGAGTTGTGAAACAATTTCACACTTGTTTGAATAGTCGTTAAATTATTGGATTAATTATTCTCTCGATCTGTTCGAAGAGTATTTATTTTCTATCAAAATTGGTTTTGAACTTCAATTTTGAGTTCTTTGAACTTTTCAAAGAATTCTAATTTATGTTTCATAAGATACACATATCTATATCCATCGATATCATCAGTAAATGTAATGAAGTATTAAAACCTACCTCTAGTCTATGTATTCATTGCTCCATATACGTCATTATGTATGCGGCCCAATAATTACTAGCCCATTCACTGTATCAAGTGAAAGGTGATTCAGTTATTTTTCTTAATAAACAAGATTTGCATTCTTCATATGATTCCAAATTAAATGATTCCAAAATTCCATCATTATGGAGTTTTGATATGTTTTCTTGTTTATATAGGGTAACTGACAATGGTATATGTGTGATCGATTTAAACCATTAAATTTAATCTGCTTAGTATTTATGTCAAGCATATCATAGTTAAGGATTAATAAAGAACATTAACTATTCATGAAATTCCATAATATATTTCATTTAAATAAAACGAATAACAATTGTTCTTTCATTACAAATGAAATTTAAACTTGTCTAAACAAAATTCATAATAAAATTTATTTTAAATGGAGTTTCATAATGATAATAATATTTTAATTAATTAATTAAGCTAGTACATAGAAGAAGAAGTAACTTCTTATGGATAATCCTGCAACATTTGCTTCATTTCCAATCGTATGTCCACTTGTCCTTTGTCATATTTCTACTTATTTTGCAATTTCTACAAATTTACATACATTTATGTGGTGCATATCTAGTATCTAATACTGGAGATGTATAAGTAGATTGTTATAGCATTTATGTCTTATTTGGTTAAAATCACGTTTCAACTTTCATTTTAGATCTTCTATATTAGTAAAACAATTACATTTGATTTGTTTGAGGATGATTCTCAAATTTCAATGTTAGCCAAGAAAATTGATTTAATTCAATTTATCCTTCCTTAGGATTAATTTAAATTATCGGAGTTATTTGTTATTTAATTTCTACAGTAGATAATACATAGTAACTGATTCTGTAATATTTATTTTACATAAATAGAAATGATTGACAATCAAAAATTTATATTAACATAAATGTATAATTTAAACTAAAATATGCTCTCACCCAAATTAACATCCCTTTGTTTGTATATACACACACACACATAATGGTGTTCCAAGATCCATATCTAGTCTTGCCTTAACCAAGCTTTGGCTACACCCCAAAACACAAACTTTTAGGTAGTATGTCAATTATATCGTGTATGTAACTCTTGGATCGCATGATGAACATTTTGTTCAATATTATTTATTTGCTCAAAATATAGTATAATTCATGCTTTTGCCTCTAGGCCATAATCCTATAATGCAGCCTTGGCTAAATCAGACCCAATAACACAGTCAAAGCATCACAATTACTCCTAGTGCATATAACCAAAATAAAAGGATGCACAATGCTTTGGCACTGATTGATGTATTATTTGAAGACTTCACCATGACGTATTATAACAAAATTTGGTTTAAAGGGATTTTATAACTCGTATTGGAAAACAATATTAGAGTTATTTACATATATCAAATATATGTATTAAATATTCATAATGTTAATTAGATTTGAATAATATGTATATGAAGCATATATATATTAAATTCAACAATATATAGGAATTATGTAACACCCCATATTTTCTATGAATATTAAAATTAACAAATCTAAGAACTCTTAATTTTTAGAAGAAGAATTAAGGGAAACGGGTTATGCCATTGCGTTCATCTTGGAACTTTGCTTGAGATAGAGTCCGAGTTTGCGTGAAACGGACTCCGTATGAAGAAGTTATGGAGTTTAGAAGATTTCAAGAATAAACAGAAAATAATAATTAAATAATAAATCCAGTTCAAAATTCAAAATTCGGGCAGAACAGGCTGAGCGGGAAAATTCCCACTCAGGGTGTCGACCCCCCAGGGGGAGTCGACATAGGTGTCGACCCCCCTATAGGGGAGTCGACATAAGTGTCGACCCCCTGTAAGGAGTCGACCCCTTTGAGATTTGCTTCCTGTGACGAATTTCTGTAGTCCTGAGCTGATGTAGCCTTCTCTGATTGGCCAATGACTAATTTCTCAGGTGTTAGGGCTTATATGTCGTGCTATGGTTGGCTAGATGACACATCTCTTCGGTTTGATGGCTCTGATTTCTCCTAGACTAATCTAAAGGCTAGAATTAATCCTAGACATCGATATATACATAGCCAAACCTAGACCCTAACCTCATAACCCTAAGACTATGGTGTCGTCATGTTGTTCGTCAACATGCTAGCCTAGCCTCCTTCATCTTCTGCTAACTTGAAAAATAAATCCAAACTAGTAATCGATTAGAAGAACTTCAAATCAAATGTCTACATCAAAGGATAACTTTTCAAATTCAGAAATTAGATCCCAGAATACAAGATCCATCCTTTTTCTGTAAGTTCAGTTATTATTTAGATTTAAACATCTAATAGAAATCATGACTGTAATAATCGTATCAAGAACGATGCCTAATTCTTATTCATGCCTATCCTTTTGTCAAATATGAATTGCTTATGCCTATGAGACTATTTTGATTGAGGTAATGACACATATCATGCCTATGAGATGGTTGGACAGACATAATAGAACCAATCATGCCTATGAGACTGTTGGATTGACATAATAGAACCTATCATGCCAATGAGACTATTGTGACTGACATAATAAAACCTATCATGCCTATGAGACTGTTGGATTGGCATAATGGAACCTGTCATGCCTATGAGATTGTTGTGATTTATATGATGGAACCTATCATGTTGTACATCCTATTCCTTTGAGACTATTGTGATTGATATAGTGGGACTTATCATGTTGTACATAAAAATTAGTGATTCTCTTAGGTCCAATTCTATCTAATCTTTATACCTATGGTGTAAATTGCTTAGCTTGTCTACCCAGGGGGAGTCAACATAGGTGTCGACCCCCCTATAGGGAAATCGACATAGGTGTCGACCCCCCTGTAGGGGGTCGACCCCTTTGAGATTTGCTTCCTGTGACGAATTTCTGTAATCCTGAGCTGATGTGGCCTTATTTGATTGGCCAATGACTAATTTCTGAGGTGTTAGGACTTATGTGTCGTGCTATGGTTAACTGGATGACACATCTCTTCAGTTTGATGGCTCTGATTTCTCCTAAACTAATCTAAAGGCTAGAATTAATCCTAGACATCTATATATACATAGCCAAACCTAGTCCCTAACCTCATAAACCTAAGACTATGGTGTCGTCATGCTGTTCGTCTACAAGCTAGCCTAGCCTTCTTCATCTTCTCCTAACTAGAAAAATAAATCCACACTAGTAATCGATTAGAAGAACTTCAAATCAAACGTATACATCAAATGATAGCTTTTCAAACTTATAAATGAGATCCTAAAATACTAGATCTGTCCTTTTTCTGTAAGTTCAGTTATTATTTAGATTTAAACATCTAATAGAAATCATGACAGTAATAATCGGATCTAGAATGATGCCTAATTCTGATTCGTGCCTATCCTTTTGTCAAATCTGAATTGCTTATGCCTATGAGACTATTGTGGTTGATGTGATGACAGTTATCATGCCTATGAGACAGTTGGACTGACATAATAGAAACTGTCATGCCTATGAGACTGTTGGACTGACATAATAGAACCTATCATGCCTGTGAGACTGTTGTGACTAACATAATAAAACCTATCATACCTATGAGACTACTGGATTGTCATAATGGAACCTATCATGCCCATGATACTGTTGTGATTTATATGATTGAACCTATCATGTTGTACATCCTACGCCTATAAGACTATTGTGATTGATATAGTGGGACTTATCATGTTGTACATAAAAATTAGTGATTCTCTTAAGCCCAATTCTATCTAATCTTTATACCTTTGGTGTAAATTGCTTAGCTTGTCTACCCATATTGTTAATGTACAACATTGAAACATGATTCTTGAATTGGGTACATCTTTACATGCCTATTTTTCCTTATGTCAATTCTTATGCCCATTCTCTATTTTTCCCCTTTTTACTTGCTTTTGTGAATACTAAAGTTCATTCGGAACATAGATTGAATCTCGTTGTACATGCGATTATAACGCGGGGGAAATTCGGTGTAATTTAATTGAGTAAATTTTGGGCATAGCATGGGAATGTGGCATAAACATGTATTGGCTAGACTTGTGGAAAATTTGACACGTATATTTGGATACATATGACAAATATGCAATTTGGCTAAAGATGAACATGCCTAACCCGAGGTTAGATTGAGTTGCGGTGTAAGACTGCCCGGAACCGACCGGCACATCTTGCAACCGCAACAATACAGATCTAATGTGAGTGGTTAGCGTATTTAAGACCAAAAACCCGAGGTTAGATTGAGTTGCGGTGTAAGGCTGCCCGGAACCGCCCGGCACATCCAACGACCGCAACAATATAGATCTAATGTGAGAGGTTGGTGCTTTGATGAATAAATTAAAGCTAAGAAACAGATATGCTAAGAATGGTAGGGTAAGTTAATCAAAGCAACACTTAACCAATATAACATGATGTGTGATAGGATTAAATAACATAAGAGGGCAACACTTAACCAATGTAACATGACAAGTGGTAGGGTTAAGTAACACAAGAGGGCAACACTTAACCAATGTAACATGACAAGTGGTAGGGTTAAGTAACACAAGAGGGCAACACTTAACCAATGTAACATGACTAATGGTAGGGTTAAGTTAACACTTAACCAATGAACAAGTGGGGTTAAGTTAATGGGAAACACTTAACCAATATAATATGATGAATGAAGAGGGTTAAGTTTATAGAAAACACTTAACCAATTACAACATGATGAATGAGAAGGGTTAAATTAATAAGAAATACTTAACCAACATGACATGGTGTGTGGATATGTTAAGTTAACTTGAATGGATGGATAACACTGAGCCAATTTGAGGGTATACGAATAGACCCTAGAAAACCCTAGTAATGGGGACCCATTTCAGCAGTAAGCCACATAGATGTATCACGGTACCCTAAAACTAGGCAGGGTGGGGCACAATTACTGGGCTGATTATAAGCGGTCAAAATAGCGGCAGGGGTGCAGTAGTGTAGTTCCGACGGAGTATGGGCGTGCACGTGCTCCGGAGTGGAAAAGCAGGCACTGGGCATCAGTAGTATACACTATGCATTTAGAATTTGTGTCGGGTTGCTATCGTAGGGATTGATACACCTTATGGTGGGACTAGCATAGGGTATCTACACGCAAGAGAGGGTCGATTGACACGGACACAAGGAAAGTTAATACAAGTAGGGAGCCGATCGTTAGGGTAGTAAGGGTACATTAAACATCTTCATGGCAATTAGGCTGGTTGAGGTAAGATCCTCATGTTAGATGTACACCAGAAGGCTACCGCAATTGCGGGGTTGGGATCACCTTATTTTATAACATAGGATACTAGTTGGGACACTAGTAGGGGGTACGGATCCTTTTTCACAGGATACTTGTTGGGGCACTAGTAGGGAATACGAATCATTCTATAAAAGACACTAGTTAGGATGCTAGTTGGGTAGTGCAGGGAAAATAGGAAATCAGAGAAAGAACCGAAGCGCATTCAGTATATCTTACCTTGTCATATCTAATGATCATCATTTGTTGTCTTGCTATGCTTATTATCATGGTTATGGTATGGTATCCAGTTTATTCATGTCATGATCCTTTTACCTGTTTGCATGTTGAATAATCATTGGACTTACCAGGCTTTATGTCTGACTCTATTTTGTTTCGCTCTCTTTTCTTCCGTTTCCCCTTACCCAGGTTCACAGAGAGGGAATATTACCACTTAGCTCAGTTTTGTTTCAAAGCTCGAAGATAGACGATGTATTTCTTTGAACTCTTTTTTCCATTGCTATGACTGGCTCATGCTTTATTGGGGAATATCATTGTCATTTCATGCTTCTTTATTTTGTTAAACAAGACAGATGCTTTGTTGTAATGGGTATTGATGTTTTGGTGCTGGAAAATAATCTTTGTACAAGCTGTTTTACCAAGCTGCTGTTTTATCAATAAAGTAAAGTTTTATTTATTTTCCACTGTTTAAATTTTTTTGTTTTGTAATTTATCTGTTCTGTACACTTATGATGCTCCACTGAAGTTAAGGCATTCCCTTTGTGATTGACCTTAACGGAGCTGGGGTGTTACACGTGGTATCAGAGCTAAAGGTTACCGGAACAGATAAAAGATTTTTCAGAAGCATATTTTAAAAGGGGTGTTTTCTAAAACATGTTTTAAAGAAGCGTTTTTCAAGAGAAAAGTATTATTTTTAAAAGTCATATTCCCCAAAGCCATATGCACTATCTTTTGATTCTCTATTTGAATCTCTTCTTCCTTTCTTTTAGCCATAGTTTCGTAGGCATACGGCACATGTCAAGGGCAAAGTATTGCCCAACCTCCATCTGTAGCTGCAGTAGTTTCACCTACGACTAATTTTCTTTCAAGCCTTGTAGGTTGCCGTGCGATGGAGGCAGTTTCTAGGAACTTGTCAACAAGCTACACAAGGATAGTAAGGATGAGGATAAGAGAGTTTGGGCTAAGAAGCACAAGCACAAGGATAGGAAGCTTGTTGATATGGCTTAATCCACACAGAAGGAGAAAGGTGAAAAGAAAGAGGCCAAAGTGGAGGAATCACAAACAAGGGATTAGAATATAAGAAGGGTGGAAGAAATAATAGGTCCCGCAACACGGGAAGTGTCTTTTTTGTGGTATAGCCGGTCATTTAATTGTAGGAAGAAGAAGATAGGTGGTTGTTTTCAGTATAGTGAAGCAGGGCATCTTATCAAGAATTATCGAAGGACAAGGACAAGGGCAAAGGACATAATCTTCTAGCGGGAAATTGCATGCTCTCACTGCAAGTGTACCTAAGAGAGGTAGGAGCGTTTCCGTTGAAAGTTTAGTTTTTCTTTTCAATCATCCTGTTAGAACTTTGTTCGATTCTGACGCTTCACCTTCTTTTCTATCTGCTTCCATAGTTAAGTCTTTGCACCTTAGTACTTGTATAGTAGAAGATCCCATTATTGTCTCAAATCCAATTGGTGGTTAGGCTCATTTATCTATGATTTGTTTGGATTTGGGTATATCTATACTAAGCGTTGAGTTTAGATGTAATGCTTGCGTTTTTGGTTTTATGGGCTATGGGTTGATTCTAAGGATGGATTGGTTATCCAGTAATGGTGCCATTCTCAATTGTGAAAGGAGGGTAGTTAGACTTTTGGCTCACCTCAGTAATACCCTTAAAATCTCATGTAACCCTAAGTGTTCTGTCATGCTTAGTTACCTAGGATCTCTTAATACATCTGTTGATAATTTGCAATCTGTTTAAGTAGTCCATGAGTATCCCGATGTCTTTGATGAAGTGAAGGGTTTACCCCCAAAACGTGAAATAGATTTCTGCATATACTTGATTGATAACGCCAACCCAGTTGCATTACCCGTACAACACATGGCTCCTAGGGAGAGGAAGGAGCTCAGCAAGCAAGTTAAAGAGTTGCTTGAGAAGGGGTTTATTTGGCGAAGTATTTTTGAATGGGGTGCTCCAGTAGTGTTCGCTACTAAGGTAGATGGTCCACTTCACTTATGCGTGGATTATAGAGAATTAAACAAGCTGACTAAGAAAAATAGGCACCCACTTCTAAGAATAGATGATTTGTTTGACCAACTTGTAGGTGCGTCTGTTTTCTCCCAACTAGATTTGGCTATAGGGTTTTATCAACTAAGAGAAGCCGAGGACAGTATAGACGAGACTGCTTTTAGGACCCCTGACGGTTTCTTTGAGTAGCTCGTCATGCCTTTCGGTTTGACAAATGCACCCGCTTATTTTGTTGACCTTATGAGTAAGGTGTTTAGTGATTTCCTTAATAAGTTTGTAGTAGTCTTCGTGGACGATATCTTGATTTTCTCAAAGAACGAGGGAGAACATGCTTTGCATTTAAGAGAAGTCATGGATACACTTCGAGCACATCAACTTAAGGCGAAGTTCTCCAAAATGTCATTTTTGGATAGAAGAAGTAAGGTTTCTAGGACATGTGGCGTCCAAAGAAGGGATAGCAGTGGATCCCGCAAAAGTAGTTGCGGTGCAAGACTGAAAGGTCCCAAGGAATGCAACAGAAGTAAGAAGCTTTCTTGGATGAGCAGGTTAATATTGGAAGTTCATTAAGAACTTTGCGAAGGTATTAGCCCCACTTACTGGATTAACGAAGAAGAATCTAACCTTTGCTCGGGATATTGATTGTGATGTTTCTTTCCAATGATCGAAGAGGGCTCTTACAACGGCCCTAGTTTTGATTTTTATCTTACGGTAGTAAAAGGTTTACGGTATACACGGATGCATGCGGCACGGGACTAGGCGCCATTTTGATGTGAAAAGGAAGGGTAAGGTCGTAGAGGATGCCTTAATAAGAAAAAGGTTGACTTCATGTCCTCTTTATGTGGAAAGGATAAGTTCAGAATACAATCAACCTTTGATTTAAAAACCTTCGGTTAAGTTAGTAGTTGGCATCGCTAGGAGTAAGACCTACGCTTTTGGATCAAATAGGGACTTCACAAAGAAAAGACTCTCAGATAGTTGACGCAATAGATAAGTTAAGTAGAGAAGAGACCTTTAGTCACCTTAATAACTACACTTGGAAACATGGTTAACATCTGTTTATTTTCAAGAGATAGTTCATCCACATGGAATAACCTCTAGTGAATTTTGAAGACTCTTTGAGGAAATGTTAGCATGACACAGTAGAAGTTGTAGTCCCGAGTATACTAGAAGGAGAAGACGTGAAACGAGAAGCGACAGTGTAATGGGTTCCAACTCATATTTTGGAAACAGAAATTAAGAAGCTACGCAATTGTGAAGTTAAGACAGTCAGAGCACAATAGGGTGAAGTTCAAGAAGATGTGACTTAGAAGGCTGAAGACAAGATACGCGCATTATACCCTTTTGAGGGTATATCCTTGATCTCTCCTTTTCTGTAAAGTTTATTTGCATGCTAGTCTTTATCTTTTAAGTATATCCTCTTGGTCCTATCCTCGATTCTCAGGTAGAAGCCAATGGATGTAAACATGTGTTTGAGGCATTTTATGTTTGGTGGATGCAAGTGGATGCAAGTTTTTGCTAGTGGTTGCTCGCGGATGCATATACACACACACACTAGGTACTAGATCGGCTCAGTCACTTTCATATTGCATATGCATATATGAATTTATAAATGGATTGAAACTTGATGTGTTATCATGTGGAAGTTGCATTTGTACGAATGATTGTGCACTCATGTAGAAGTTACAAAATACAATTAAGAATAATTGCATACATGATGGACTCATAGCACTGACATGATTCGCATTAAGGGGGTCAAATGAATCAGTAGACCACCTGATTTTGCATTAGATAAGGACATATACACACACTATGCATATGATCATGAAAGCATTAGAAGTCTTTTAAGAACAATGGATGTATGTGATCGATGGTTGAGTAGATGGATGTTGGATGTTAGGATACATTCTTCTTAACTTAGAGATTTCGGGGACGAAATCTTTTAAGGAGTGGAGAATGTAATACCCCATAATTTCTGTGAATATTAAAATTAACAAATCTGAGAACACTTGATTTTTAGAAGAAGAATTAAGGGAAACGGGTTATGCCATTGCGTTCGTCTCGGAATTTTGCTTGAGATAGAGTCCGAGTTTGCGTGAATCGGACTTCGTATGAAGAAGTTAAGGAGTTCAGAAGATTTCAAGAATAAATAGAAAAAATAATTAAATAATAAATCTAGTTCAAAATTCGGACAGAACAGGCTGAGCGGGAAAATTCCCGCTTAGGGTGTCGACCCCCCCACCCCCGGGGGGAGTCAACATAGGTGTCGACCCCCTATAGGGGAATCGACATAGGTGTCGACCCCCCTGTAGGGGGTCGACCCCATTGAGATTTGCTTCCTGTGACGAATTTCTGTAATCCTGAGCTGATGTGGCCTTATTTGATTGGCCAATGACTAATTTCTGAGGTGTTAGGACTTATGTTTCGTGCTATGGTTAACTGGATGACACATCTCTTCAGTTTGATGGCTCTGATTTCTCCTAAACTAATCTAAAGGCTAGAATTAATCCTAGACATCTATATATACATAGCCAAACCTAGTCCCTAACCTCATAAACCTAAGACTATGGTGTCGTCATGCTGTTCGTCTACAACTAGCCTAGCCTTCTTCATCTTCTCCTAACTAGAAAAATAAATCCACACTAGTAATCGATTAGAAGAACTTCAAATCAAACATATACATCAAATGATAGCTTTTCAAACTTATAAATGAGATCCTAAAATACTAGATCTGTCCTTTTTCTGTAAGTTCGGTTATTATTTAGATTTAAACATCTAATAGAAATCATGACAGTAATAATCGGATCTAGAATGATGCCTAATTCTGATTCGTGCCTATCCTTTTGTCAAATCTGAATTGCTTATGCCTATGAGACTATTGTGGTTGATGTGATGACAGTTATCATGCCTATGAGACTGTTGGACTGACATAATAGAACCTATCATGCCTATGAGACTGTTGGACTGATATAATAGAACCTATCATGCCTGTGAGACTGTTGTGACTAACATAATAAAACCTATCATACCTATGAGACTACTGGATTGTCATAATGGAACCTATCATGCCCATGATACTGTTGTGATTTATATGATTGAACCTATCATGTTGTACATCCTACGCCTATAAGACTATTGTGATTGATATAGTGGGACTTATCATGTTGTACATAAAAATTAGTGATTCTCTTATGTCCAATTCTATCTAATCTTTATACCTTTGGTGTAAATTGCTTAGCTTGTCTACCCATATTGTTAATGTACAACATTGAAACATGATTCTTGAATTGGGTACATCTTTACATGCCTATTTTTCCTTATGTCAATTCTTATGCCCATTCTCTATTTTTCCCCTTTTTACTTGCTTTTGTGAATACTAAAGTTCATTCGGAACATAGATTGAATCTCGTTGTACATGCGATTATAACGCGGGGGAAATTGGGTGTAATTTAATTGAGTAAATTTTGGGCATAGCATGGGAATGTGGCATAAACATGTATTGGCTAGACTTGTGGAAAATTTGACACATAGATTTGGATACATATGACAAGTATGCAATTTGGCTAAAGATGAACATGCCTAACCCGAGGTTAGATTGAGTTGCGGAGTAAGACTGCCCGGAACCGCCCGGCACATCTAGCAACCGCAACAATACAGATCTAATGTGAGTGGTTAGCGTATTTAAGACCAAAAACCCGAGGTTAGATTGAGTTGCGGTGTAAGGCTGCCCGGAACCGCCCGGCACATCCAGCGACCGCAACAATATAGATCTAATGTGAGAGGTTGGTGCTTTGATGAATAAATTAAAGCTAAGAAACAGATATGCTAAGAATGGTAGGGTAAGTTAATCAAAGCAACACTTAACCAATATAACATGATGTGTGATAGGATTAAATAACATAAGAGGGCAACACTTAACCAATGTAACATGACAAGTGGTAGGGTTAAGTAACACAAGAGAGCAACACTTAACCAATATAACATGATGTGTGATAGGGTTAAGTAACACAAGAGGACAACACTTAACCAATGTAACATGACAAGTGGTTGGGTTAAGTAACATAAGAGACAACACTTAACCAATATAACATGACAAGTGGTAGGGTTAAGTAACACAAGAGGGCAACACTTAACCAATGCAACATGACCAGTGGTAGGGTCAAGTTAACAATTAACCAATGAACGAATGGGATTAAATTAATGGGAAACACTGAACCAACATAGTATGATTAATGAACAGGGTTAAGTTAATAGAAAACACTTAACCAATTACAACATGATGAATGAGAAGGGTTAAGTTAATAAGATACACTTAACCAACATGACATGGCATGTGGATGAGTTAAGTTAACTTGAATGGATGAATAACACTTAGCCAATTTGGGGGGTATACGAATAAACCCTAGAAAACCCTAGTAACGGGGACCCATTTCAGCAGTCACCCGCATAGATGTATCACGGTACCCTGAAACTAGGCAGGGTGAGGCACGATTACTGGGCTGATTATAAGCGGTCAAAATAGCGGCAGGGGGTGCAGTAGTGTAGTTCCGACGGAGTATGGGCGTGCACGTACTCCGGAGTGAAAAAGTAGGCATTGGCCATCTGTAGTATACACTGTGCATCTAGAATTTGTGTCGGGTTGCGATCATAGGGATTGATACACCTTATGGTGGGACCAGGACAGGGTATCTACATGCAAGAGAGGGCCGAGTTACACAGACACAACGAAAGTTAATACAAGTAGGGAGCCGATCGAAAGGGTAGTAAGGGTACATCTAATATCTTTATGGCAATTAGGTTGGTTGAGGTAAGATCTCATACTAGATGTACACCTGAAGGCTACCACAATTGCGGGGTTGGGATCACCTTATTTTATAACACAGGGTACTAGTTGGGACACTAGTAGGGGGTACGGATCCTTTTTCACAGGATACTAGTTGGGACACTAGTAGGGAATACAAATCGTTCTATAAAAGACACTAGTAAGAATGCTAGTTGGGTGGTGCAGAGAAAATAGGAAATCAGAGAAAGAACCGAAGCACATTCAATATATCTTACCTTGTCATATCTAACGGTCATCATTTGTTGTCTTGCTATGCTTATTATCATGGTTATGGTTTGGCATCCAGTTTATTCATGTCATGATCCTTTTACCTATTTTGATGCTGAATAATCACTGGACTTACCAGGCTTTATGTCTGACTCTGTTTTGTTTCGCTCTCTTTTCTTTCGTTCCCCCCCCCCAAGGTTCACAGGGAGGGAATATTACCACTTAGCTCATTTTTCTTTCCAAGCTCAAAGATAGACGATGTATTGCTTTGGACTCTCTTTTCCACTGCTATAGCTGGCTCATGCTTTACTATGGAATATCATTGTCATTTCATGCTTCTTTATTTTGTTAAACAAGACAGATGCTTTGTTGTAATGGGTATTGGTGTTGGAAAACAATCTTTGTGAAAGTTGTTTTACCAAGATGCTGTTTTATCAATAAAGTAAAGTTTTATTTATTTTCCGCTGTTTAAATTTTGTCTGTTTCATAATTTATCTGTTCTATAATCTTATGACGCTCCACTGAAGTTAAGGTATTCCCTTTGTGAGTGACCTTAACGGAGGTGGGGTGTTACAAATTATGCTCGTATATATTCCTTTCGAACACTTTAAAACCATTGGTTATTTTAAATCTAGTACTAGAAATTCTATTCAAATATAATATGAAATTATGATTAACCAATTTTATTTCCATATGACATTTTTCATATTTTACAAAGCTTCTGGATTTATTCAAGACAATGTATACCAGTATATTTCTAACACATACAAAACATGTGTACATATCCAGCCATTTCCAGAATTTCGAAAACATAAGGATTTATATTAATCTGTTTCTAAAACACAACTTGAATTCAATACAAAATTTATTTGTACATTTCGCGAGTATCACGTATACCAGCATCCAATTATAACATTCCAGATTAATTTAATTCAAACAAAACAAATATTGGAGGGTCATATTCTATCATAAAAGCATTACGTTTGCCAATAATGTTCGGTCATCCAATCCATATAAAGAAAATATCATCTCGTGGATCGAAGCCAAAATTACAGACATTTATATATACAAATCTATAGATACACAGTTACAATTGAAAAATTATTACAATCATGCATTTTATATATATACAGAAACAAATCTTAACTGTTGTAAATTTATATACATTCACACAATAGCTCTATTTCCCCAAGACAGTATTGCATCAACCTTGTGCATTACAACAACATTTAGTTCACATAAATATATATATATATATATTATATGTATAACAACTTATACATATATTTGAATCTATATGACGCACTCCAAATTAGCATTAGTTGCTACTACCTTTCCCGAGTGATTACGCCTCCCACTGAAATAATTTCAGAAAGTGCAAACGTTACCCTGTTAACATAATTTTAGCTGAGAGGGCCAGTTTGACTTAAATACATCAAACATGTATATTCAATATATGCATCAAATGTATATTTAGCCTATATGTAAATTAACTAATTACTACATCAATGTATATACTACATAGGTGCAGTAGCAAATGTATATCAAATGCATATCTAACACATATGTAGCAACCAACATATACATATATATATAATACAAATGCATAACTAGTGTGCACTTTTGTGCAAATGTCATTACTATATATAACCAGGTTATATTTCTAGTTTTTCTAAAAATTGAATTGTAGGTCGTATCCCTTACCATTCAGTTTATATATATATATATATATATATATATATATATATATTCGGAACAATTATCAAAGCTTATCTAAACATTTAGAAGTTTGCAGTATTACACAAAATAACACCATCATCATTTTATCACATACGAGAAGTTTTGATTCTGTATCAAGGCATAACCTTCATGCCATTATACACAAGTCATACTTGTCATATTTATTAACATAGCATGATTCACTTAAGATATTCACATATTTTAATCATCAAAACTCGGGCCTTGTTCGGCATCATATGTTTTACAGTACAATGCAAATTTATATTAAATTCAAGCATTCCAAAGTTCATTCAATACATGCATATTAGTAACAACATTTGAAATTTTCGATATCCAAATCTAAGTGTAAAGCTTATAATAGGTATACTTGCATTAAATTAGATCAAGAGTTTGTTCCATAATCCCTTCATAATGTATGCATCATTAGATGTTACAATTATAGTCTAGATTTTAAATTAACTCAAAATCTAGATCCAAACATACTGCAAACACAATTTAATGCGTACATGTATAATTTTCAAAAATTTTTGTCAGTGTTGCATATTCGGGATATTCATTTATATGTACATTGTGACAGAGCATATCAATGAAACAAAGATTCAACTAAAATTTAACTCTGAATATAGCCCAGTTTATAAACATAATTGTTTATGTATATATTATAGAGACGATTCCTTACAATATACATATATAGATTTCAAATGTGACAGCGTGTATGCATTTCTCAACCTTTATTCATGTCAGCAGAATACTTATAACTTGGGATAAATTGGGTTTTATACATAGATCATCTTATAATAGATCAACCTATGTTATATGGATATATATTGAATCACTCTGCCACAAAATTTAATGATACAATATCATTTATGATTTAAACTATCAGATCCATAGTTCAAAAACTTGGATCGATTAACCAGTTAAAAAAAAATTATTCCATACAATAGTTATAACAGAGTGATTGCGAACAAAATAGGAGTCAACCACTAGTTAAACTTCGGTAAATATTAATCTGCAAATCATATTTTCATTTACCCATATATCAAAATTTATACGTATATTTATATGTATATGTATATAAGTCTGTACGACTATGGTGTATAAAAACTTGCAAATCAAATTCACAGTTTACATATATCAATATATAAGATCAGCCTTACTTTAAGGTAATATATATCTTTATATATGAAACAATTTAGATATACATAACCATATTATATATATCATATATATATTTATAATTAAATATGGTTATAAAGAGAGGATTATACAACCCTTTTGTGTAATAGATTTAACTCAGCTTAATGGATTAATTCTAACAGTGTTTGTTAGCCCTCTTTTTGGCAAAAGCCGCAATGGGTCATATCGAAGCCCAAAATGCGCAGCCAACCAAATTAGACAGATCGCACTCCAGGAAATCCAGTAGAAGCTTGGCAAGGAAATCACGTATTGGACCAAGCCGCTTCTTAGACAAACCAATATCTCACTCCGAAAGACTCACTTTCCTAGTCGACTGAGAGAACCGCTCTCATATAGGGCATATTGACCAAATATTTCGGATCTACTTGGAAATATCCAACTGAGCTATTCAAATACTTAGCCCGACTTTCAAGGAAGAAAAGGCGGTCAACCACACCTGGACAAAGCTCTACTTTTGATACACCTCACTGTGGATGCCACATAAGACGCAACTTCTGAGGATACTATTTATGAATAGTGGAACAAGTCTTCCAGCCGCTATTCTATCCGAGGAATGGACTCCATGAGTCCTGGACTTTTCAGAAAGGTCGGGCCACGTCACAACAGCCCAAGTCTCCATCTCCACCTATAAATACCTCAAAGCTTAAAGAGGAAGGGGACCTTTTTTTTACTTCAACTTCTTCTTTTTCCTACAGAGACTTTATCTGGAAGAGCAATATAGTCTTCTTCTCTCTTTTCTTCAAATAGAAAAAGCATTGTACTTGTAATCTAAAAGCAGAAATAATATATAGATTGGACGTAGGCACAGTCTTTGCCGAACCACTATAAAAAGTCTGTGTTTTCCCCGTTTTCTTTACTTTTTCTATACTTTTTAATCAATATTCATGTGCTCTTCACACGATTGGGGGTTGAACGTCACTAGTGACCAAATTTTGATGTTAGCACTTTGGCGCGCCAGGTAGGGGGAGTTTGCCTTAGTGCATGGCAAACAAACGATAGAAAGATGCAACATTATCTCGTCCCGCACACACCGATGCAGCCGATACTAATATTGTAGAAGCAAGCCACGAGGTTTGCTCTCATGAAGATATGTCTCGATATCTTACCTGGGATAACATGGATAAAATTATGGTCGAATTCAGAGACCATATGACATATTAGGGTAAACTCCTCGAACAACAACAGCAATTAATGGATCACCTTCTCGGTCGAATGGAGACAGGACTGAATGCATCAACATCAATTCCTCCACCGGCCGGAACTAGGGCAACAACTGATCTTCGGTCTGCACGGAATCAGGCCACTAATCAGGCTACACCTTTATTTCATCCTGGTTTGGTCCCACCAACCGATCAATTACAGCCAGGAGTATCGCTTCCAGCGACCAACGCAGATGTAGCAGCAGAACCCCAGGAGGCTCGCGATCAAGATCTAGATCGGTCGAACACTTTGCCTCCACTCTTAGAAACAACTCGACCTATCGAACCAGTCGAGCAACCACCAGGCCCATCGGAATCAACACCATTCCCATTACAACCCGAAATCTTACCATAGACCAGTCTAACCACTCTTCCCCCTCAACAAAGAGCTGGTGCGGCCTTCCCTTCGAACCTGGGAGCCCACCCCACCTTACCAGTCCACCGTGGCAGAAGAAAACGCTACCGTAGACCATCCTAACCTCGCTTCCACCGGGGGCATCCCCGGGTCCAGAACATCACATGCTTTACTGGATCAGCCTAGGCCCTCTATTATGGGTACGACTCAACTCATCACGTTCAAGAGGGGCCACTCTCCCCAGGGGCACCTACTAGGGCTCACCTTCCCTCGCACCTTCACTCAACTCTCAAAAGACGGGTCAAAACAACGGCCGCCCTTCCGAGCATGCTTTTGCCAGATCCTCGCACTGAAGTTCTTCTGGATGCTGAACTAAATTCATGGCAATGACTCCTCGGAGATGGAAGCCAACTTGCAAGCATCATCCAACGCTTTACTCGGGGCATTTCCTCACAGCAGGACATAGATAATGTCAATCGCATCCCCTTTATCTGGGAAATCAGAAATTCCCGATACCCTCCGGACTTCAAGTTCCCAGCTATCGAACCATACAATGGTCGCATTGATCTAATCATCCACCTCATGTGATACATGTAACACATGGAAGTGCTTGGTGCATTGACCAACGTCATGGTAAAGTGCTTCCCTCTCTTCCTCTCAGACATAGCTAGAATGTAGTTTCGACAGTTAACGACGGAGTCAATCGGCAGTTGGAACACGTCGGTCACCTGCTTCATCGAGCAATTGAGGCTCCCGACCAAAAAGTGTTATGTTCTTATCCACCATCAAGCAGGGACAAGGAGAGATGCTTAGATACTTCCTTGAACGGTTCAGTGCAGCAGTAGCGTCAGTCGATCGACATGAGCCATTAATGGTACTTATGGACGCCATTGCCGTAGTTTAGAACCGATCAAAATTCTCAATCTCCTTAACCAGAGATCCCCCCAAGGATATAGATGATTTCTATTCCGAGGCCGAGTGATTCCTCCGACAAGAAGATGCCAGCATTGAGATGGAAAGCCTAGAGGTCTTAGCCGCCAAGCATCAAAGTCCATCCAACATCAACGGCCTGAATAAAGGAAGAGGGAAGGCCCCGGAAAAGAGTGAGCATCACATGCGACCTCGAATCGAAAGTAAGTACGACCAGTACATCGAACTTAATTCTTCTCTGCTCGATATCTACCTTGACATACGAGGGTCCCTACCCACTCCGAGACTACCTCGACGAGAGCCAACGCAGATGGAGCTTGATCTGGCAAACATTACATATTCCACAATGTAGCTGGACATAGCACCAATGAATGTAGGCATTTGCGCGATCTCATTGAGGATCGAGTCAGAAAGAAGGAACTACCTGAGTATGTTAAGAATCGCGCCCCGGCCTAGCTGCCACGATCTTATGTCCAGGCTCCTCAGGTCGATCCACGAGATCCTAGAAACGGAAAGAACCCTGAGACCAGCACTCGCGGCATTATCATTAATTAGATTTCTTTTTTCTAATATGTTCATTTCAATAAAAAGGACACCTTGATGTACACATGTACAAGGTTAGGATTTAGCTCCTAAGCATGTTCTGGAATCAGTTGATGTCCTCTTAGGATTTCTTTTCTCTGTAAAAATTATTTAGCAGCTATGAATTTTCTTTTGCAAATATGGATAACGTTTGGGAAACTCTAAAGCCAAGTATGGATAATGCTCGCCCCCCTACAATGTGGTCAGTGTGAAAGCCTACCACCACTTCTAAACACCTGCTCCCCTAGCTGAGGGTGGTATATTTCCTTAAGACGAGTATGGATGATATTCGCCCCTTCTTTTTCTATACCACGAGCATTTACTACTTGTTGGACACATTAATCTAACATGAGTCGAGCATGAAAAATACTTGCCCTAAGCCGAGTATGGTTAGTACTCGCCACTAAGCCAAGTATGGTTAATACTCGCCACTAAGCGGAGTATGGTTAATGCTCGCCACTAAGCCGAGTATGGTTAATGCTCGCCCCTAAGCTGAGTATGGTTAATTCTCGCCACTAAGCCGAGTATGGTTGATACTCGCCACCCCTCAAAGCCAAGTGAAATAAAATTCTTGACCCATCAGCCTTCTCCAAGCCGAGAATGGTTTATTTCTGTCTTTACAGGAACTAACTCTCGTAAAGGCCATAATCATCTCGGCCTTAATACGGTTCCCGATGGTTGTCGGTTTTCTGGCCTTAATACAATCATCAGAATCGTCGGGTTTCTGGCGTTAATAAGGTCTGGCGCGACCATGGAAACTCGAACGATTGTGCTTTGATCTATACTTCATAACACACCTCCCTCTATCAAAGAAGATGCATTCTGAGGGGAAAAATGTTAGCCCTCTTTTTGGAAAAAGCCGCAACGGGTCAGATCGAAGCCCAAAATGCGCAGCCAACCAAATTTGACAGATCGCACTCCAGGAAATCCAGCAGAAGCTTGGTACAAGGAAATCATGTGTTGGGTCGAGCCGCTTCTCAAACAAACCAATATCTCACTCCAAAAGACCCACTCTCACAATCAACCGAGAGAACTGCTCTCATATAGGGCATATCGACCGAATATTTCGGATCTACCTGGAAATATCCAGCTGAGCTGTTCAAATACTTAGCCCGACTTTTAAGGAAGAAAAGGCAGTCAACCAAATCTTGACAAAGCTCTATTTTTGATACACCTCACTGTGGATGCCACGTAAGCCGCAACTTCCGAGGATACTATTTATGAATAGTGGAACAAGTCTTCCAGCCATTATCCTATCCAAGGAATGGACTCCACGCATCCAGGACTTTCCAAAAAGGCCTAGCCACATCACAACAGCCCAAGTCGCCATCACCACCTATAAATATCTCAAAGCTTAAAGAGGAAGGGGGACTTTTTTTCGACTTCAACTTCTTCTTCTTCCCAGAGAGACTTTATCTGAAAGAGAAAGATAGTTGTCTTCTCTCTTTTCTTCTAATAGAAAAAGCATTGTACATGTAATCTACAAGAAGAAATAATATATAGAGTGGACGTAGGCACAGTCTTTGCTGAACCACTATAAAAAGTCTGTGTTTACCCCGTTTTCTTTACTTTTTCTATACGTTTTAATCGTATTCAGGTGCTCTTCACACGATTGGGGGTTGAACGTCACTAATGACCAACTTTTGACGTCAACAGTATTCGCAATACTAACCACTATTAAATCTGGAGAAAAATCCAAAACTATCATAAAATGCAGAATATAAACAGGCCTGTAAAAAAAATTATAATGAGTTAAGAGTCAATCCTTTTATATTAACATCATAAAAATGAATAGACAAATTAATCAACATCAATTATGATATAAAAGAGGATACTTATGGATATTCAATAGGATTTCTAAATTCCGTTACAATTCCTATATAAATCTGAATTGTTACAGTTTAACATAAAACTTCTACATAATGTAAGTAGTTTTAAGATATTTGGTTTATCAATATAAACTTCAAAAATAAATCAAAATAAATTGGTTCACTTATTGACTCAGTTTATAAAACAAAATCCAAAACAATTTAGATATGTTTGAAATTTGAAAATTTTAACCAATATTGATATTTAATCCCAAATATCTATTTCATAGGGAAAAATTTATTTTATCCAAAATTCAAATAGAACTGGGGATACATATGTCATTTCCTTTAATAATAAAAGATTTAATTTGAGAAACAAATCCATAATTCCATTCTTATCATTATAACTAATCCATTTTATTGGGTTAACATAATACGAATTAGCATTAGAATTGATATCCAGTATCAAATTTTAAATTGTTTTTCGAATTAAATCAAACATAAAACTTTATTCTAGACGAAACAAATTTACATTAGAAATAAGTTATGTTTTAAGGACTTTTATTATAATAGTGTTCACAACACTTAATCCATTACAGCATGCATTCAAATAAATAGATTAAAACATGATATCAGATCCAAATCCAAATCCATATATATATATATATATTTATTTATGTATGTATATACGATTTTAATGTATAAGATGCTGTAAATAGAATTAATATCAAATATTAAATCATATCTAAATGAAACAGTTTTTCATTCAAAATTAACTAATACAACAATTCGAATTAATCATATAAGTGTGAAATATATCTGTATTATTGATACTTTCAATTGAATAATGAGCCAATCATGAATTCAACCAAAATCAAAGTACAATCTATTAATTCTCAAAAAAGCTATGCTCCGATACCATTGAAAGATTTTCGGTTGATCTAATCGACATTTAATTCTATGATTTAACAATCTAAACTAGGATCTATCGCGAGAACAATAAATAAAAACTCGTATGGATTAGGATTTCATACTATTACGATGGATTTTGGAAACAACGGATGGAATTCGAACTTGATGAAGGAAGGATGAATTAAATTGCAAGGCTCAACTAAGCACCGACACTCTACTGGTATCCACGAGAACACTTATATTCATTGATCGAATCAATGAAGAAAGGAAAGCGTTACTATCTGTTTTCTAGGGTTATTGGAATTAGGGTATTTGGGTTTCTAATAAAAAAAGATCTGATCGGATGAGTAAGTCTATCTTATATTGGGTTAGTAATTTTCTTTTAGAAGAAAAATATAAATATCTCTTTTTAAAATCAAACGTTAATTATAAATGTAGGAACCAACCCAAATGCTAATTCCAACTTCAAATAAAATATCAACAATTTGATATTTTATTTAACCCAAAAATGTTTTCTCCTCTATAACGTTCTATTATGTGACCCTATCGGCTATTACAACATTGGCAATGATTTTAAATCATATTTAAAAACATAAACAGTGATTGACATCTTGTAGTATGTCACTGCTACCTAAGTTATAATAAGATCAGTGATTCGATACAACCTTTCTGTGGCCAGTGTCTCATTGTAATATAATCCTTTTAACCATTATATATCCAGGATTAAACTCGAGGCGTGGATCGTATCATCCTCTTTATAATTTAATCTGTTTATCTTGATCGATGAGTAGACTATTTAAAACAAATTAGTATTTGAGCATGACCATGCATTTTATAGTCTCACTTACCGAAGAGGCCCATGGATATCACTACAAGTACCATAGGGTTAAATTCCATCTAGATCATTCATGATTTTCATTCAATTCGAGATGTATCCAATAATCACCATTATCATCTACTTGGTTAAAAGAAAGTTTAAATGATATCAAAACACAAATATCCTCGAATGAAATTATAATAATTTCAGGTTTGAGGACCACTATGAGAATAACTTTTGATACTATTAATTATATTCTATGCAGTTATCTCATGTTGGGTCAGCCTAATGCGCCATTCTCAAATATGTATTTATATCTTGACGTTAATATCACGTATATTAATGATCAATGAGATGTGATCATCAGTCAATCAACATGCTAGTCACAATGTTTTATTATTGTCCCATATAAACAATAAAACTTGACTGGGGACACTTAAGAATTATAATACATATTATATAATCTCATGTTCAAGTCTTACTTGAACTATATAATTCCGTATTATTATTTGTAGGGCTTCTATTATGTTAGTATTTATATTATGCAGTAAATACAACATAACTGAATATTTTTATTCCAAATAAAACAATAACATCAACAATGTTCTTAATCACATCAAATGGATTGCCTCAAGGGCCTGAACTCTAACAATTTCCCACTTGCACTAGAGTCAATCATTCGTGTATCGTATACTCATGAAACTAGTGTGACTATTAAACTTCTGTTGCGGTAGAACTTAATTCAGTAAGACTGCAACATCACAACTTATGCAACTTTGCAGATATTTTCATTTCCACTGTGAACAACTTCACATAATAATTATATTTCTAGGGATATTTGAATTAGGGTATTCGGGTTTCTAATAAAAGGAGATCTGATCGGATGAGTAAGTCAATCTTATATTGGGTTAGCCATTTTATTTTAAAAGAAAACTGTAAATATCTCTGTTTGAAATCAAACGTTAACCACAAATGTAGGAACTAACCTAAATACTAATTCCAACTTCAAATAAAATATCAACAAATTGATATTTTATTTAACCTAGAAATATTTTCTCCATTATAACATTCTATTGTTTGACCCTATAGGTTATTAAAACGTTGACAATCATTAAATTGTATTTAAAATCATAAACAATGATTGGCATCTAGTAATACGTCGCTGCTACCCAAGTTATAATAAGATCAGTGATTGGATGCCACCTTTCTGTGACCAGTGTCTCAATGTAATATAATCCCTTTAACAAACATATATCCAGGATTCAACTTGAGGCATGAATCGTATCATCCTCTTTATAATTCAATCCATTTATCTTAATCGATGAGTAGACTAATTAAAACAAAACAATATTTATGCACGACCATGCATTTCATAATCTCACTCAATCAAGAGGCCTATGGATATCACTACAAATATCATAGGGTTAAATTCCATCTAGACACTCATAATTTTCATTCGATTCGAGATGTATCCAATAATCACCGTTATCGTCTACTCGGTTAAAAGTAACTTTAGATGATATCAAAACACAAATACCTTCAAATAAAATTATAATTATTTCAGGTCTGAGGACTATTACATCATTACCAGTATGAGAAAAACTTATGATACTATTAATTATATTCCATGTAGTTTTATCACGTTGGGTCAATCCAATACGCTATTCTCTAATATTTTATGTCTTGACGTTAATATCATGTATATTAATGATCAATGAGATGTGATCATCAATTAATCAACATACTAGTCTCAGTGTTTTACTGTTGTCCTATATAAACAATAATACTTGACTTGGGATATTTAAGAACTATAATACTTAACATATTATATAATCTCAAGTTCAAGTCTAACTCGAACTATATAATTCTGTAATATTATTCTAAGGGCTTCTATTATGTTAATATTTATACTACTTAGTAAATATAACATAAAAGAATATTTTTATTCCAAATAAAACAATAACATCAACAATATTATTAATCACATCAAATGGATTGCCTCTAGGGAATAAACTCTAATAAGGTATACAAGTGACTGGACTGAGACTGAAGCAAGTGAAGACACAGTTTGAGTCAGTGCGTGAGTGAATGCACATGTGACTGAGTGTATACACGTATATGAGTCTGTATATGAAATTGAATATGTAATTGGCTGAGATGAGTGTTGTAGTGAAGAACCAAAGTATGAAAAAGAATGTTATATTACATAGAATTGTTTAATAGTGGAGTTAGAAAAATGCACTATTCAAAGGTTGAAATAAAATATTTATTCAAATAAAACACTGCTTGAATATTAAATTCCTATGCAATAGTATTCTATTCAAATTAAATATTTATTTCTGTATTTGATGTAGTATAAAATAGTACGGTTACATACATAATTTATTATAATATATATGTTTGTTATCATCAAACAAAAATCATATTGTTATGTTCAACAATCTCCCCGTTTTCATGATGACAAACATATACATAAGATTTTGAATATGATAAATGTGTTTGACAGTGAAGCGTAGTACTCCCCCTGTATGTATGCTCCCTCTACAACTGAACAACCCCCTCCCCCGTATATGTGCATATGTGTGAGAATAAAAATTTAATTTCCAATATTAAAATATTCATGAAATATTCATTCATCAATCAAAATCTTAACCATTCTCCCCTTTTTGTTATCGTCAAAATAATAATGAATATAGACCAGAAATATAAGTTCAAAAAAAGAAGAGAGAGAATGCATATAATAAATCTCATTCAATCAAACAAAAATCATAATATTCCTAGAACTCGAAGCAAATTTCACATTTTAGAATGACGGATTTACGATGGATTATATAAAATGGAGAGATTAATAAACCGTATCAATTCCAATAATTTAAAAAAAAACAAGCACAAAACAGCGGCAAATTTAGACTATGGTTATAAATTCAAATCAAAAGAAAAAAATTCAAATTTTGCAAATCCCAAAAATATCAACCAAAAAATCATAATAAATCATAAAACAGAAACACATTTCACAAAAAAGAAAATGGATTGACAGGTTAGTTTTTATATAACAAGGAGGATTATATATATATATATATTTCATTTCTCTATTTTTTTTTCTTTTATTTAAGAGCACACTATCTACACATAACCAGAAGGACTTTTAAATGAGGTTAGACGTAACTTAAATAACAAGCATTCTCTAACCATGCATGACCATATCTATGTTTTTTAAATGAGATTCGAGAAACACTTATTATGTACAAAATCTCCTTAGTATATAAAGCCAAAGTGAATGATAGAATATAGTAGAGATAGCGATGGTCATGAAATAATTCTCTAGAATAATTATATTATGAATATGTTAAACCGTACCGGGATTTTTGAAAATTTTCGATTATATCTTATTCTAAAAAATAATAGAGTCAACATTTCCATAACAAATTTTAAAATTGTGCTTTCTTTAACGATGAAAAAAAATTAAACATTCCACATTAAATAAAACCATGATGAATGACAGAAAGATGACAGGGAAAGAAGATGACCGTGGAATAAGCACCAATAAAAACATATTATAAAATATGTTCAATCATCATGAGTATTTAAATAAAAATCTCCTTATGTTTTGAAATATACTATAGTCACAACTCATCACAATTTCATAAATGTAATAATAATTCTGATAAAATGCAAATATAATTCAATTTGGTCAGTAATTCCAATTTTTGAATAAATAATCAAAAAATGATTTTAAAATTGAAAATAACAATTTCAGTAGGGATTCTAAAAGAACTATACAAGTTGAAAATTAGTTTAAAAAAACAACCAAATGAATGAGAAATACTTCTAAGATAGATACCACATGTGGCTCTACAATGCCCATAGAAGTCAATGAAAACTATAAACTAGTTTTCCAGGATAAAACACAAAGCCTAAGCTAACAAATCTATAAGTTCAATTCCATTTATCATAGCAGCAGTCTTTCAATTTCATAAAATTTCTACAATAGAATATTTTAGAATATTTACATCAAGTCCAAGACAATCAATGATTCAAATCGAAAGCAAGTTATTTGAAATCACTTGATGAAATTTATTTTCCGAAATCAAATCCCAAAATTGGTATGCATGAAATTCAATATACAATCAATCACAAATGATTTCAAAAAACAAGATTGTCATGCTCATCCAAAAAATAATGAAATTATCACAATTTAAAAAATAGTATTGTGTTGTAATGGGCGCAGTTTTTCAAGTCTTTCCAAAATTAAATAGAAGAAACTCAAAAACAACAAAGATGTGTGAAATTTCAGTAGCTTTTCAGATCATCAAGAATTTCATAATTTCGAGAAACAATGTTCAAGTTATGTACAAGATACTACAAGACAGTTAGAAATTAAGGGAACTGTCAAAAATTTAAACTCCAAAAGAATTGAAGTAATTTACAAAATTAAGTTCACAATATGGAAGTCATCAAAACATGAGAGGTTTTAGACAAATAAATTTAATATACAGAAAATCAAGAATTTTGCAATTTGAAGTTTAAGAAACTCAAGAAGTGTCAAGAATAATATGGCAGTGTTAATAAAGAATCCACATTGATAGAAAGGAGGAATAAAAGGAAGAATAGAAACAGAAAAATAAACATGAGTTTAGATATCATACCTGACTTACCATTGACATTGTGGATCTCTAACTCGACAAATATGGCTAAGGAACTCTGAATGATCAACAATATGGAAAAACTTGGATTCAATCTCTGTTTCGCAAAGTTGTTCCTTAGCCTCCTCCGCTACCTGATTGTTTATAAGATCGAGTGGTCTAACAAATATTGTTTTACGACTCATTTCTTTGTTTACATATTTTGGTACCCAAACCCATTAATATAACAATCCATTTTCATTTAGCAATGTACCTTTAGGAACCCAAATTTGTTTAATCTTAATTGAATTCTTCTTGATGTCTTTTGGGATCCACAATTGTTTAGATGGATAGTTACTAAAAAAATTTTAATCTCATTTATGATTTAAAAATCCTTTGAGGTTATTAGATTTCAAAATTCTACTTTGACCTTTTCAATATCTATTTAAAGGATTTTTAAAATCATTTGAATTCAGCTTTTCAAAATTATCAATTTTTCCAAAACCAAGACCATTCTTATTTCCAAAAAAAATGTTTTTTAATAATATATTCAACAAATTTTCTCTAGTAGAAAATTTAACCAGTGGTGATTCAAGCCGTTGAATTTTAAATTTAAGATCACTATTCTCTTTCATTAAATTTGAACAATGATTAATTTAGATCTTTCTAATTTTAGCATCAGTTTGTTTCAAAACCAAATTTTCATTTTCAAGAAAATTAATTTTGGCCTTAGACTAAGAAATCACAGATCAAATTATTTTCTTTTTTTTATTTCAACTTTTTCAAACTTTTCAATCTCTTTTTCAAAATCAACATTTTTTGCTCAAAATCGATACAATTTTCATCAAATTTTGTTTCTTGGAAAATTTATATTTGGAATTTTTAGCCATCTTAAAATTTCCTAACTCATTTTGCCAAGCATTGTTTTTACAAATTAGCTTATCTTCATTTTCTTTTGAACTCACAATTTCTTTTTCAAGCTTTTGATTTTTTTTTATTTAAATGACCTAAATCATTTTTCAAATTGAAACAACTTTTGCAATCAAACTTTTCAAATATCTAGATGTTTTCAAGTTTTAATTCCAAATCATTATTTTTTCAAATCAACTCAAGATTCTTAGATTTTAATTTTTTGTTCTTCAATTTAGAACTATCAACCGTGTAAGTTAATTTATCACAAAGAAGAACTAATTCTTCGAAAGAAAATTCACTTCACTCATCATCTGTTGAGTCTTCATTGTATGATTTATCTAAATCATCATCTGCGACTTCTGTTAAGCACACATCTGAATCTGAGTTGATCTTCGGGGATTTTGAGTAGTTGTTGTCATTTCTTCCAAACATCATATCGAGAGTTTTCCAAATTTCTTGTGTAGGTAAACATCAAGAAATAAGTTTAAAATGTTCAATACTAAGATAAGAATAAATAATATGCATGGCACTAGCATTGAAAAGTTTATTCTTCTTATCTAATAAATTTCCCACATTTTCGGTGATATTCCAATATTCGAAATTAACATATATTAAATAGAATTCTATTTCTGGTTTCCAAATTAAAAATTCTATTCCATTGAAAATAGTTGGATATTACTCGACTGACTCTTGTTAATTAACAACTAGGAAAACCATGACTCTAGAGTTAATGAATAATACATGCTTTGATACCACATGTAGGATCTAGATTAACCATAGAAGAGGAGGTGAATAGGGTTTATTGCAGTTTTAGGAATATAAAAATATCACAACTTAGATCATAGCAGAATAAATAAATGCATAAAATAAATGACACAAATTTTACCTAGCTTCGGCAAACACATGCTTTATGTTGCATTCCTCAAGGTTTCAATTAGAATTTAAACAATATCTAGGCTTACAATTCCTTGTAAACTCGCGATATCCGCTCCTAAATTTTCTAATACTGCACTCAAAACCCTGCACTGATCTTTATCCCTAAGATCATATCTTCCTGGATTACAGGCACGCTACTCGATAAATCTAGTTTAGAAAAACAAGAAAAGCTATGCTAGAAGTTAACAAAATTTAAACAAATTAAAATAAACACAAAACGAAAACCCTCTTTGAATAAATTAAAATAGTCGTCCCCATTTATTGTTTTCTTTGCACTTGTGTCGGCTTCCCTTTTTCTTTGATGGTTGGCTTAACAAAAATAGTGTTTTTGTGATTTCCCCAACTTGCGATGCCTGATGCTCGATACAATTGATCCTATGATTGCTTCAAAATATTGCCCTTCTTCGGCCGTTTGATCGGACTTGCGATCAAAAAATAGATGTGAGTATTTGATTTATTCCTCTCAATGTTTGAATGAATTTCTTGTTGTTTTTCAATATTCATTTGACTATGATGAATGGTTTGATTTATAGGTTTCAAACCCATTAACCTCTTTGATTTCACAATAGATTTGGTCTTGATTTGTTTATCCTTGCGTGAAGCTTATTGTGTGTACCTGGTTGAATTCTAGGAACAATTGATTGAAACTTATTCCAAAAATAGTGCTTGCGATTAAATGGAATCATTTGAAAACATGAATTCGTTACTACTGAATATGACATTCCAGATTTGAAATTATTGCTCATTTCGGAAATACCAAACTTGCAGACAATACTCCATTTGATTTCTGAACTTCTTGTGCGCCATTTAATTTGTATTCATCACGGATTAGTTGATACACACATTTAATATTCGACTGACATTGCCTCCACACAACCTACACTTGTTTGATCTTCATGCTGCAATGCCTCTTTGCCATGACACTTGAGCTGTAGCACTAGTGACATGTTTAATTGAGCTACTTTATGCTTATGCGTTGTCATATTGTACATCTGCTTTGTACTTGAGCTTGTACACTTCCGATATACATATATATATACATGTGTATATATATATATACACATTGTTGTGTGTGTATATATGTGTATTATATTGCTTGCTTCTGGTTTTTAAACCACTGGCCTGTTTGGTATTTGCACTTGTCATAGATTGATGGTTTTACTTCTGGGCTATGTTATCACCCTGCTGCACCATTGATGAATTTGTTACAACTTCTCGGTCCATTTGTGTAATCTGTTGTGGCTAGTACTTTGTGTTCTTAACCATGTATTTTAAATTGACATGTTGCTCCACTGTTACTGCACACATTTGTGCATTCAGAAGTACATATGTGCCGTCCCCATCTGTTGTACATTACTGATTAAATCCACTACCATGTTTTGTTAACTCAAGTTGTAGTTGTAAACATGCCATGTTAATATCCATGTCTTTACTGGTAGTTGCATTCCACATGAGTTAATACTTTATCACTGCCTTGTCCATGTTACTTCTAAACTTTGACATGAGTTGCTTAAAATTTGAAACTCTGGCATGTTTCACCTTGCATGGAATTGAATCCTTTTCACCTTGCATGGACTTGAATCCTTGTTGTTTTGCCTCTTGCTACCTGTACTTGCACATACTCTGTGCCATTTCATTCAACCATGTTTTTTGTATTTGCAAAGACTATTCTGTTCATTATTGCAATTGCCACTTTGCCATTTGCACCTTGGTTGTGTTAGAGAATATGATCAACACTTGTTCATTGCATTGGTTGTGCATACATATATGTCACCATGTCAAGCTTGACTTGTGCACCCATTTTATTATTGTTGTGTCACTTTACCCATCATCATACTCGTATATATTTGCAACTTTTTATGTTTTAGTTGAAATTGCCACTGTGTACTTGCTGAGTTCCCTGTCTTGCTATGTGCATGTTGAAACTTGACTTTTATATTTGTACACTTGTTATCGCTTGAAACAGGCCATTAATACTATTGTGCTTATGCATTGGCTTGGCTTTAGTAAATGACTTTCTTTGCATTTTGTTACTTGCTTCAAGCATATCCAATTTTGTCCCTTGTGCATGTTGTATTCTTGACCCATCTGCTCTGGCTTGTTAGTGCTTATTCATGTGCATGCTTGCACTGTCATGAAGCTGAAATATGTTTCGCAATCATTGTTGTGATGTGTCAGGATGTTATGGGCGTGCATAAGTGTAAACGTGCACGTGTGTACGTGTAAGCTTCTGAACTGCTTCACGTATGCTTGCTATACTTGAAATTGATCACTGATTTGGTTTTGTACATATTCACCTGACAATCACTATATACATGTGCAAAAATATTTTCCTGTTTACGTCAGCAGACTACTGTATGATGTGTTGTGGCTAGTCAAGATCAACAGACGAAAAGTATGAGTCGAGGCTGGTCTTAATTAGCACACCACTATAGCTGTGTTAAAGCTGATCTACAAGCACTACAATATAGTTTGCCTTGTGGTATTTACAGTGAATCACTGTGAATATCACAAGTTGTTTAGACAAAAACAAATGTATATATATATCATACCAAGTCTAGAAATACGATGAGAAACACACAAAAATTCCGAGGCAAGTAAAATTTAAATCTATTTTGTTACACTTTACTGTTTGTGTTTCTGTGAAAGAGATACAGGTGACTGGACTAACACCGAAGTAAGTGAAGACATAGTGTGAGTGAATGTACATATGACTGAGTGTATAATGTACATGAGTCTGTACATGAAATTGAACATATAACTGAGCGAGATGAGTGTTGTAGTGAGGAACCAATGTATGACAAAGAATGTGTTATATTACAGAGAAATGTACAATATTGGAGTTTGAAAAATGTACTATTCAAATGTTGAAATAAAATAAAACACTATTTGAATATTAAATTCTTGTGCAATAATATTCTGTTCCAATTAAATATTTATTTCTGTATGTGATGTAGTATAGAATAGCACAGTTACAAACACATTTATATTATAATATAAATATGTTTGTTATCATCAAACTAAAATCATATTGTTATATTCAACAGTTGGACGTGCTCCCACTGTGCCTAAACATATGCGATGATCCACTTTGTTGGACTCTTCATCCAAACTCTCTTCAAAATATTCCAAATGCACCTCACGATTTTATTAGTTCCAATGTCAAATATTTCAATATGCGTTTAACTTTCTTTTTTGTTTTATTATAGTATTGATTTATGTTTCCTGCCCAGTTCTATCTAACATGGGCCTTATTTATTTGCTTATTAACTTAGTCCAAGGTCCAAGTTTTAATATTATAAACCTCTTATATTTTACCTTTTCTTCTTTTAATTACAACCCCCGCATTTTAATTTTACTTGCAAATATTCAGATGTGCCTAATTTCTCTTACTTTCTTTTTAGCCTAATCTTAGATCTGAGTCCAACCTATTGACTCAGTTCCAATCTTGAGCCTATGATATTCTATTTTTGCCATAATAGGTTACATTTTTTTTATTATGATTCTCTAAAATGTCAATTACAGTTCGTATTTATCATAATATGTTGGTTATTTTCTTTCCTTTTAAAATTATAACACTTATCATAATTTACTGCAAATTATTAAAAATTTGCCAAATTTTTTCTAATTCATTTTTATTACAGTTTTACAGTTTGTACGTGTGTTTACTGTAAATTTAATTTCTTTTATTCTATCCATTTATCTAGACATACACACTATTTATTCATTTTTTCATGCACAAAAAGAGAATTAAATTTGTGTCTGTAGCTATCATTTACAGATCGAGGCATTTCCATGAACACATGTATTTAATTGAAGAAAACTGTAAATTATGAATTGTCAATTTCCGTGTGTTACTTCCTTTTATTAGAGGTTTACTTGCTTTACATTTATTTTAAGTTTCATTCTAGAAGGTACTATCATCCCACTTGGTTGGTTGCAAAGACTGCATAACAATCTATTTCCTTATTTTAGTATTTATATTATAAACAGTAACAAATAATTGCAAAATTCTTTCTCTATTCTTTTCTTAGTTGTCAAATAGTGCAAAATATAGTAATATTCCAATTTTTCACTAAACCCGCTTTTATTATCTTTATTCTTGCAATTACATTTACCGTCTTTCCAACTGTATAATATTATGGAAATATATTTGTTTTCTCTACAAACTAACTAACCTAATACTAACTTCCAAGCCAATTTATTCGTAAGGATTAACTTTTTGTCAAAATTTCCAAAATTTAACATTTTACCATAAATCCCTTTCTTTTGGGACTATTCCTTCTTCTACAGTTCTAAATCCCAATATTACTTATATTCATTTATTGGGTTCTAGTCCATAACATTAAAAATTTCATATGAATATACTTTTAACCATTCACGGTTTAATTAAGAATAACCTACGTAAATAATTTCTACAATTATCTAAAATTCAACTTATGTCAAATTCAATAATCTAACTGAAATCTAACAATATCATATACCATTAACAGAAAAGGTATATAATTTGAATCCACTCACCTGGAAAAAGCACTCGAAGTTCTAGATCTGATTTACACCTGGCTTTATGTAACAACCCGAAAATCTGGGCTAGCTTAAAATTTTATTTTGGCAATTTTAGCGAATTTTGAATATTTAAAATGAATTAATTTAAATAATATCGACGAGAAATTTATTTTGAATAGAATCGAACGTATATATTATATACGTCGTCGTTAGAATATAAATATTTATTTTAAATTATAAAGGAATTGAAAATGGCGCGGTAGTTCGATAGTTCGATTTCAAACTTCAATTGAACGTACCGGGTGCAAAACAAACCGGATTTTTACGAAACCATAACTAATAGGATCTAATTGGGAATATCTTTCCAACGAATCCGAAAAATCAAAATTTCATAGCGGGAATAAAAAGATATGTCCAGTTGAAAATTCAGAATAGTCGCTATGGAATTTTGGCCCTTAAAAATAGAAATTTTGCAAACGACCTCGGATTTCGACGAAACCACTTTTGTTGGATCCGTGATGTCAAGTTATTACTAGGTTTCAAATTTCATAATTTTTCGAATCAATATGTGAGTGTGGCAAAGGAAAACGCGTTTGACCAGTTTTACTTGATTTTAATCGACTGGAAAATGGCCATTTTTCCAACCGTCTCAGAATTTGACGAAATTAGTTTTGTTAGGACCGTATCGTCAATACGAAGCTAGAAAATATTTTTTTGAAATTATTCGAGTTGGTATGTGACCTCGGTAAATTGAAATGCGCATTCAAATTCAATATATAGAGTTATATGTTGATTTTGACGGAAACTGATCGAAACGGTCGAATCAGCTTATGGTACATATCCCATTGTGTTCGGAATGGGGGTAATTAGCTATGGATGACAGGCGGTGGGCCTCGTTTTGAGATCGAATAAAAAGTCAACTCTTTGTAAATTAAATAATTAAAATAAACCCCTTTTAACTTCTCTGCCCCCCCCCCCCCCCCGTTTTCTTCAAATCAGAAATAAAAAAAAAACAGGAAAGGGAAGGAGCGACAATCGCCGCCCCCCCTCCCCCCGTGGCTCACCGCCGCCCGTCGCCCACCTCCACACCACCACCGCCGTCGTCCCCAGACCCCCTCCGCGCCTCCCTCTCTCCCCTCTCGATTTTAACACCCACGAGACCCAAAAAAATCGCCCCCCTTCATTCCTCCACCGCCTCAGGGGCGCGCAGCCCTGGATCCACCACCCGACAGCCTGCCCGCCGGCTGGAGCACACACACACAAACCCCAAATAGAATTTTTATCTATATAGTAGCGATGTAAAAATATAGTTTTTTTCTATATAGTAGCGGTGTAAAAATAGAATTTTTATCTATATAGTAGCGGTGCAAAAATAGAATTTTTATCTATATAGTAGCGGTGTAAAAAATAGAATTTTTATCTATATAGTAGCGGTGTAAAAAATAGAATTTTTATCTATATTGTAGCGGTGTAAAAATAGAATTTTTATATACATAGCAACAATATAAAAATGTGATTTTTATATATGTAGTGGCTACGGGCAACGAAAATGACAAAAGGCGAGAATAGCGATGACTTCTACATAAGAAGATTCGAGGCGTCTGGATTAGCTATTGGTGAGAACTTCTCACTTTAAATTTCCTTTTCTAGTTATATAAATATATACTAGGATGCAGACGGTGTTTAGTAGCACACGACACCATCGTCCACAGACCATGGACTTGTTTGTTTGGTTGTGTAGTTGGTTAGATTATTTGATTTGAATTTGGTTGTTTGGTGAATTGAAATCGAAGTGATTGATATGTGTATGGCGTGGGCCATCACTAGACTGGGGATAAGGCTAGGCCTTGTCCCGTTTCTAGTATCGTGCCGTTATGCCGCCGAAATTTTCTAAAATAATTTAGAAAAATAAATATATCATTTTATTGAATAAATGAACCGAATAGAATATTCATACGTTGAATAAAATAATTTGGTCGTTAAAAATATAATTTTTAACGTGAATGTGATTAAATAAATATTCATTTACAAACCGGACGGTTTGTTTATGTACACCTATTTGAAGGACATTGATTGGGACGATAAATTTTACACATCGCCCAACTGCACAAATAAGAATCTGTGTTTGTTGATTTGAAACCCCACACGGGTATTGGGATAAATTATGGCATACACTAATCCCAGTAATTAGTTGTATGTCGATCGATTGATTGACAGGCTGTTATACACATTAGATATCTATATTTGATGCTTATATAGTGTAGTGCACTTTGGATGATGGTTGATTATGTATCATTGCTATTATATACATGTGTTGTATGTAATCTATATAATTAACTTTGTATGGTGATTGATTGGGCCTCATTCCAATTTAGAAAATAAAGAATATTATAAAATAAAGGTTCATGTGTTGACCGTACTCATCCGTTGAGATTAGTCATGTGTTGAACGAAATATTTTAACAATAAAATTTACATCTTTATCCTATATAAAGTTAGAAACTAACTGGAAAATAGATAAGATGAGTGGTCTCCTGGATATTGATCTGATGTTGGTTTCGGCCTTCGGGGTTAATATTTAGGGAATTGTTCTCTTACTAATTTACGGTTGGAGTCTGATTTAAATCAAACGATAGATACCGTAATTTTTATAAAATATATTGAATAACAAAAATAGTCACACGTGGACAGTACTCATTTGTTGAGATTAGTCATGTGTTGACAAAAATATAGATTCATGTATCGAATAGGATAAATATTCATTTGTTGAATAGAATAACGGAATTATTGAAATATATAAAGCTGTGTTGATTAGAGATGCGCTATTTTGACGCGAACGATATTTATATCGATTTTATTCATTTTTAGAATTGAATTGAATATATAACGAATTCGAATTGAATTGAATATATAACGAATTCGAATTGAATTGAATATTGTAACACCCCACCTCCGCCAGGGTGGCTCTTGCAAGCCCTCTGACTTTGGAGGGGCATTTGAATCAGGTAAACATGCATAATGATATATCAAGGCAGAACAAGGACATATGTATATATGTAAATAGAGTAAATAAGATAAGTAAAACAGTGGAAGATTTCAAACTATTTCAAAACAAGTCTGGTACAACATAATGTCAACTTTCCAAATACACAAGTCTAGATGGAAACAACATCACTGAAAGACTGAAATGCATAAGTACTATCCCCAAAATAAGTGATAACCATAGCTAGCTCCATGTCAAGACCGTACATGAGCTAAAATCCCACAAGCAAGCGATCAGAAATCCAAGCTAAGCTCCAATATTCCCACCCTGAGAACCTTGGGGGGGGGGGGAACGGAAGAAAAGAGGCGAAAGAAAAACAGGTCAGTCAAAAAGACTGAGTAAGCCCTACTACAATCAATGTAAACTGATAAAGTTAACTGGCATGAGAAGCAGGGATGAACATAAGGATAACAACATACTAGCATGATGATTAACTAACAAGGTAGATAAAGGTGTCATCGCATAATCAGGTTTAAGGTTTTTGCACCATAGGTGTACTAGCAAGCTAACATGACTTGAATAAACAAGTATTGATCCCTTGGCCCAAGCTTTGGCCCAATAATCATGAAGTGACCCTAATACGCGGTCCAACCAAACGGTCTAGTCGATCGGCTCCCTATAAGCCTAACTCGTCACGTGTTGGTGTCAATACGGCCCAGACATAATTGTAGTCAGACTGTGCAAGGTATCCCGTCGGGTGTATCAAGCCCTAGGGTGTCAACCCCTGGACACCATAAACATAAGTGCACAGTCTCGATCTACTGGTACCCGTGCATGTTTTCCCCGGCTTCGGACTGTGTGCACGACCATAGTCCGCCCTGAACTACACCGGCGTACCATTCTGCCGTCGTTTTTGGTCACTTACCTCAAGTCCAGTAATCGTGCTCCCTCCCTAGCCTAGTCCCTAGGGTCTTAACGATACAAACTTGGGATTACTGCTGGAGTGGACCCCCATTGCTAGGATTTTCTAGTGGGTTAAGTACGGTTTAACCCTCTTGCTAATCATGGATTAACTTGGTTAAGTGTAACGATGAGTTCACGACTTAACCCTGATTAATCTACCAAGCCCGCATTGATTAAGTATTAAGTGGACCATGACTTAAACCCTAATCATGAGGCATTAATTAATTAATGTGCCTTAACCTCTCACATTAGACTTTGTTGCGGTTACTAGTTAAGCTGGGCGGGTCCGGGTAGCTTTACACCACAACTTGGTCTAACCTCGGGTTCAAGGTACAACATGACCAACTTCCCACATTGGGTCCTATTGTTTGTAGCAACTAGTTAAGCCGGTCGGTTCCGGGTAGGTTTATGCTACAAACTCAACCCAACCTCGAGTTGGTCACACTTATATTTTCTAAGTGTCATGTCCATCATGTTTCCAAAACATGTTACAAGTTTTCAAGAATTTGGGTAGACCTAACTTAATAGGTAAATTCCCAATGGGTAGACCTAACTTAATAGGTAAATTCCCAATCTTATGTTTTTATGTCTTTTAAGTTTACCCAACCCCAAACGCAATCCCATCGCTTACATATCGCAATAGCGCATAAAGGATAGAAAGAGGGAACTTGGCATAATCATGACATAAAGGTGTTGAAGCCACAAGTTTAACATGGTGGCATATGAAATGTACATATGTTCATATACTTGCATATTACATTTTTAGGCCTCAAAAGCATGCATAAAACCAAACTTAGCATATTGGTGATACATGGTGATAAATGACATGTAGAAATGGCCATAAGTTCGCATTTAGCCTCACATGCAAGTTATCATAAGAGATATGATAACTTACATGTTGCCAAAATGCAACCTTTAGCATAAAGCTTGAAGCTTTAAGCTCATAAACCCAAGATAAGCTTGCATAACATGATAACATGAACAAAATGATCAACCCAAACTTGCATAACATAACTTGCATATCATATGACAAACTTGCATATCAAACTTGCATAACATAACATGACAAACTTGCATATCATAACATGGCAAACTTGCATAACATAACATGATAAACTTGCATATCATAACATAGCAAACTTGCATACATAACATGATAGACTTGCATAACACATCATAGTAAACTTGCATATCATAATGATCAAACACAACTTGCGTCATTCATTAACTTTAGAGTTTAAATATGAAAGTAGAAAAGGGCTTACAATGCTTATGAAGACACAAAAATATGACAAAGTCCTTATGCAATCAATTAGACCCAAAATGCAAGCTCTAATAGAAAAACCCTTGAGCCAAAATGATCAAAACCCTTGCTTTATGATGTAAATATGGAAACTTGACTTGAATGCAAGCTAATGACACTCATACAAGCTTGAAAACACTTGTATGCATGGAAAATATCTCATAGAAATTTATTTAGGAATTTTATGAAGAGAGTGGAGGCCATGAGAGGAATGATTTTGCCATAGTTTAGTTACTTGAATGAATAATGATGATTTAGGGTTAGGTTAGGGGCTTATTTATAGAGATTAGGATTAGTTTCAACCTTAGGATTAAACCCTAGTTCCAATCTCAGCCCTCAAAACCGAATCTGGCCCCAAAACCTAACCAAAACCCCAAAATGGTGCACCAGGCAAAACTGCCCGGCTGAGCCAAGTCGACAGCCAAGTCGACAGGGCTGTCGACTTGGGTCCCACCAAGTCGACTCCCAAGTCGACAAGGCTGTCGACTTGGGTACTCTGGCGGGAATTTTCCCGCCTAGCCCAATCTGACCTAATTTCCAAATTCAAACTTGAATTTGAAATCTGTTTTTACTTTGAATTTTTCTGAAAACTTCGTTGGGCCTTAATCGAGTCATACGGACTCCGATTTTCGAAAACTCGGACTCTATTTCGCGTATTTTTCCGAGACGAACGCAATGGCATAGCCCGTTTCCCTTGATTCAGATTTTAGAATTAAATTCTGCCTCGATTTACGTTATAACAGGTTATTGAAAATACGGGTTGTTACATTCTCCTCTCCTTATAGGATTTCGTCCCCGAAATCTTCAAGTAAGGAAGAACGTATCCTACCATCCAACATCCATCTACTCAGAACATCATCCACGAGCAATCAGTGTCCTTACAAGATTCTAAATGTTGTATGAACATATGCAAAGGTGTGTGTATATGTACTTATCTAATGCAAATATCATCAGTGCAATTTATGTTAGTGCAATGAATCCATATGTATGCAATTCCTAACATAATGTATAACATTTATATGTGTGCACATAACATACATCCATATGCAACATCCATGTGATAACACAAAAATTTTCATCCATGAATAAGCATAAACACTCATGCATATGCTATATGAGGAGTGTGTGAGCCGATCTAGTGCCTAACGTGTATAATGCATCCACGAGTAACCACTTGCAAACACTTGCAACCACTTGCAACTATCAAGCATAACATGTTTCAAACACATGTTTCATCCAAAGGGTTTCTACCTAAGGTTCTCATGACAAGATTAACATGATAAACTAGATAATCAAGACAAACATGGATAGCAAAAGATATGCTACAAAGAGATCGGGAAGATAAGCAGGATATACCCCTTTCGGATGACAAGAAATCCCTTCCTAACCCAACCCATATTCTGTAAAAGCCCAAAAGGTTTAGTCAACCTAACGGACCCCTTCAAACCCTGATATGTATTACTAGCCAATAAGTCATACCTCCCGACAGAAATAGGACCGAGAATGGGACCGAGAGGATATCCGTAAAAAGATAACATGCGAGTAAGTTCCACAGGAAAACAAGGATCAAGAATATACTCTTAAAAAGAGATATGATGCGCGTATCTAGCCTTCAATCTTCTAAGTCATGTTTCCTTGAGCTTAACTCCACTGTGCTTTGACTGTCTTTTACCTCATGATTTCTTAGCTTCTTAACTCTTATTTCCAAATATGAGTTGGAACCCATTTCATTGTCGCCTCTCGTCTTCCTCTTTCACTTACTCTTCTATCATTCTTGGCTTAAACATAACTATGACCTCATGGTTTCATGCAAGCTCTCCCAAAATTCACCAGTGAATCCTGGATCTCGTTTACTTACTATAAAGTATTCCACGCAGCAGAACTTTTCTTGAAAATACCAATCCACATTTACCAATTGCTCTTACTAACGTAATTTTCTATAACTCATGCTTGAACTAAATGAACCTTTCGCCTGTGAAGGATAGGCCGTACTTAGATTCATTCGCTTGCCTATGACTTCCTGCAGACTATCTCAAAACTGGTTAGTGAAGATTGAGTCCCGGTTACTAACTATCCTTTAGGGAACCCCGTGCAACCGCTTTATTTCTTGAAAGTAAACTGTCGCTAGCTATGATGCAGTCCTTTCGCTCTTTACCGGAGTGAAATGAGCACTCTTCGTGAGTCTACTTACTATGACCCACATGCTCGTATTCTCTTTCCTTGACCTAGGCAGTCCATCCACGAAATCCTTCGTGACGCTTTTCCCTCTTCCATTGCGGGGACCTCCAATGGATATAACAGCCCACCGGGCTTCTATGACTCGGCCTTTAACCTGTTGGCACAACATGCACCTTGGGACAAACTCGGCCACCTCCTCGGGTGATGTGCATCTTCAAGAACCTTCTTTCTCTCATCGCGTCTTAGCCATCCCTTGTCATCTATAGCGAGGTGTCTTAACATCTTGCCTCAAATCAAATTGTCCATGATCTCGACTACCTGCTGGTCTTCTTTTTGTGAAGTCCCTACTTGATCCAGAAGGGTAGGTCTAAGCTCAAGGGACGCTAACTAACTAATTAAACTGAGAAAGCTTCTTACTTCAATTGTCCTCGTCGGGGCTTTCTGGTCTTGAACCGCGACCACTTTAGCAGGATCCACCACTAAGCCTTGCTTAGAAACTATGTGCCCAAGAAATCTAACTTCTTTTCTCCAAAATGACACTTGGAGGTCTTGGCTTTCAACTGATGGGCTCTAAGCGTATCCATCACCTCCTTGAGATGTCTAGCATGTTCTTCCTCGTTCTTTAAGAAAGTCAGGATATCGTCTACAAAGACTATCACAAACTCGTTCAGGAACTCCCTAGACACCCTACTCTTCAAGTCCACGAAGTAGGCGGGTGCATTAGTCAAACCGAATGGCATGACCAGCCATTCTAAGAATCCATCTGGAGTTCTGAACGCAGTTTTGCCTATACTATCCTCAGCTACTCTGAGCTGATGGAATCCAGTAGCAAGATCAAGAGAGAACAGATGTTCCTACAAACTGATCAAACAAATCATCGATCCTTGGTAATGGTTGTCTATTCTTCACGATAATCAATATACGGGCGAAGCGAACTGTCCACATTAGTAGCGAATACTACTAGAGCACCCTCTTCGGAAATGCTTCATCGTATGAAGTTCTTCTCAAGCAACTCCTTGACTTGCTTTCTTAACTCTCATCTCGCGGGACCATGTGCCTAACCGGCCACGTAACTGGCTTGGCATTATCAACCAGATAAATGCGGAAATCAATCTCTCGCTTAGGGGTAACTCCCCCTTCACTTCACCCAAGATATCAGGATATTCTCGGACCACCCTCACCGATTGCAAACTATCGATAGACGAGTTGAGGGATTCAAGATAACACAACATGACGGGACCCATAGGGTTACAAGAAATTTTTAGGGTATTACCGAGGCGAGTCATGAGCCTCACAACGCTATGCTCAAAAATCAAGGATGGCTCCAAAACTGGACAACCCATCCATGCCCAAAATCAACCCATACCCCATGAAACCGAGAATATAAGCATCACACGAGAACTCTACACTAAGATAGAGATTTTCAAATCCACGTAGATAATAGACAAATGGGCGGAAACCCCAATTGGATTTGAAACACACACGGGATCATTAACTAGACTAGTACTTAGGTGCAAACTTTCAACTAAACCAAATGAAATAAACTATGCGATGCGCCAGAATCAAACAAAGTACGAACATGAAAATCAGAAATGTAAACAAGACTTTTAACAGAAACACTACCTCGATCAAGAGCTGGAAGAACGATGTTGAGGGGGTGAACTCGCCCTTCAGACGGTCTTGCACACTGAGTTTGACCTTGCCCTTGCTTCTTCGGGCAATCTTTGCTGAAATGTCCAAACTCACCACAATGATAGCATTCACCACTCTTCCTTTTCCTCTTCTTACAATCCTTAATAAGATGCCCAACTGAACCGCAATAATGGCACTTCCTCTTGTCGTTATTGCCCTTGTTGTTGTTCCCCTTGTTGCCTTGACTCTTGTTCTTATTGCCTTGACTGCTCTGACCACTTGGATTACCCTGATTTCCTTTCCACTGGGAATCAGTCTTCTTGGCTTGAGTACCATTCATCTTGATCTCCTTCTTGTCACTCCTATTCTCTTCATTGAGTAGGGCCATATTCACCAAACTCTCGAAAGTTGCCCCCAAGGGTATATGAGATATGGCCAAACCTTGTAATGGCTCGTTTAATCCTAGAGCAAAGTATAGGGCCTTCTTCTGAGCTGTGTTAACCAAGTCTAAACCGACCCGAGCCAGTTGATTAAACTTATCTATGTATTCCCTAATAGTCATGTCCCCTTGCTTCAGTGGTAGGAACCTTAGTCCAAACTTTCCCCGAAAGTCATCCCAAGTCTCAATTGGCCTAGCAGCGGTGGTGACCACCCACCAACGTGCAGCTTCTTCCTTTAGCAACCACACTGCCAATAAAACCTTCCTACGGTCATCTATATCAAAGAAGGCAAAAAGATATTCGGTTTCTTTCAACCAATTCCTTGCCTCTACATAAGTCTCGGTTCCAATGAAATTCTTGCAACCCATCGCCTTAAAGTCTTTGCAAATCTTTGCGAAGTCAGCTTGAGGATGCTGAGGGGGAGGAGGAAGAGGAACCTCAGCGACAGGAGGAGGTGGAACATTAACTACCGGAGGAGGAGGAGGAACATCTGCGGGGCCGGCTTCGGTCGCGCTAGCCTCCAAAAGTCTCCTATACCAAACAGGTACGTGTACTCCCTCCGGAATAGCAAAGTTATCGGCCATACTGAAAACGAAGAAAAAGACAGATTCAGAACGGAGAAAAACGAAGGAATTTTGCTAATGGCTTTTTGGGGAATAGCCTTTAAAATAAACTAGACTTTTCTTTGGAAAATACTTTATACTTGATTTTGAAAATAGTTTTTCAAAAGTTTTCTAAAACCTTTTTGTTCCTTCTCGTAAACCATATGGTCTGATACCAAATGTAACACCCCACCTCCGCCAGGGTGGCTCTTGCAAGCCCTCTGACTTTGGAGGGGCGTTTGAATCAGGTAAACATGCATAATGATATATCAAGGCAGAACAAGGACATATGTATATATGTAAATAGAGTAAATAAGATAAGTAAAACAGCGGAAGATTTCAAACTATTTCAAAACAAGTCTGGTACAACATAATGTCAACTTTCCAAATACACAAGTCTAGATGGAAACAACATCACTGAAAGACTGAAATACATAAGTACTATCCCCAAAATAAGTGATAACCATAGCTAGCTTCATGTCAAGACCGTACATGAGCTAAAATCCCACAAGCAAGCGATCAGAAATCCAAGCTAAGCTCCAATATTCCCACCCTGAGAACCTTGGGGGGGGGGGGGGACGGAAGAAAAGAGGTGAAAGAAAAACAGGTCAGTCAAAAAGACTGAGTAAGCCCTACTACAATCAATGTAAACTGATAAAGTTAACTGGCATGAGAAGCAGGGATGAACATAAGGATAACAACATACTAGCATGATGATTAACTAACAAGGTAGATAAAGGTGTCATCGCATAATCAGGTTTAAGGTTTTTGCACCACAGGTGTACTAGCAAGCTAACATGACTTGAATAAACAAGTATTGATCCCTTGGCCCAAGCTTTGGCCCAATAATCATGAAGTGACCCTAATACGCGGTCCAACCAAACGGTCTAGTCGATCGGCTCCCTATAAGCCTAACTCGTCGCGTGTTGGTGCAATACGGCCCAAACATAATTGTAGTCAGACTGTGCAGGGTCTCCCGTCGGGTGTATCAAGCCCTAGGGTGTCAACCCCTGGACACCATAAACATAAGTGCACAGTCTCGATCTACTGGTACCGTGCATGTTTTCCCCGGCTTCGGACTGTGTGCACGACCATAGTCCGCCCGGAACTACACCGGCGTACCATTCTGCCGTCGTTTTTGGTCACTTACCTCAAGTCCAGTAATCGTGCTCCCTCCCTAGCCTAGTCCCTAGGGTCTTAATGATACAAACTTGGGATTACTGCTGGAGTGGACCCCCATTGCTAGGATTTTCTAGTGAGTTAAGTACGGTTTAACCCTCTTGCTAATCATGGATTAACTTGGTTAAGTGTAACGACGAGTTCACGACTTAACCCTGATTAATCTACCAAGCCCGCATTGATTAAGCATTAAGTGGACCATGACTTAAACCCTAATCATGAGGCATTAATTAATTAATGTGCCTTAACCTCTCACATTAGACTTTGTTGCGGTTACTAGTTAAGCCGGGCGGGTCCGGGTAGCTTTACACCACAACTTGGTCTAACCTCGGGTTCAAGGTACAACATGACCAACTTCCCACATTGGGTCCTATTGTTTGTAGCAACTAGTTAAGCCGGTCGGTTCCGGGTAGGTTTATGCTACAAACTCAACCCAACCTCGAGTTGGTCACACTTATATTTTCTAAGTGTCATATCCATCATGTTTCCAAAACATGTTACAAGTTTTCAAGAATTTGGGTAGACCTAACTTAATAGGTAAATTCCCAATGGGTAGACCTAACTTAATAGGTAAATTCCGAATCTTATGTTTTTATGTCTTTTAAGTTTACCCAACCCCAAACGCAATCTCATCGCTTACATATCGCAATAGCGCATAAAGAATAGAAAGAGGGAACTTGGCATAATCATGACATAAAGGTGTTGAAGCCACAAGTTTAACATGGTGGCATATGAAATGTACATATGTTCATATACTTGCATATTACATTTTTAGGCCTCAAAAGCATGCATAAAACCAAACTTAGCATATTGGTGATACATGGTGATAAATGACATGTAGAAATGGTCATAAGTTCGCATTTAGCCTCACATACAAGTTATCATAAGAGATATGATAACTTACATGTTGCCAAAATGCAACCTTTAGCATAAAGCTTGAAGCTTTAAGCTCATAAACCCAAGATAAGCTTGCATAACATGATAACATGAACAAAATGATCAACCCAAACTTGCATAACATAACTTGCATATCATATGACAAACTTGCATATCAAACTTGCATAACATAACATGACAAACTTGCATATCATAACATGGCAAACTTGCATAACATAACATGATAAACTTGCATATCATAACATAGCAAACTTGCATACATAACATGATAGACTTGCATAACACATCATAGTAAACTTGCATATCATAATGATCAAACACAACTTGCATCATTCATTAACTTTAGAGTTTAAATATGAAAGTAGAAAAGGGCTTACAATGCTTATGAAGACACAAAAATATGACAAAGCCCTTATGCAATCAATTAGACCCAAAATGCAAGCTCTAATAGAAAAACCCTTGAGCCAAAATGATCAAAACCCTTGCTTTATGATGTAAATATGGAAACTTGACTTGAATGCAAGCTAATGACACTCATACAAGCTTGAAAACACTTGTATGCATGGAAAATATCTCATAGAAATTTATTTAGGAATTTTATGAAGAGAGTGGAGGCCATGAGAGGAATGATTTTGCCATAGTTTAGTTACTTGAATAAATAATGATGATTTAGGGTTAGGTTAGGGGCTTATTTATAGAGATTAGGATTAGTTTCAACCTTAGGATTAAACCCTAGTTCCAATCTCAGCCCTCAAAACCGAATCTGGCCTCAAAACCTAACCAAAACCCCAAAATGGTGCACCAGGCAAAACTGCCCGGCTGAGCCAAGTCGACAGCCAAGTCGACAGGGCTGTCGACTTGGGTCCCACCAAGTCGACTCCCAAGTCGACAGGGCTGTCGACTTGGGTACTCTGGCGGGAATTTTCCCGCCTAGCCCAATCTGATCTAATTTCCAAATTCAAACTTGAATTTGAAATCTGTTTTTACTTTGAATTTTTCTGAAAACTTCGTAGGGCCTTAATCGGGTCATACGGACTCCGATTTTCGAAAACTCGGACTCTATTTCGCATATTTTTCTGAGACGAACGCAATGGCATAGCCCTTTTCCCTTGATTCAGATTTTAGAATTAAATTCTGCCTCGATTTACGTTATAACAGGTTATTGAAAATACGGGTTGTTACAAATATATAACGAATTCGAATTGAATTGAATATAAAACGAATTCGAATTGAATTGAATATGAAACGAATTCGAATTGAATTGAATATAAAACGAATTCGAATTGAATTGAATATAAAACGAATTCGAATTGAAAACGAAGTGAAATAGAATAAAAATCGATTTGAAATGAATTCAAATTGAATCGAAATTTGAATTCAATTGAAATGAATTTAAAACGAATTTATAAGGAAAAATTCAATTTTGATTTGAATTGGAAATGGAAGTTGAAATGTTTTTGAAATGAATTTAAAACTATTTATAAAATTCGTTTTAAATAGGAATTGGTGAAATATATATATATATATATATATATATATATATATATATATATATATATAATGGCCTGAATAGAACGCGCAGCGCCGCGGTAGTTCGTAAATTTCGACCATTGACTTCGAACGGACATTACGGGAGATCCGACCGTCGGATTCTCCTAAAATTGGAACCGTTGGGTTCGTATCGAAAAGAGCTTTCTAACGAATATTAGAAATTTGAAATCTAACAGTTGGATTTGGAGATACGTCCAAATCAAATTTGGAAAAGGTCGCTATAAGTGCAGTTCGATGGCCGTTGATGGAAATCGACTGTACGGGCCTTGATAAAATTATTAAAAATAGTAATAATTTGTGTAAAATCATAAGAAATGATTTAGGAAAAATTGGGATGAAAAACTCCATATTTGAAAAGATAAAAATAGATTTTTATCGTAGTGAACTAGTTTTGAACTAAAATTAAAACCCATTTATTTTTAAATAAATAAATTGGATTTGAAATGGGTTGTAAATAGAATTGATTTGTGGGTTTATCGTGAAGGGTGTTTTAAATAACACTTGTTCTTTAACCCGATAATAAATAGAATGTGATTTGGGTTTGTCGTGAACTGTGTTTTAAATGACATTAGTTCTTTGACCTAGTAAAAGGAGTTTTAATGAATCTGCAATTAGATTGAAAGGTTAATTGATAATTTAAATTATCAAATTTAGAAAGTGAGCGAGAATGGAGTATCACCAGTTTTGCTCCAAAACGAAAGTCAAATCTTTAATTAGATTTGAATGTGAAATGGTAATTAATTTTACCGATAACATCGTGGTGTTAGATATGAAGTATTACCAGTTTTACTTCATGGGATGAATAGGTTGGGATTGGGAAATAAAATAAATAATTACTTCGGTGTGGTTCGCTAATCCCGACTAGCTTGGAAAACCATAATTTGGTTTGAAATGACATCCAAATGAAGATTAAAGAATAAATTTAAAAGGATTTATCTTTGATAAAATTAATGGGAACCTTTCACTAAGAATTGAAATTTAGACACTAGCTGTAGGTTAGTTAAGAGGGATGGTTTCCTGGGTATTGATCTGATGTCGGTTTCGGCCTTCAGGGTTAATATTTGGGGAATTGTTCTCTTGCTAATTTACGGTTAGTGACTAATGAATTGGAATGAGGCGTATGTTGTGTTTGTGTAACATTTGTTTTTAATATACACGGGTTGTTCGGAAAGGCCGGGTTTATACCCATTCCGAATAACCGATTCGACGATAAGTCGAAGATGATGACGGTGGTCGAAGACCGGAAGTCTTCACGTTGTTTGGATAATTACTGATGATCCTGATTGGGCTGTACACCCAAGAGGATGGAAATAGTTGGTGGTCGTCCAGACGTACTTGGAGATCGATGGATATGCGAGGAAAGTGCCTCCGGCTTCGTTTAGACCCAGAACGAACTTGTAAATGGATTGTGTGTATTTCATTGGATTTCATTCTGTGTTGATTGATTTCTGTTAAATATATATCTGTTTGGCGACGGAGAATTTATTTTCTTGCTTAACGCCCTTCTCTGAGACATACGAGCTTAGAGGTTATATATCGATATATATCAATCGCATGGCATGAATTGCCTGTGTGGCACGCTGAGTTGCATGGATCAAGGCTTCTGTTGAAAAGCAAAGTCTTGTGGTTGATGATCAAAGCACGGCCTACGTGGCAGCTTTGTGTATAACGTGAATTCGCGAGCCTCACACCTCGGTATGAGTCAAAAACGGGATACGGACCGTTGGGAGAACACGACGTTTCTTTCTAGCTTTGGTGGTGTCAGTGACTTACCAGCCCTGACATTTATATACTTTTCACCTATGTGGTTGTTGGAATGAGGCGCCTCGATATTAGGTCTGATAGGACCCGGAAACGTGTGTTCATGAATTGCCAATCCTCAAACGTAAGAGAGGACCGGCCCAACCGATCCAAGGGTTACCCAGAGTGTGTAGTCCTGGGACATTTGATAGAGTGTCTCGAAAGCGGAGAGGAGCTTGCCCCTTGCCTCGACTCATGACGGAAATCCAATTTCCAATACGTGATATTGCGGTTTTATTTGTAGAGCCTAGTATGGCGACATGATATATGGTACCCATGCCGTCTATGATTGAAATTGTTTTGACACTATACACTTATTATAGTATCAAATGATTTGTTTTAAACGTACCAAGCATGTTTGGCTATTATAAGGGAAAACCCTATCCTCCGGCTTGCGTTGCATTGTGTGATGGGACCTGGGTCTTATAATAGCTTCATTTTTAGAAAAAGCATTGCGCTGTTTATTTATATGCACTGGTATTCTTGGGAGGAAACCAGTTCCGTGTTATACGGCGTGGTCCCTTGAATTACTCTCTTTTTAAAGTAAAGTTTTAAATAACTGTTTTAGTTCTCACACCAGTCACATGACTGACCTGGAGTTTATTGTTTTAACCTAAACTCTGGGTGCCCTTATTTTCGACATGGGCTGCTAGTAGTTTTGGTTTTGCAGATTTATATTCACAGGATCCTGGTTTACAGCTCGAATGATATCCGGAAAGCTCTGTATCCGTATATCACCTTCAGTTGTGCTTTGTATTATTTTCCGCTGCTATGTAATTTATTGTAATCTCTGATATTTATCGAATGTAATTTATTCAATTATACTCTGTATATTCTTGTATCTGATGGAATTGTTGTAATAGCAATGAAATGTTCTTCTGTCTGCGTTCTGATTGGTCTTGTCCTCAAAGTATCCGCTCTTTCCTTCACGGGGAAGTAACGGGTCCTTATACTTTATTACCCGCAGTCAGCTTCTTTGCAACCCTATTTCGATCCACAAAATGGAATTCACATGATTTTATAAAAATAAATAGAAAAGTTTATCTAATTTTAAAACAAAATTCACGTGAAATACCTCGAGTGGATGGTTTAATTTAGACATCTCTTTTTCAAGATCTATGTTTTTCCCCTTTAGATTGCAAATTTGAAAGCTTAAATCTAAAATATTTGTTTTCTGAAGAGTTGGAGGAGAAAAGAAAATGGAAAACCTTTCGCGTCAACTTAGATAAATATGTGTTTGGAAGCTAGCCCTGTGCATTTATTTATAGACGTCTAAATTCAAATTGTTTGTTCGATTCAATACAGATAAAATTTTACTTCATCACTCAAAATAAAACATGTTTAATAAACGTGTTAGGTTAACTCCGCCCTACTAGGGTTGAGCTATGGGTCAACTCAAGCTTCATAGAGGTCCACCAGGGAGTTGTGGGGGTCATACCCCATATGTTTTATGACATGTTTTTCCTGTTTTAATTTTCCATATTTAATTGTTTTGACGTAATAATTTTAATATTAGTTACTTACCGTTTCATTTTTTATTTGATTCATTTTATTAACATGTTTATTTTGAATTTCAAACGCATATTATTTTTAGAATTAATACACGCATATATTTATGAAATAAATATGTTTATGCACGTTTACACATATAATTATTTTCTAACACGGAACTTCGAATGTTAATAACCTTTCCGTACGAACTCTGTTTGTAACATATTATATATGAAATTGATCGAAAAATTTCCACGAACACAATGTTATAACTTTCGAGGCAAAATTATAAGAATTCTAAAAAAATTATTATTTGCTATTATTTTATTATTTAAAAATATGTTGCATTACATTTGGCCATGTTTAAATTTAGTCAACATCTAAAGGCAAGTCGATTATCCCTTATTAAGAGGTCGACCTCGCCAGCTGACCACTCCATGTGGCCGCATGATCTATGGATCCCTCAAAATATGTTTATTAATTTATTTATTGATTTTCATTCTGTATTTTTATTTCATCAAAAAATTCTTCGTACGAACTCATGGAACTCTAAATATAAAAGTTGCTCAGAATTTCACAAAGAATGCAATGGTGCAACCTTTTTGGTCAAATTCCATCGCTTGTACAAATTTCATATTTGGTACATAGCTAATTAGTTGAAATAACTAATGCCAAAAATTATAGGGTGTTATAAAGCAGTAGCAATCCTGCAACTTTCTCATAAAAACCCAGATACTCTTTAGCAATAAGCATAGATGATAGTCCTTCTAGTGAAATTTCATGTGAATATATAAAGATAACCAATACCCTGTCCTTTGTTATGCATCCTATCACTACTGTACACTCTTCCACATCCATGTTTATCCCCTCTTGCTTTTTATTACCCAATGTGGTTGTAGACTTTTTAAAACGATCCACCTCTAAGATAATCCATAACCTAAAAAATAAAAAGGACACAAAAGGAAAAGCATCCATAACTTGATAAGAATAGGTCATGAAAAATCATGCAAGGACTAGTAGAGCCTTAACATGTTTCATCACAATAAGGTGTCTATCTAATATCTCAGGCTCTAATCACAATCGCTATATTAGGTCACAACAAATAAGAGCATGCAAAGCCCCAAAATCAGAAGGTAATCTAATGAAAATATAACGGATGGAAGGGATCCTTGCACCGCGACCACCATCCTCGTATCCTTCATTGAGGAAGCATTTGACAAAGTTTGGATTGCATCCAAAGCATATGCCTTCGCTATCAGCTTATCCCTAACCATCTCTAGGTAATCCTTCTTCAAATTCCATCACCTATCACAATTTTATAACTTTTCCCCTTAGTATCCTTGCAACCTTTAATCAAGTGATTGTTCTCTTTATATTGATAATAAGATGGCTCCCATTTACCCTTCCTATGTCCACCCTTTCCCTAAGGCTACTTCTTCTTTCCGTTTCATTTCTTTTTCACTTACCGCCCAATTGTGGCTTTGGCTACTCCTTCACTATGTAAGCAAACGGAATAGCAGCACTGTTCTTATAGTGCAGATTCTCATAATGACGTGCCTTCTCAACCATCTTCTCAAATTGTTCATTAATATGATCAACAAGCTTCTCCCCAAAATAGTTTTCAAGCCCAATGCGAAATTTACGTCCTTTTTGGAAGGTATGGTGGCAAATATCATCATATGCTTAGGTAAATAATCAAATTCTGATACATACTCGAAAACAGTCATATCTAATTACTTCAGTTAGGCAAACTTCCAAAACAAGAGTAACTTCTGAGCCGTTGGTATAAACATACCTTGGAATTTCACTTTGAACAAATGCCAAGATAACTAGTCTTTTGAAGTTGCAATAGCGCTAACATTCCATGGTTCATAGCATGGCCCCGAAGTTATCTTGAAACTAACTTTGTCTTAATGGCATCCTCAACTTTTATCTCCTTAAAGAAGCAATCATAAGTATAAATTCAACCTTGAACCTTAATAATGGATTTCGTCCTAATGAACGACTTCCCTCTTAGAGTAATCCTTACAAGATTGGTGAAATTAACCAAAATTGCCTATACAAGAGGACCTCCTTTTGTAGCCAGTCCAAGAGTGGGATCTCCTCTTCATTGACCCCATCATCGCATCTAACATAGCTTAGAGGTCCAATATAACAGCTCAAGTGCTAGCCTCTTCCTCTGCTCTGAAAATAGATTTACTGGAAGTGTTCCTTATATTCTAATTCATCCTTAAGTATAAAAAGAACGATTAACCACTCATAAAGGAAAGATATATATGTTGTTTGAGCACATGAAACTATACTATATAATATATTACCATATAACTTTAAAAATCAACATGACAAGTATGTTGTTAAATTTGGTGATGCTAAATCAATGAAAGGAAAGTTTTCTTATGGAAAGAAAGGATAGACAACTTGGGTGTCAAGTTTACTTGGAAGTCAAGACACTTGGGCATGAAGTAATAGATAACTAGGGTTCCCAGTTTACTTGGAGGTCAAGAAACTTGGGCATTGTTAGCCTGCTTTGTGACCAGGCTACCCAAAGCAAAGGATTTGAGTATGAGCATGCATTGATCATCAATCGCTTGGATGAAGTGGCGGAATATGGAAAAACCTGGATTTTGGCATTTTTGAAGACCGGTTCGTGACCACCCCCTGTGGTCAGTTCGTGACCAACCCGTGGGGTCGGTTCGTAACCACCCCTAGGGTCGGTTCATGACCAATCCCTGGGGTCGGTTCATGACCACCCCCTGAGTGCGGTTCGTGACCATGACTCGGCCTGACCATCACCACCATGACCATCACCAGCTCACCACCCCGGCTCATGAACCATGACCACGAACCGTGACCAGGACCTACTACTACACATGTAGATCTTGATCTATTCTTGAGGCTATGATCGCTCCTACTTTCCTGGATCAGGTGCCACGTGTCCTACCACGACCCAATCACCATATGGGCTCTCCTACAGCAATAAATACACCTCTAGAGGGCATTTTTAGGGGATTTTTGGCATCTTAACATCCATGGATGCCATGGCCAGCACTTCTCAATGAATAACCACCATCTTCGTCAATAAAATCAATGAATTTAGAGGGAATTATTCATTGAATTCGAGTGAGAGAGAGACATTATTCATTGTAATTGTAATCCGTGAATGAAATGAGAAAATATGAAGTGGACGTAGGCTCGTTAACACCAAACCACTATAAAAATCCTGTTGTCTTGCTTTGTCTCTTATTTTTCAGTTATTTCTTCATATCCTATGCTCTAAATACAACAATTTGGGTATTAGGACAATTTTATGGTCTAACATTTTGGTGCTTTACTGAGAAATGAAGATTCTCAACGTATAAGGATTTTCCAATCTACTATTGGATCGCTAGTCCAAAGAGGAAATCCTGCAAGCTCCCTATTTTTCAATGATTTCGCAAATTGGATGTCCTACTTTTGCATGGCTCGAACTCGAATTAGGAACGTATCCTCCTGATGTCAATGGCAGAATAAGTCATTTGTTTGTTCCTCATTGATTACTTCTGTCTAGTTGCTCTTTTCCTGTTACGCTGTCATATACCCTCCATCATATATCATATTCAATCAGCTTATATTACCGTACTCTTTAATGCTTGGATTTGTCAACACCAAAGCTAGGATTAATGTGCAAACGAATTGATGTGAACTGACTAAGTCCTCTCAAGAAATAAGTCTGTACTTGACTTATTGGAAAGTCGGCCCTGTATTACTCGTGACCTATTTTACATGTTGGGATGAACTTTTCATGTTGTTTGGTAGGGGCGACCTGTTAGGAAGATTAAAAAAATTTACATGGGTCAATTTACATATTTTCCAATACCTCAAATTGGCGTTAATGAATCTTCAAGTAGTACTTCATTCACAGCGGGCTCATGACCAAAACTGGATCGCAAGCATGGGCTCGTGATTATAGGATTGAGTAATAACGGGGTCAACTCATAACTAGCAGGCACATTATAATGCACTCTTGATTAACTAGCTCGTGTTTTCCCACTCATGACCACTTCAATGAAACATCCCTTCTCTCACTTTCACTCGTAATCAAGCTCCTTCTCCTAAGATCATTCACGAGCAGACCCCTACTCACATGCCTATAGCTGGCTGCAATTCAGTGGGCAGCAATGTATACAGCAGCAGGAACCACGATCCGCAATCCACCTTAATATATATAAGCTTGCCTGGTGACATACACCAGATCCGACCAGAAGACGGTGCCGTGACCCGACATGTGCTTATATGGAAGCTTGGACTCACTTGTGAGCGTGCCACCACAACCCTAAGAATGTCACGACCCAGGTCCAAATAGCTACCCACGAACCAAAGAAGTCATCAAGACCAGCAATAAAAATCCGAAGCTAGGGAAGGGCAAACAGACTGAAGAGCAAAGCAACTTCAACTAAAAGAAAAATACATGTATTCGACTATTGTATTGAAGAACAAATGAGGGGTACAAGAATATTGAATTCAATGCCCTAAAATAAAATTATCAGGATCTAGCAAAATTGACGACGTTGAGTATAGGACATCTATATAATAAGATTGCTATGTTGGTTACAAAAGACAGAGAGGTCGGCATTTATCCTTAATGCATATATCGAGCGGTTCCTAATTCACTTGCATAATGGGAACATGTGGACCGCATGTACTGTTGGGACAGTGGCCAGAGTATATTGATATGAAGGCAAGTATTCATGCATGGGTCGTGACCATACATAATGCATAAAACATGGGTCATGACCACACATGATGTATGACGCATGGATCGTGATTCATATTGTTAAAGAGCAATACATGTGGCAGTCGAATTATATAAATTAGCAAAAGAAAAGAAGGGCATGCGAAGCTACCAAATTATGGTCCAGGTTGTTCATGTACGAAGTAACGGTGACGTCCAGATGTGTTAAAATGAGGTCTTCCATTATGAAAGTTCACATCGCAAAATACTAGGACATTGATAGATCTAGCTTTCGGGTCATGAATGAAGTATACACGTCAGACAATATGTAATCCACAAAATAAATAGCACTGAGGAGACCACGTGTACAGTTATAAATTGGGTATGTGGCTTCAGAATATAATGAAAAGAGTGCAGTGAATAAAGCAAACCCGGTTTCGGTTCGTGAATTACGGGGTACGGAGTACATCTATGCATGTGGTCCCACTTTTAGTCACGAGTCGGTCTTGTTCGTTGGCAGAACTTGTTTTTAGCCTACTTTGATGTGGTCCTCCGAGCCTAAATCTAAACGTGATGGAAGCAGATAGAATATAAGCACGTGATCTATTTGTTGTATTATTATAAAATTAAATAGATAACGAACGTGGTGCATGCATGTTTCTTCCGAGAGGAGTCCAGGCTAACGTTTAATTCCCACGCAAAAGAATCCAACAAGTTCATAAATAAACAAAACTGCTCTAGTGGCGCGATTGCACGAGCGGGATTGAAGGAGATGCTCACGAACGGGATTGAAAGAGCTGCTCACGAGTAGGATGGATGATGCAAATAAGGCACGAGCCGAAGAGATATATACGATCTATGATCCGGAAAAATAGTGACGAACAGGGGTCACGACCCAATCCGAAAAAGTGATAGTTTTTAGAAAAAATTCATTTTTCTGATCATTTCAGAAATGGCTCCATCTTCAAAAATCATGCGGACCTAGGCCCGCCGGGGCTGTAATGCCCCGGACCACCACTGGCGCTGCGCCCCGACTCGCAGACCGCTAGCCTTCGGCTCGGAATACGTTTTGTCCCACATTCATCACCAACGCTTATCAACCGAGATTCGGTAGATAGTTTGAGGGTGTCAACAACAATTTGGCAACGACTGGAATTCTTTTTGGAGCCATAACACCTATTTACTGATGTTATTCAATGTGAGGAGCTATTGAAAAGATTTGGCATGCCAGTTATGACAATATACGAGACAATGATTATCTCTTGGCAACCTCCTCCTCCAGGACTCCAATGGTGTATAGATTTCACCAATGCAACTGATGATTGCTCCCAAACGAGTAGTGATCACCTGATTTACGCAACTTAGACCTATCCGATCAGCGGAATCCCAAATGACGGTTATATGAAATTGTCCAGACATTATTCTAAAGATGACTCAGATGATCTTAACGACGATGGTTCCCAATGATGAGATCCCGGCACTAGAAAATGATTGAGGAACCCGGTACTATAAACGATCTACGCATCACTTGTACGAGGTGGTGAAAGACATGTACTGTGGTTCTCCCACTGAAGAGCTTATCTAACCTTTGCAACGTCTATCTACTTTCAACCGTATCGAGGGAGATTGACTGCCATCGAATAAAGGTTATATCAACATATTTTTGGTGCCCAGAGTTAGGTATTAGTTGAACCACCATAGGACATGATTGGACTTAGGGATACTTTCCCAAAGGATAGTTACATTGACTGCTCACCACCCACCATACGACCTCGGCCAAGAGATGAGAGCTTGAAATCAAAGCAGATATGAATGAACCATTAGTTCTCTACATCATACTTCAGTTGTGATAGAATGGATGAACATCACTTAAAGCCTTGCAAGCAATGCTATCACATTCGAGCTTATCTGATCAAGATCTTGACCAACCCGCTTTGGCGGAATCTAGATGGATAGCCAATTCACTATGTCTTATGATTGAAATTTTCAACTACTAACGATGATTCCGAATATGAGGCCCTGATCGCTGGGTCGAAACTCACTAAGGAGTTGGAAGTAGTGGCGTTGAACACCTTTTATGACTCTCAGATTGTTGTACGCTAGATCCGAAGGGAATCCCAAATGAAGGAACCACAACTTGCTACTTACATAGAACGGGTAGAGGAGAGGAGAATGCAACACCCCGAATTTTTTGAGAATATTAAAATTAACAAATTCAAGAACACTTAATTTTTAGAAGAAGAATTAAGTGAAATGGGTTGCGCTATTACGTTCGTCTCAAAATTTTGGTCAAGATATACATTTGGTTTGCATAAAACAGATACCTTATGAAGAAGTTACTAAGCCTTGAAGTTTGTATGCATATGAGAAAAATTTATATAGATATATATAAAAATTAAATAAATAAATATGCAAAAAAGTTCAAAACAGCAAATCGGGAGGGGGAATAACCGAACCGGCCCATTTTTGAGGTCGACCCAAGCCCCGCTGGGTCGACTAGGGGTTGTTTCAGGGTGTTTGGCTGTCAACCCGTGGGCTGATTCGCTCTAAGGCAGATGTGGCATCTGATTGATTCTCATGATTCAGGGTTAATCTAATGGTCCTAAAACACTCTCTACAACTATAAAGGACCCTAAACCTAAAACCTAATTCTATTATTCACTCTCATCTAAACCTAGCCGCCACTAAAACCTAAATCAAATTAAATCTAATCTAATTCTACTAAAAGAATTCAACGATCTACATCAAAGGCGAGCAATTCAATTTCAGAATACAGATCCCAGAACTCAAGAATTCCTTTTTGTTTGTAAGTGTAGTTATCTTTCAGATGTGAATAAATTAAAAACATGATTTGTAATGAATTGTAAATTAGAATTGTATCAAGATGTATGTGATGTTGATTCATGTTTACTCATGTCTATTCTATCATATATGCCTATGAACTATTGTGGTCTATCGTACCTATCATGTTATGTGGAAATTGGTGAGTAAACCTATGATGTTGTATAGGAATTTGGGAATGAAATTATCATATGTAAGTTTGGTGATATTATGATACATACAAGTTTTAGGCTAAGTCATGTCGTTTATGCCTAATTGTTTAGAGCCATTATGCATACATGTTTAGATATATGACCTTATATGTTTAGATCTACAACTTTATATGTTAGATCCATATGCCTTTATGATAGATCTAATTTGCAAGTTCACTACTACATTCCAAGTTTAACTTGTATAGTTTTATGTAAATTCATATGCTTGTGGTTCATGTTGCATAGATCAAATTTGCAAGTTCATAGTTCAAAGTATATTGTTCTATGCCAAATCCATGTGACATATGTGTAGTTAGATCCATACTTTTGTATGATGTTGGAATGTTGCAAAGTTCCTCTTTTCCCCTTTTTGTTTTATAAGTTAGGATAAAATATCGAGCCTAACATTCTATGTAATTTTGCGGATATACAATGGGGGTAACGTTGGGGAAAACATGAAATTACATGTAATTGGCATGTTTGATACATAAGCATGATAAGTGGCATGAAAATGGTATAATCTATATACTAAAATTTTGAACGTGATTTAGAAGGAAAGTGGGCCATGACAATAATTGATTTATAATTTACATATAAATATGTAGGATAAACATGAAAATTTACATGGCATAGATTGGTTCATGAAATGGTATATTTAGTATACCATTAATTATGAGCATAATTAAAAGGATAATTATGGCATAATTAAATTGGGAATAATTTACATATGGAATTTGTCATAAATAAGAAATATGTAAATTTAGAAAAGACGAATATGCCTAACTCGAGGTTAGACTGAGTTGTGGTGTAAAACTGCCCGGAACCAACCGGCACATCCAGTGACCACAACAATACCTGTCTAATGTGGGTGGTTAGTGCATTGAGCCCAAAAGGACCCGAGGTTAGACTGAGTTGTCGTGTAAAATTGCCCGGAACCGACCGGCACATCCAGTGACCACAAAAATACCAGTCTAATGTGAGTGGTTAGTGCTTTAATAAAGCTAAGTCAAGATTGGTAGGGTTAAGTCAATTAAGGAAACACTTAACCAATTCAACATGTTAACTAAACTGATGGGTGAAGTTAATTAAATTTAGAACACTTAACCGTTATAACATGTTAATTAGACAAGTGGGTGAGGTTAAGTAAATTTAGAACACTTAACCGTTATAACATGTTAATTAGATAAGTGGGTGAAATTAAGTAAATTTAGAACACTTAACCGTTATAACATGTTAACTAGACAAGTGGGTGAGGTTAAGTAAATTTAGAACACTTAACCGTTATAACGTGCTAATTAGACATGTGGGTGAGGTTAAGTAAATTTAGAACACTTATCCGTTATAACATGTAAATTAGACAAGTGGCTGAGGTTAAGTAAATTTAGAACACTTAACCGTTATAACATGTTAATTTGACAAGTGGATGAGGTTAAGTAAATTTTGAACACTTAACCGTTATAACATGTTAATTAGACAAGTGAGTGAGGTTAAGTAAATTTAGAACACTTAACCGTTATAACATGTTAATTAGACAAGTGGCGGAGGTTAAGTAAGTTTAGAACACTTAACCGTTATAACATGTTAATTAGACAAGTGGGTGAGGTTAAGTAAATTTAGAATACTTAACCGTTATAACGTGTTAATTAGACAAGTGGGTGAGGATAAGTAAATTTAGAAACACTTAACCAATATAACTTGATTTATGGAAAGGTTAAGTTGAAATAAGAGGGCAACACTTAACCAATATAACTTGATTTGTAGTAGGGTTAAGTTAACATGAGAAGGCAACACTTAACCAAAGTAACATGACACGTATGTGGGTTAAGTTAATTTGAATTGATTGATGACACTTAACCAATACAACAAGATGAATACGTAGGGTTAAGTTAGCAAGAAACACTTGACGAATATATCTTGATGAACGAACGAGGTTAAGTTAATAGAAAACACTTAACCGATCCAACATGATAAGTTAGGAGGGTCAAGTTAATAAGAAATGCTTAACCAACATGACATGATGAATGAGTGGGTTAAGTTAACATGAGCGGACAACACTTAACTAATATGGCGTAATGTGCGGGGGGTTAATTACATATCGGGTTGGTGGGTAATATTAGTAATTATAGGCCCACAAAACTTAACCATTAAATAAACATGCTTGAATCAGTGGAAGGGTTAAGAACATATCGGGTTGGTGGGTAATATTAGTAAATATAGGCCCATAAAACTTAACTATTAAATAAACATGCTTGAATCGATGGGAGGGTTAAGTACATCTCATGTTGGTGGGTAATATTAGTACATACAGGCCTACAAAACTTAACCGTTTATTAAAAATGCTTGAATAGATGGGAGGGTTAAGTACATATCGGGTTGGTGGGTAATATTAGTAAATATAGGCCCACAAACTTAACCAATAGGAAACCCTAGTAACGGGGACCCATTTTAGCAGTAACCCACATGGATGTATCACGGTACCCTAAACTAGGCAGGGTGGGGCACGATTACTTGGCTGATTATAAGCGGTCAAAGCAGCGGCAGGGGGTACGTCAGTGTAGGTTCCGACGGTTTACGGGCATGCACGTACTCCGGAGTGGAAAAAAACAGGCACTGGGTACCAGTAGTTATACACTGTGCATCTTGAATCGTGTCAGGTTGCTATCATAAGGATTGATACACCTTATGGTGGGACCAACACAGGGTATCTACAAGCAAGAGAGGGCCGATTGACACAGACACATGGAACATGAATACAAGTAAGTAGCCGATCGATAGGGTAGTAAGGGTACATCTAACATGTTCATGGCAAGTGGGCTGATTGAGGTGGAATCCTCACGATAGATGTACACCTGAAGGCTACCACAATTAAGGGGGTCGGGATCACGATTGTCATTTTATGAAGATTACTAGTTGGGACACTAGTTAGGTAGTGTAGAGATAAATATAGAAATCAGATTAATAGAGTAGTAGTGAAGCAGAGAAAAAGTAGAAGCGCATTCAGTTCACCTTGCACTTATCTTGTCTTTAGTTACCTTGTTTTTACGGTATTGTCCTATTTTCGGTTTATTCATGTCATGATCCTTTATCTTGTTAGCATGCTGAAAGATCACTGGATTTACTAGAGTTATGTCTGACCTAGTTTGTTTTTCGCCTCTTTTCTTCCGTTCCCCCCAAGTAGTCAGGGAGGGAATAGCTTAGCCTAACTTGGACCTCTTCTCTTTCCAAGCTTGAAGATTAGTTGGTGTATCGCTTTGGACTATCTCTCTTCCACTGCTATGGCTGGTTCATGCTTTATCGGGGAATATCATTTTTTTATGCTTCTTTTATTCTTGGAAGTTTTTAAATCAAGACAGAAGTTCTATATATTACTTTTAGTATGATTGAGACAACTATTGTAAAAGCTTGACTGAACTACATTGTTAATAAAATGATTTTATTTTCCGCTGTTTTTTTTGTTTGTCTTGTAATTTATCTACATCTTTTACCTATAATGCTCCACCGAAGTTAAGGGATTCCCTTTGTGAGTGACCTTAACAGAGGTGGGGTGTTTCAGGATCTTTGGCATCTTAACATCCATGGCTACCATGGCCAGCACTTCTCCATGAATAACCACCATCTTCCTCAATAAAATCAATGAATTCGAAGGTAATTATTCATTAAATTCAAGTGATAGAGTGAAAATATTCATTGTAATTGTAATCCGTGAATGAGATGAGAAAATATGAAGTAGTCGCAGGCTCATTGACGCCAAACCACTATAAAAATCCTGTTGTCTTGCTTTGTATCTTATTTTTCAGTTATTTCTTCATATCCTACGCTCTAGATACGACAATTTGGGTGTTAGGACCATTTTTTGGTCTAACAGACATGAGGTAATTAGTCTTATAAAAGAGGCCTAAAATGGTGAAGGAATGGTAATTGAATTCAATTCATTCATCTCTCAAATTAAGAATTTGGGATCTCTAACCTAAATCTAATTTCTTCAACTCTTTATCTCCATAAATAAAATTATTAAGTGAATTGAGTGACCATTGTAATCAATCTCTTATACTCTTCATTGATATTAATAAAAGGCTCTCTCTCAAGTGGACGTACACTAACAAATAGTTGGTGGAATCACTATAAATTCCTGTATGAATTACTTTTCGTTATTTCCCCTTTATTTCTCTTGTGTTGTGCTTGTGATTGGATTGAGTTGAGATTGTCTTTGATATTAATTGGTTTTTTTTGCACGTTTACCACGATCTTCTCTTCCGCTGATTTGGGGGGTCTTTGATTTGAGCGGTCTTGAATCAAAATTTCTCCTCAACATTTAGTATCAGAGCATTGGTGTTTGCAGATATCTGTAAAAATGCCGGAATCATGTTCAGATAATGTCTCAACAGTTGGTCCAAGTGGTGTAGCTCCTTATGTACGTGGGTCGTTTGCAGCTACTGGTTCAGAATTGGTTATCGAAAAGTAGAATGGTGATAATGATTTTGAAAAGTGGCAATGGAAGATGAAAGCGGTTCTTAGGCGGAATCGGGTACATCAGGTAGTGTGTGATACACATTTATTGCCAGAGGACATCTCAGATGTGGAGAGAGAAGAAATGGAAGAGTGGGCATTCATTACACTTCAACTTGCCATAGGGGAGATTGTTATTTCCGAAATTAGTGGGGAGACGACTGCTAAAGGCATTTGGAACAAGTTGGAGGAGTTGTATATGAAGAAATCACTCACAAATTAACTGATCTTGTTGCAGACTTTCTTTACCTACAAGATAAAGGAAGGAACTTTGATAAATGCGCACTTGAATGTGTTTGATGATTTGCTAATGAAGATGAAGGCGGTAGATTTTGAAGATTGGAGAGGAGCATAAGGCGATGATATTGTTATGTTCATTCCCTGAATGCTATACTGGGTTCTCAAATAGTTTAATCCATGGCTAGAATACATTGACACTAAATGATGCCAAGACGGGTCTTCTTAGTAAGGAATTGGAGATCAGATGAAGGAGCTGAGTGATGGTAGTAGTGGTGATGGTAATGGTCAAGGTTTATTTGCGAAGAAAGAAAAGTCAGAGAAGAAGGGAAACCGTGGGCGTTCTAAGTCTAAGAAGCCCGGTGGAAGAGGAAAATCAAAGGGAAGAAATGGAAAGTGCTTTATATGTAAGAAATCTGGTTACTGGAAGAATGATTGTTCAGACAAGGGGAATAAGTAAGTAACATCTTCATCAGTTGCGGTGGAGAGAGATGTTGGTAAGGAAGACGTAGATGTTTTGTCGGTTGTAGCATCAGATGTTTTAGGCAGTGAATGGGTGCTTGATTCAGAGGCTTCATATCATATGATGCCTAATAGGAATTGTTTTTCTTCTTATGTTGATCGGGACGGAAATTCAATTTTTATGGGAAATGGTGCAGTTTGCAAATCGAAAGGCATTGGATCCGTGCAAATTCGGATGTTTGACGGAGTGGTTCGTACTATCACTAATGTGCGCTATGTTTCGGGACTATGGAAGTCACTTATCTCTTTGGGATAGATGGATTTTTTAGGTTGCAAGATCACCATTGAGAGTGATAGCTTGAGGGTTTCAAAGGGTGCGCTAGTGGTTATAAAGGGTACTATAACTCATTGTATTTATTTGCTTCAAGGATTGACCGTGGAAGGAGAAACTTGTGTCAGTGTTGGTAGTTCTCATGGCTTAGATGCGACACAGCGGTGGCATTTGACATTAGGTCATGTCTCGGAGAAGAGTTTAGATGTTCTTCGTTGAAGGGAGATGTTTGATGGTGAGAGTTTCAGCAAGTTTGAGTTTTGCGAGGAATGTGTCATGGGGAAGCAAACTAGAGTGTCATTCGGTGAAGGAAAACATGATTCAAGAAGGATTCTTGAGTATGTGCACATGGATGTTTGGGGACCAGCGCCTGTAGCTTCTTTGGGAGGAGCAAGATATTATATTTCTTTCATTTATGATTTTTCTCTGAAGGTTCGAGTGTATGTAATGAAGGCCAAGTCGGAGGCAGTTGCAAGATTCAAAGAATGGAAGGCTCTTGTTGAGAATGAGAGTCGATAGATTTTGAAGGTACTTAGGTCTGATAATGACGGCGAGTATATTTCCTAAGAGTTTCTGAATTTTTGCAAGCATCATGGTATTCGGAGGCATTTTACTACACCGGGAGATCCGCAATCTAATGGAGTGGCGGAGAGAATGAACCGAACTCTACTAGAGATAGCTCAATGCTTGAGATTGAAATCGGGTTTGTCTAAGGGAATTTAGGCCGAAGCTTTGTCAATTGCGACACATATTATTAATCAAATTCCGTGCTCGGCTATTGATAACAAAATATCAGAGGAAGTGTGGAAGGGGAAGAGCGTTGACTTGAGTTACCTTCGATTATTTGGCAGTCCAGTTTATGTGCATGATCTGGGGAATCATAAGCTCTCGCCTAGAGCTTTCAAAATGATTTTTTCCCGGTTATATGGATGGCATCAAAGGCTATCGGATTTGGAATCCGGAAACAAAGAAGGTTATGCTTTCTCATCATGTTACTTTTGATGAGTCGTCTATGTTCAAAAAGAATGAAGGCTCATCGGATGTTTCGGATTTGGTTCTTGGTGAATCAAAGGAGAAGGAATTTTTTCCCACTTTCAGGACTAGAGAAAGTAGAGTTGTTGGAGGTGCTTGTGAGGTGAATGTGGTTGATGTTACATCACATAGTCCACAGAATTCCTCTAGTAGTGCTGGTGATGTGCATGAGCCTTGATAATATTCAGTTCAAGGTGGAGCTAAACGAAGACCGGGTAATGGTATTGCTACTCGGGTTAGTCGCCGCTCTATAAGGCCACCCGAAAGATATAGTGATTGTAACTATCTTAGATTTTGTGAGAATTTGGACTATGCTCTTCATTTAGTCCTAGATGAGCTGATGGACCTTGATGACGTCATGGATTCGAGTAATAGCTCGAAGTGGATTTGTGCCATGGAGGAAGAGATGCAATCGTTGTTGAAGAACCAGACTTGATAGTTGGTTCCAATTCCTCAAGGAAACCATGCTTTTGGGTTCAAATGGATATACAGGGTGAATGATGATGGAAGATACAAAGCTAGGCTAGTGGCTAAGGGGTTTGCATAGAGGAAAGGAAAGGAGTATGATGAGATCTTCGCATCGGTTTGAAGGCATACTTCTATCCAGATATTACTTGCCATAATTATTATTCACGACTTGGAGTTGCAGAAACTAGATGTGAAAACCACCTTGTTGCATGGAGACTTGGATGAAGACATCTACATGGAGCAACCTGAAGGGTTTGTTGTACAAGGTAAGTCAAAACTAGTTTGCAAGTCGAATAAATCACTGTATGGTTTGAAGCAATCACCTAGGCAATGGTACAAGAGATTTGATCATTTCATGCTTGAATGTGGCTTCCATCGAAGCATCGGGATGCTTGCATTTATTTCAAAAAGTTAGGAAATGATTGTTGGGTGTATTTACTCTTGTATGTGGATGATATGCTCATTGCTTCTAAGGACTAGGAAGAAATTAACAAGCTGAAATTGAAATTAAAAGTAGTATTCGAGATGAAAGACCTTAGAGAAGCAAAGAGGATTTTGGGCATGGAGATTGAAAGGGGTCGAAAGCATTTTGAGTTGAAATTGACTCAAAAGGAATACATTAGAAAAGTGCTTTGCCGGTTTAGCATGGAAGATGCAAACGCATCAAATATACCTTTACCTTTGCATGTAAAGTTTTCGAGTAATGGATCACCTATCGAGAAGAAGAACAGGGCTTATATGGAAAAATTGCTATATGCTAGTGCGATTGGAAGTTTGATGTATGCCATGGTGTGTATAAGACCGGATATTGCAAATGTCGTTGGGATGGTTAGTCGGTTCATGGCTAGTCCGGGGAAATCGCATTAGGAAGCTGTAAAGCTTATCTTGAGATACTTGAAAGGTGCAATATATCATGGTCTTATTTTTGGGGGTGGTAAAGAGAAGAATTGCATGTTGGTTGGTTACCGTGATTCAGACTACACTGGTGATAGGGATCGAAGAAAATCAACTTCTGGATATGTCTTCAGTCTTGGTGGTACAACCACAAGTTGGAGATCAAGATTGCAGACCGTAGTTGCTTTATCCACTACGGAGACGGAGTTGATAGCTGCGGTAGAGGCAACAAAAGAAGCACTCTATTTGAAGTGACTGTTGTGTGACTTGGTCTTTGAACATGATAGTGTTGATGTTTAATGTGATAGCCAAATTCCTAGTCATTTGACAGAGAATTTGGCATTTAGCTCACGGACCCAGCATATTAAAGCGAGGGAGTAATTTCTAGTAACCATGGACGAAGACAAGCAAGTATGCCTTCGGAAAGTGCACATAAAGGATAATGCGGTAGATATGTTCACTAAGGCATTGCCGATTGGAAAGTTCGAGCATTGCTCGAACTTAATTCGCTTGGAGAAGTGATAGGTGCCACGGGGTGGCACGGTTGAGAGAAAAGCTTGGCCATGGATGAAGAAGAGTATAAGTGAGAGGTTGAATTTCTATCTTCTTGGTATGTTTGTCTTTTGGTGAGACTAGTTTTGGAGTTGGGTATTTTTCAACACTTTATTACCGGGTGGGGGCTTTGCCTGAACTCGTTGATGGAGTCCAATGGGGGGTGGCTTTGACGGAACTCACTGGGAAAACATTCAAGCTTGATGAAGGTAGATATGATGATAGTTGGTGCCATCGGTTACAAGTAATGGTATGGGTTACCATTAGGTCATGGAGTTTGAGATAGGTGATTTTGCATCAAGGTGGAGTGTTAAATTTGGTGATGCTAAGTCAATGAAAGGAAAATTTTCTTATGGAAAGAAAGAATAAATAACTTGTTTGTCGAGTTTACTTGGAAGTCAAGAAACTCAGGCATGAAGTAATAGATAACTTGGGTGCCAAGTTTACTTGGAGGTCAAGAAACTTGGGCATGAAGTAATTGGTCTTATAAAAGGGGCCTAAAGGGGAGAAAGAAAGGTAATTGAATTCAATTCATTCATCTCTCAAATTAAGATTTAGGGATCTCTAACCTAAATCTAATTTCTTCAACTCTTTATCTCCAAAAATAAAATTCTTAAGTGAATTGAGTGACCATTGTAATCAATCTCTTGTACTTTTCATTGATATTAATAAAAGGCTCTCTCTCAAGTGGACATACACCAACAAACTATCAGTGGAACCACTATAAATCCCCATGTAATTTACTTTTCGTTATTGCCCCTTTATTTCTCTTGTGTTGTGCTTGTGATTGGATTGATTTGAGATTGTATTTGATATTGATTGGTTGGTTTTGCACGTTTACCACGATCTTGCCTTCCGTTGATGTGGGGGTCTTTGATTTGAGCGGTCTTGAATCAAAATTACTCCTCAAATACGCTCCTTTTGGAATATTATTATTTTTTAGACTCGTTTGATAACTTTGTCCTTGTCTCTATTGGGTTATTTACCCAAATCCAATCAATCGAGTTACCAGAGCTCTAACACTAAATGTGAAAACCTCTCTGTTCCACTAACACCATTATTATTAGAAAGCATGCAGCAACCAGGCCCTTTTGATATAGGACTATCACTAAAGAAGAAGAAAAAAATATATCATATATCTCATATAGCATGGATCAAATATAATATTGTGTATACAGTAGAAGAATGAGTGATGACTATTAAAATGACATTAGTTGGATCACAAATGTGTACACAAATATCACATATAACGTATACAAAAAAAAAATCCTTAACACAACATTTTCTCATAAAGTAAAAGAAAAAAGTGGTAAGCAACACTGCAAAATCTCCATATCTGAGTTTCCTTTGGTCTTAAATTAAAGATGATGAGTTAATTCAACTTTTGTTTTTTTATAGAAAAGCAAAGTGGGCCTAATAGGTTGAATGCATGCTTCTTCTCATCCACTCGGTAAATCGGTAAAACAGATGTCATGAGATAAATTCATTGTTTCATTAGATTTGGTAAAATGACTACGTCAATTAGTGCTACTGTCATAGGCCATACCCTCGAAACTAAAATCCGTACCTCAATTAATAAGTTCATGCCTATAAGTTACTACTACACAATTTATAAGGTTACATCTATGGTGCTTGCGGATAGGCTCAAGTAGTTAAAGCCTCTTTTGATTTTCGTTAACCAATATTGTTTTCTCCGTGAAAGATCGATTATTGGTAACATTCTCTTGGCTCAAGAACTCCATAAAGGTTTTTTTTTAAAAATTATAGCCTAGATGTTGTATAAAAGTTGACCTAATGAAGAATTATGGATTTACAAATTGGTAGTTTACAAAGTTCTCACTTATAAGAAGGAACTTCTAAATAAATTCGTCCTATAGATAATGGCTTGCATCTCCACAACTCGCTTTTCCATGAAGACTAACATTAAAAAACGTGGATACTTCAATGTTACTCAAGGCTTATAGAAGTTTGACCCATAAAAATCCTACTTATTTCTTTCGGTTATGGAAATGGCAACATTCATGCTTGATTATAACCACATCTTTGAATCCGTAGAATTCCATCCTAGATGTAAATACCTCATAGTTTGTAATTTTTGTTTTGCCGGCGATGTTGTAATTTTCACTAAGCCCAACCCTTGGTCCACGGCTTGCATCAATAGAGACTTAGTACAAATTTTGAACCCTTTTTTAGTGAAAATAAATATCCAAAAAATCCTCCATAATTTTCCACCAACGATGACTGCCCTCCACTATCATACTAGATTGCAGCGTATGCAACAATCTATATCTTCTTTGGGCATTGCTCAAGCCAGCTCCCATAGTTCTAATCTTTAATGCATTTTTCTATCTGAAATAATTACAAGAAAATTGTTTCAGTGGAATAATAATCTTTTATCGATTGAAGGACACGTCACTATGATCAAATTTATCATTTTCTTGATGTAGACTGATGTAAATGTTTTATGAAGTGAATTTATTAAAAAATCGAATAAAAATAGGCTAATGGTAATTTGTTTATGAACAATTATTATAATTGAGTCGTTTCAAGTTTATAACGGTAATACATATTTATGAATCATTATTATAATTGAGTCGTTGTAAGTTTATGACAGTATCATATTTATGAATCACTATTACAACTGAGTTGTTACACATGTACGACAGTGATATATTTATGTGACATTATTATTAAGCCATTACCATAACTAATGGTATTGTAATATTGTTTTAAATGAGAATAAATTAAAATCCATTAATGTTTCATCGGTTTATTAAGGTGTACATTTTTTATTTTGCCTATTTAAATGATATATAAACAGAAGAGAAAGGACACGAATAAAAAACACTTTTCTTTTTCTTTCTTCTTCAAAAAATATAACAGAAATACTTTTTCTTCTTCCTTCAAGAAAAATAAAAACCTAGAGCAGTATTTCAGAGTGAAAATCATAATTGACTTTGTCAGTGCAAACAAGTTGATATTTTTCAGACTAAAGAGGTTGTTTTATCACAATGGTAATGGCATTTTTTTAGAAATGCTTCGCATCTTTAAGTAAAACGGTGAAACATCTTCAAGCAAGTGGCATAGTGCATGACTCAACGAAAGACATTGCTCCCAACAAATTGAAGACAATTTCTTAAACAATGGCTTCAGCTACTGGATTTAATGATGCTACCCCAACATCAATATTCCAGGGACAGATGAAAGGTCAGTTGAGATAAACTGATAAGCTATAGAAAATTTCTTACGAGATCATTTTTGAAGGTATGATAATTTATGAAAAGTTTCAGGTTGTAGTGTTTTGATCAGCTTCCCCCTAGCTATAAATAATTTAAAAATTCCATCAAACATAAAACTAAGGAATTCTATTTAGAAAATTTGATTACTCACATCTGTATTAAGGAGGAATCTTGTAAGCATGATTTGAAAGAAGAAGTGCTAGTTGTTTAAAGCAATGGCAAGAAAGATGCGATTTTCAAACCAAATCCCAGAAATTTTAAGAATTAAAACCGCAAGCTTTGTATGAACTACAATAAACAGGGAAAATAGAAACTTCAGTAGAAACCACACCATAAGAATGTGAGACGACCCGAATTCCCGTTCAGACGGAAACAAGGTTATCTTCGGAATATAACACAGAAACATATAATAGCAGAACAAAATTAAATAAATACACCAGATAATGAACAACAAAATATACTGGATAAAAGTAATCATCAGAGTTACACAGTATACAGGATCTTACTTAGTACAAATACAGTTCAGCTATACATAAATGTCTACAGCGGAAATAAACAAAATATGTACAATAGGAGTTGAACAGCATAAAAAGAAATAAATGATAGAATCCATCTTCAGCTCCAGCTATCCAGAAAGAACCAGCTAAACCTGAATACAAGGCTGCCCGTGTAGAAAAAGGGGCACCCGAGTTTGAAAGTGAAACAAACTACGAGTCAGTCATGGGACTGGTATGAGAAATCCACTCAACACATATATAATTGGCTAATCACAGGACCACGCCACTTTCGTGGAACGGGTTTTCTCCATTGGATTGCCAGTGCTTTAAAACAAATCTTTCTTTTAAACATCGCTATGCTTTTTATAAAAATGAAACCGTTATAAGACTCAGTTCCCATCACACAATGCAACGCAAACCGGGGGATAGAGTTTTTACCTTATAACGGCCAAAATATGCTTGATACGAATAAAACAAAGGCATTTGATATTATTGCTAGTGTCTATATGTTTTGAAAACAATTTCAAATCATAACTATCAATCATAGACGACATGAGCGTCCCATGCCACTATGTCGCCAAATGTATATATACAATCGAAACCGCACGATGTCGTATTTGGAAATTGGATTTCCGTCATGAACCAAGGCAAAAGATAGTCCTTACCGAATTCGAGACAATCTAGCCTACCATGCCTCAGGATCAGAGCTCGAGTGACCCTTGGATCGTCAGGGCCGGTCCACCGATGTGGATTAAAATGCCTGAGCAATACGTTTCCCCGCCCTTTGGGGCGCAAACGAGCCAACGAATGACTCCATCGGACCCGGATCGTCCGATCAAACCGAGGCGCCTCGCAACAGCAACAACCACATAGGTGAAAAGTATTTAAATGTCAGGGCTGGTAGGTCACTGACACCACCCTAGCTAGAAAGAAACGCATGCCCTCCCTGAGGTCCTTCTCCCGTTTTAGGTTCATACCGGGGTGTGAGGCTCGCGAATTCACGTTATACACAAAGCTACGCCACACAGGCGGTGCTTTGTTCATCACCACAAGACTTTGCTTTTCAACAGAAGCCCTGATCACTGCATCTTAGCATGCCACACAGGCAATTCATGCCATGCGACTGATGTCCATCGATATACAACCTCTGAGCTCGTGCGTCTCAGAGAAGGGCGTTAAGCAAAAGAATAAATTCTCCGCCGCCAAACAGATGTATATTTAACAGAGATCAATCAACACAGAATAAAATCCAATGTCAGACACACAGTCCATTTACAAGTCTGTTCTGGGTCTGAACGAAACCGGAGGCACTAAATACCTCGCAAACCCATCGACCAACACGTACGTCTGGACGATCACCACTCATTATCCATATTTCGGGATGCCTCCCAATCAGGACCTCGGTTACCATCCAAACGAGGTGGAGATCTCTGGTCTTCGACCATCGTCTTCATCTTCGACTTTTAATCGTCGGTCAATTATTCGAAATGAGAATTATCTCGGCTTTTTCAAATAATTCACGTATATTTAGAATTTCAAATCAATTTATTTCAATGGTTAAATTATTTGACAACACCAATTTTGTTATTAAATGTAATTTCCACACCAAACACATTCAACCATCAAAAGCCACACAAATCAAGCAAATTTCAGTTTATTTCCCTTCCATATCGCTTATGATATTTTATAACTATTTATCACTATTTTTATTTATTTTAAAATAGCTATTTTATTCAAAACGACGCTTCGGGCCATAAGGCGGCCGTGGCGCTGTTTTTCTTCAGATTTGATTTACACATATCTGAAAATCTAACCGTTGGATGTTCACAAAATTTACATCATTAGAAAGGTCTTTTCAAAACGAATCCAACGGTTCCAGTTTCGGGAAAATCCGACGGTCGGATCTCCCGGTACAATCGTTTGAAGTTTCGATTTCAAATTACAAACTGCAGCGTCGTTATTCGATTAAATATAATTCTATTTATATTTATATATAAATATAATCGATTCTGGCGCTGTTTTTCTTCAGATTTGAATTAAACATTCCAGACAATCCGACCGTTGGATTTTTACAAGGTTGGTGCCGTTGGAAAGATTATTCCAAGGCGAACCCGACGGTTGAGGTTTCGGGAAAATCCAATGGTCGGATTTCCCGTACTAGTCGTTTGAAATCACGGTTTCAAAATACGAACTGCACGGCCTCGTTTCGTTTTAATTTTATTTATATTTATATATTTATATAAATATAGTTCATTCAATGATTTCTATATCGTTTTCACTTCAAAAAATTTTCTAACGCCTTAAATTTTGGAAAAATTTCGCCATAACCTCCCCTGCACCGGGAGCATCGGGAAATCGCAAATAGCGTTCCCGGTCCTTCTAATCTCAAAAAGAAAAAGAAAAAGCCAAGCGGATAGCCAACAGGCTCAAAATCATCACCCAAACAAATCAGTAAATGTGTACCTATTTGTCGGGCACAAAATTTTATTCCTCTTCTCTAGCCCCTTTGCTATAACCTGTTCAATGAATATTGCATGTACATATATATACAGTTCTTATCATTTATCAATTTCTATTCGACTTCATATTTGATTTCTATTTGGTTTAAAAACTCCATTCATTCTAATGTTACATAAATAGGTGCAAATCATTTCATTAGCTAATTAATGAATATTTCAACTCATATATGTTTATTTTGAACAAGTGGCTATTTTTAACACTTCACATTTCAACGATTTATGCATACAATAAAAATGTGATTTTTATTGTAAAACAATTCATTTCAAAACACTATTTTTCTATATAGTTCATATAGGTGACAAAATAGGATTTTTATCATAAAACAATTTATTTCAAAATATGAATACCATTCAACACATGAATTTCTAAACAACGAATGAATATCAATTCAACACATGAATGTTTTCTATGGTTTCTATATATAGATAAAAATGTGATTTTTATTATCGAACAATTTATTTCAAAATATGAATACCATTCAACACATGAATTTCTAAACAACGAATGAATATCAATTCAACACATGAATTTCTAAACAACGAATGAATATCAATTCAACACATGAATGTTTTCAATAGTTTTTATATATAGATAAAAATGTGATTTTTATTATCGAACAATTTATTTCAAAATATGAATACCATTCAACACATGAATTTCTAATCAACGAATGAATATCAATTCAACACATGATTGTTTTCTATTCAACGAATAAATATAGTTTAAGCAAATGAAAATAATTCAAACACACGAATATTATTCAAAATTTCGGCAGCATAACGGCAGGGCAGTTAAACCGGCACCGTCCCTAGTACGGCTCCTCGCTCTACCTTAAAACCTCGCGGTTTTTGACAATGGGGATCATGCATCTAGTTCGCACGCAGGCGACATGTATATTTTTTTATTTCATTTCCACAAACTAATCCTATGTGGTTTCAACCAAATATTTCTCAACCACAAATGGGTATTTTTCAACCACAATCAACCAATATCAATCACAAACAATCCCAAACAATCAATCGCTATCAATCAATTTTCACAACAATTTCAACCAATAAATATCGTCCATGGTTTGTGGACGAGGGGCGTATATATGTATATATATATAGATATATATTTATATATAGCAATTCACTTTCATTTCACACATATATATAATATTTTTAAATCAGAAATCTCACCAATAGCTATCCAACTTCACGACTCTTCCTTTATAGAAATCTTCGCCTTTTGTCGCTTTCGCCCGTATTCTCTACATATGTAAAAATCGAATTTTTACGATGCTATTCAATATATAAAAATATGATTTTTACTTCGACTTTCAATATATAAAAAATCTGATTTTTACTTCGACTTTCAATATATAAAAAATCTGATTTTTACTTCGACTTTCAATATATAAAAATCAGTTTTTCTTTGCTTTTAAAATCAGTTTTTAATTGCTTTTAAAATCAGTTTTTCTTTTTATCAAAAATCAGTTTTTCCTTTCTTCAAAAATCAGTTTTTCTTTGCTTTAAATCAGTTTTTCTTTTCTTCAAAAATCAGTTTTTCTTTGCTTTTAAAATCAGTTTTTATCTTTTCTAAAAATCAGTTTTTAAATCTTTTAAATAATCAGTTTTTAACTTTAAAACAAAATCAGTTTTTTTATTTTTTATTTTAAAAACAAAATCAGTTTTTATTTTAAAAACAAAATCAGTTTTTATACTTTTATTTTTATAAAATAAAAATAAAATAAAATAAAAATATAAAAAGAAATACTTAAAGATAGGGGGGGTTTCTGCAGTTCGTCGGCGGCAAGGCAGAGTTGGGCTTCGAGGTGGCGGCTCGGGTTTCGAACGGTGGTGGCAGGAGGAGTTGCTTCGAGGGGGGGGTGGCGCGACGTCTTCGCGAGGGGTTCGAGGGCTTCAGGGGGGGCGCGGCGACTTCGAGGTGGGCGGCGGCTTCGGGGTCTTCGTCGGCGTCGAGGTCTGGAGGGAGGACGGCGGCTTCTAGGTTTAGGTTTTTTTTTTTTTCTTTCTGACTAATGAATCGGGGGGCCAAGCAGAAGAAAAAGGGGGGAAAGAAAATTAAAATAATATATTTTTTTTTATTAATTAATTATTTAATTTTGGTAAAAAGGTTGACTTTTACATACGACCTCGAAACGAGGCCCACCGCCTGTCGCCCATAGCGTTTTACCCCCATTCTGAACACAATGGGATATGTATCGCAAGCTGATTTGATCGTTACAATCAGTTTCCTTTTGAATTTTCATTTAAATCACTATATTGAATTTTAAACGTACATTTCAAATTACCGGGGTCACATACTAACTAGAAAAATTCCAGAAAAATATTTTCTAGCTTCGTATTGACGATATGGTCCTAACAAAACTAGTTTCGTCGAATTCTGAGACCGTTTGCAAAATGGCCAATTTCCAGTCGATTAAGATCAACTAAAACCGGTCAAACGCGTTTTCTTTTGCCACGCTCACATATTGATTCGAAAAATTATGAAATTTGAAACCTAACAATAACTTTACATCATGGATCCAACAAAAGTGGTTTCGTCGAAATCCGAGTTCGTTTGCAAAATGTCCATTTTTAAGGGCCTGAATTTCATAGCGACTATTCAGAATTTTCAACTGGACATATCTTTTGATTCCCGCTATCAAATTTCGATTGGTCGGATTCGTTGGAAAGATATTATCAATTAGATTCCATTATTTTTGGTTTCACTAAAATCCGGATTGTTTTGCACCCGGTATATTCAATTGAAGTTTGAAATCGAATTATCGAACTACCGCGCCATTTTCAATTCTATATATAATTATAATTAATTATATTCGTTTTCAAATGTCGATTCAAACTCAGTTTTGATCGCCATTATTTAAAATATTTATTTTAAATATTTAAAATCCATTATTTTAGCCAATTTAAAAATTTTAAATTGGTTCAGATTTTCTGGGTCGTTACAATCTCCCCCACTTAAAACTTTTCGTCCCCGAAAAGGAATAAAGTCGAAAGTGGTTTGATAAATCTACAATCACACAACACAACAACCAATCCAATTGTTTTTAACCTTTCAAAAATATATCTAATCTATTTTAATACTCCTTTTAAAAATTATTCAGACAATAATAATAGAGTAGAGAATTAGATGGTGAGGTAAAGTATGGCAAATGTACCTTGCACCGGAGTCAATCAGAGATATCTACTCGGCATCTGGGATAAGCTTTCTGAATGCTTTCCTCAGTTTCCCAAGTACAATCTCGCGGATCTCCACTCCATTGCACTTTGACTAAGTGAACCTTCTTGTTCCTCAGCTCTTTGGTTTCATTGCCGATAATCTTTAGCGGCTCTCGCCTCACAGCTAATTCTGGAGTAATTTCAATGTCCTGTTGAGCTGCTTCTTCCACGATCAAGTCTGGATCATGAACGTGCTTTCGAAGTTGAGATATATGAAATACATCATGAACTCCAGGCAACCAGTCTGGCAATTTAACTTTATATGCGAGAGTTCCAATCCGTTCCAGAATAGGAAACGGACCAATGAATTTGAGTGCTAACTTTCCAGTTTTACCGAACCGGATAACTCCTCTCATCGGCGATACTTTCAAATATACATAGTCGCCAACTTCAAAGGATATATCCCTTCTTCTTCTATCGGCATAGCTCTTTTGTCGGCTTTGAGCGGTGAGTAATCGCTTTTTAATAAAATCGACTTTGTCGGCAACTTCGCGAATCATATCAGGACCTAACACAAGTCTATTACCTGGTTCGACCCAAAAAGCAGGAGATCGGCAAGGTCTGCCATACAATGCTTCGAATGGCGACATTGTCAGACTCGCCTGGTAACTGTTGTTATAAGAGAATTCAGCCAAATGCAGATTGTCTTCCCATGATCCACCGAAATCTAAAATACAAGCCCGCAATAGATCTTCTAAAATGCGATTCACCCTCTCAGTCTGACCATCTGTCTGAGGATGATAAGCGGTGCTCATGTTTAACTTCGTTCCCAGTTCGACTTGAAATGCCTCCCAGAATTTACTAGTGAATATCATGTCTCTATTACTTACTATGCTGAGCGGCACTCCATGTAGTCTAACTATTTCCCTGAAGTATATCTGCGCCAGACTCTGAGCAGTTCTATTTGATCTGACAGGTATGAAATGGGCGGTCTTCGTGAAACGATCTACGATCACCCAAATACTGTCATTCCCTTTTCTGGTTCTAGGCAGACCATCAATGAAATCCATAGAAATATGTTCCCACTTCCAGCCAGGAACTTCTAGTGGTTGTAATAATCCAGCCAGTTTCTGTTGGTCACTCTTGACTAGCTGGCAAGTAGGACATCGACTTACATATATTGAGATGTCTCTTTTTAACGACTTCCACCAGAATGTGCGTTTGATGTCATTATACATTTTATTCACACCTGGATGGATACTGAGCTTAGATTTGTGGCATTCATCGAGCACATCTCTTCTGAGTTCAGGAATTTCTGGAACGCAAATTCGCCCTTCTAACCTCAGAATCCCTTCGTTGTCTAACTGGAAATCCGAAGCATTGCCTTCACGAATTCGCTGACTTATTCCTTTGATAAATTGGTCGTCTTCTTGGAGAGCCGATATCTTATCAATCAACGAAGTCGCAATGATGAAACTGGCGATCATTTCATTCTTTCGGCTTAGCGCATCGGCCACGACATTGGCTTTTCCTGGAGTATATATAATTTCAAAGTCATATGCTGCAAGAAACTCCAGCCAACGTTGCTGCCTCAAATTCAAGTCCTTCTGAGTGAACAGATACTTTAAGGACTGGTGATCTGTAAATAGTTCAAATCTCTCACCCAGAAGATAATGTCTCCAGATTTTCAAAGAGAATATGATAGCCAATAACTCAAGATCATGAGTTACGTAGTTCTTCTCATGTGGCTTCAGTTGACGGCTAGCATAAGCAATTACTTGGCCTCTTTGCATTAACACTGCGCCAAGGCCTTCTCTAGAAGCATCAGTCCATACTTTTAAATCCTGGTTGCCATCGATGATGGTTAACACTGGAGCTGTCGTTAGTCTTAACTTTAGCTCTTCGAAAGCCTCCTCACTCTCTTGAGTCCATTTGAATTTAGAATGCTACTTTGTAAGCTTCGTTAAGTGACCAGATATCTTCGAAAAGTCTTTAACGAACTTCCGGTAATAGCTAGCCAATCCGAGAAAACTGCGGACTTCAGTGGGAGTACTGGGCTGTTTCCAATTCTGAATAGCTGTGATTTTGCTTGGATCCATAGCGATTCCATCTTTCGATACGACATGGCCCAGAAATTTTACATCATCTTGCCAGAATATACATTTGGAAAACTTGGCTTTTAATACATTCCGTCTGAGAATTTCTAACACTTGTTCCAGATGCTTTTCATGTTCGGCCTTTGATTTAGAGAAGATTAAAATATCATCAATAAAAACCAGAACAAATTTATTCAATACTCCTCTGAACACTCTGTTCATCAGATCGACGAAGTAAGCTGGAGCGTTACATAAGCCGAACGGCATTACTAACCACTCGTAGAATTGGTCGGGGCCTCTGAACGCTGTCATTGGAACACACTCTTCGGCTATTCGAAGTTGATGGAATCCTGTAGCTAGGTCCATTCGTGAGAATACTTGTGCTCCATTTAATCGATCTAACAAATCATCTATTCGCGGCAATGGATATTTATTCTTTATGGTTTGCTTGTTCAGATCACGATAATCCACACATAGACGTAGAGTACCGTCAGATTTTGGGACAAACACCACTGCTGCTCCCCAGTCAGAGAAACTAGGCCTGATCAGACCTTTCCATACTAGCTGTCGTGTTTGATTGTCTAATTCCTCCTTCTCTTTCAAGGACATTCTTCGAATAGCATGAACTACTGGCCTTGCATTGGGAATTAAAGAAATCTTGAAATCTATTTCTCTTTGCGGAGGTAAGCGAACAACTTCCTCGAACACATCCGCATAGTTCTTGACGACTGGAATATCTTTGATGAGGTCAGGAATATTCTCTGTGATTTCAGGGATATTTTCTATTTGAGCTGGAGAAACATTCAAAGCTGCCCCGAAGTCCTTTCTATTAGCATTCTGACCTTCACAGGGAATGGTTATATAATCACCTGATTTAATCTTCGCCTTTACGACTCTCTCGGCGCATTTAACCTCAGCTTCATATTTGGTCAACCAGTTTAACCCCAAGATAAGATCAAACTCTTTAAAATTCATAACAGCTGCGATGGTAGGAAACCGATAACGAGAAAAAGAAACCGGTACTCTACCAATCCAACTGAGATCAATGGAACCCCCAACAGGATTCTGGACAGTCATTGGTTCCTTAAGCTTTTTCAAATTCAAATCTAGTTTCTTAGCTGCATCCTTTGCAATGAAGCTCCGTGACGCGCCTGTGTCAAACAGTACTTTAACTGGGATGTCTTTGACAGTTAGCGTGCCTTCTAAAACATCGGGCCTTTCCTGAGTAGATGAAGATGTAGGCACTTCTGCCACTTCGTTCACATGCACTGCCTCAGGTTTTCTAAATAACGGGCAGGCCTTAGAAAGATGACCGACCTGATGGCATTGACTGCACTTCCTATTTTCTTGAAAATTCATTCCGGATTTAGACTCGCCATCCTTTCGTCTGTTCGAAGATCTGCAGTTTCTCATCGAATGCCCATGCTGATTGCACTTTAGACATACGACTGCCTTTACCCTTTTCTGATTGATCTTCGGCCTCTTTTTGACCTCAGCCTTCGTACTAGCTTCAGGCTGCTCACTTGTCTCTGGGCTATCAGCCTCCAATTTTCTTTTGCTGCTAGAGCTGATTTCTTCTTCGTCTCGCAACATGCCTTTCCTATGGAGGTCTTCATATTGATAAGCCATATAAATCATTTCTGAGAAAGGAAGCTTCACATGCCCCAATACTTTATTCTGGTATTTCCTTTGAAGGCCATGAATAAATCTCAGATTTTTCCTCTTTGGATTTTGAATTAGATGAGGAGCAAAGTGAGCAAGTTCGTTGAATTTCTTATGATATTCTGGGATGGTCATATCGCCTTGAATTAGATAGGAAAATTCATCACATAATCTCTCGGTTGCTTCGGGAGGAGTAAATCTTTCTAAGAAAATTACTTTGAATCTGTCCCAGGTGATATCACCTTCTGGATTATCTTTAATAACTGAATCCCACCAAAACAAAGCTTCTTCTTTGAGTGCCCAGGACGCCAGTAGTCTTTTCTGATCATCTCTCAGCTTTAAACCCTCAAATATTTTCTCTGCAGAACGAATCCAAGCTTGTGTTTCCATAATGGACTCCTTACCTAAGAATGGCGATCCACCAAGATTTCGAAATCTCTTGAATAGAACTTCTATATCGGATTCTGGCTGTGGGAGCACAACTGGCTCATTAGCTGGTCGAGCCATACGATTACTTCTTCTGTTCCTATCACTCATTTTCTAGTACTTCTGCAAATGGCAGATCAAGTGTCAGGTCACAGAAAAGGTATTTTAAAATATAGAAACACATACTTTAATGTAAATGTGTCTACGGGGGTGTAATTTCATTCTGCTTTACTCATACTAGGATATTACTGATCCTATCTGTATCGAGTTACCCGTCCTAGAACACTATTGGTTCTATTTCTGACGAGTTCGTTCAAATGTTATATTCCAGAACTAAGCTTAACCAAAGCTCTGATACCACGTTGAGACGACCCGAATTCCCGTTCAGACGGAAACAAGGTTATCTTCGGAATATAACACAGAAACATATAATAGCAGAACAGAATTAAATAAATACACCAGATAATGAACAACAAAATATACTGGATAAAAGTAATCATCAGAGTTACACAGTATACAGGATCTTACTTAGTACAAATACAGTTCAGCTATACATAAATGTCTACAGCGGAAATAAACAAAATATGTACAATAGGAGCTGAACAGCATAAAAAGAAATAAATGATAGAATCCATCTTCAGCTCCAGCTATCCAGAAAGAACCAGCTAAACCTGAATACAAGGCTGCCCGTGTAGAAAAAGGGGCACCCGAGTTTGAAAGTGAAACAAACTATGAGTCAGTCATGGGACTGGTATGAGAAATCCACTCAACACATATATAATTGGCTAATCACAGGACCACGCCACTTTCGTGGAACGGGTTTTCTCCATTGGATTGCCAGTGCTTTAAAACAAATCTTTCTTTTAAACATCGCTATGCTTTTTATAAAAATGAAACCGTTATAAGACTCAGTTCCCATCACACAATGCAACGCAAACCGGGGGATAGAGTTTTTACCTTATAACGGCCAAAATATGCTTGATACGAATAAAACAAAGGCATTTGATATTATTGCTAGTGTCTATATGTTTTGAAAACAATTTCAAATCATAACTATCAATCATAGATGACATGAGCGTCCCATGCCACTATGTCGCCAAATGTATATATACAATCGAAACCGCACGATGTCGTATTTGGAAATTGGATTTCCGTCATGAACCAAGGCAAAAGATAGTCCTTACCGAATTCGAGACAATCTAGCCTACCATGCCTCAGGATCAGAGCTCGAGTGACCCTTGGATCGTCAGGGCCGGTCCACCGATGTGGATTAAAATGCCTGAGCAATACGTTTCCCCGCCCTTTGGGGCGCAAACGAGCCAACGAATGACTCCATCGGACCCGGATCGTCCGATCAAACCGAGGCACCTCGCAACAGCAACAACCACATAGGTGAAAAGTATTTAAATGTCAGGGCTGGTAGGTCACTGACACCACCCTAGCTAGAAAGAAACGCATGCCCTCCCTGAGGTCCTTCTCCCGTTTTAGGTTCATACCGGGGTGTGAGGCTCGCGAATTCACGTTATACACAAAGCTACGCCACACAGGCGGTGCTTTGTTCATCACCACAAGACTTTGCTTTTCAACAGAAGCCCTGATCACTGCATCTTAGCATGCCTCACAGGAAATTCATGCCATGCGACTGATGTCCATCGATATACAACCTCTGAGCTCGTGCGTCTCAGAGAAGGGCGTTAAGCAAAAGAATAAATTCTCCGCTGCCAAACAGATGTATATTTAACAGAGATCAATCAACACAGAATAAAATCCAATGTCAGACACACAGTCCATTTACAAGTCCGTTCTGGGTCTGAACGAAATCGGAGGCACTAAATACCTCGCAAACCCATCGACCAACACGTACGTCTGGACGATCACCACTCATTATCCATATTTCGGGATGCCTCCCAATCAGGACCTCGGTTACCATCCAAACGAGGTGGAGATCTCCGGTCTTCGACCATCGTCTTCATCTTCGACTTTTAATCGTCGGTCAATTATTCGAAATGAGAATTATCTCGGCCTTTTCAAATAATTCACGTATATTTAGAATTTCAAATCAATTTATTTCAATGGTTAAATTATTCGACAACACCAATTTTGTTCTTAAATGTAATTTCCACACCAAACACATTCAACCATCAAAAGCCACACAAATCAAGCAAATTTCAGTTTATTTCCCTTCCATATCGCTTATGATATTTTATAACTATTTATCGCTATTTTTATTTATTTTAAAATAGCTATTTTATTCAAAACGACGCTTCGGGCCATAAGGCGGCCGTGGCGCTGTTTTTCTTCAGATTTGATTTACACATATCTGAAAATCTAACCGTTGGATGTTCACAAAATTTACATCATTAGAAAGGTCTTTTCAAAACGAATCCAACGGTTCCAGTTTCGGGAAAATCCGACGGTCGGATCTCCCGGTACAATCGTTTGAAGTTTCGATTTCAAATTACGAACTGCAGCGTCGTTATTCGATTAAATATAATTCTATTTATATTTATATATAAATATAATCGATTCTGGCGCTGTTTTTCTTCAAATTTGAATTAAACATTCCAGACAATCCGACCGTTGGATTTTTACAAGGTTGGTGCCGTTGGAAAGATTATTCCAAGGCGAACCCGACGGTTGAGGTTTCGGGAAAATCCAATGGTCGGATTTCCCGTACTAGTCATTTGAAATCACGGTTTCAAAATACGAACTGCACGGCCTCGTTTCGTTTTAATTTTATTTATATTTATATAAATATAGTTCATTCAATGATTTCTATATCGTTTTCACTTCAAAAAATTTTCTAACGCCTTAAATTTCGGAAAAATTTCGCCATAACCTCCCCTGCACCGGGAGCATCGGGAAATCGCAAATAGCGTTCCCGGTCCTTCTAATCTCAAAAAGAAAAAGAAAAAGCCAAGCGGCTAGCCAACAGGCTCAAAATCATCACCCAAACAAATCAGTAAATGTGTACCTATTTGTCGGGCACAAAATTTTATTCCTCTTCTCTAGCCCCTTTGCTATAACCTGTTCAATGAATATTGCATGTACATATATATACAGTTCTTATCATTTATCAATTTCTATTCGACTTCATATTTGATTTCTATTTGGTTTAAAAACTCCATTCATTCTAATGTTACATAAATAGGTGCAAATCATTTCATTAGCTAATTAATGAATATTTCAACTCATATATGTTTATTTTGAACAAGTGGCTATTTTTAACACTTCACATTTCAACGATTTATGCATACAATAAAAATGTGATTTTTATTGTAAAACAATTCATTTCAAAACACTATTTTTCTATATAGTTCATATAGGTGACAAAATAGGATTTTTATCATAAAACAATTTATTTCAAAATATGAATACCATTCAACACATGAATTTCTAAACAACGAATGAATATCAATTCAACACATGAATGTTTTCTATGGTTTCTATATATAGATAAAAATGTGATTTTTATTATCGAACAATTTATTTCAAAATATGAATACCATTCAACACATGAATTTCTAAACAACGAATGAATATCAATTCAACACATGAATTTCTAAACAACGAATGAATATCAATTCAACACATGAATGTTTCCAATAGTTTTTATATATAGATAAAAATGTGATTTTTATTATCGAACAATTTATTTCAAAATATGAATACCATTCAACACATGAATTTCTAATCAACGAATGAATATCAATTCAACACATGAATGTTTTCTATTCAACGAATAAATATAGTTTAAGCAAATGAAAATAATTCAAACACACGAATATTATTCAAAATTTCGGCAGCATAACGGCAGGGTAGTTAAACCGGCACCGTCCCTAGTACGGCTCCTCGCTCTACCTTAAAACCTCGCGGTTTTTGACAATGGGGATCATGCATCTAGTTCGCACGCAGGCGGCATGTATATTTTTTTATTTCATTTCCACAAACTAATCCTATGTGGTTTCAACCAAATATTTCTCAACCACAAATGGGTATTTTTCAACCACAATCAACCAATATCAATCACAAACAATCCCAAACAATCAATCGCTATCAATCAATTTTCACAACAATTTCAACCAATAAATATCGTCCATGGTTTGTGGACGAGGGGCGTGTATATATATATATATATATATATATATATAGATATATATTTATATATAGCAATTCACTTTCATTTCACACACATATATAATATTTTTAAATCAGAAATCTCACCAATAGCTATCCAACTTCACGACTCTTCCTTTATAGAAATCTTCGCCTTTTGTCGCTTTCGCCCGTATTCTCTACATATGTAAAAATCGAATTTTTACGATGCTATTCAATATATAAAAATATGATTTTTACTTCGACTTTCAATATATAAAAAATCTGATTTTTACTTCGACTTTCAATATATAAAAAATCTGATTTTTACTTCGACTTTCAATATATAAAAATCAGTTTTTCTTTGCTTTTAAAATCAATTTTTAATTGCTTTTAAAATCAGTTTTTCTTTTTATCAAAAATCAGTTTTTCCTTTCTTCAAAAATCAGTTTTTCTTTGCTTTAAATCAGTTTTTCTTTTCTTCAAAAGTCAGTTTTTCTTTGCTTTTAAAATCAGTTTTTATCTTTTCTAAAAATCAGTTTTTAAATCTTTTAAATAATCAGTTTTTAACTTTAAAACAAAATCAGTTTTTTTATTTTTTATTTTAAAAACAAAATCAGTTTTTATTTTAAAAACAAAATCAGTTTTTATACTTTTATTTTTATAAAATAAAAATAAAATAAAATAAAAATATAAAAAGAAATACTTACAGATAGGGGGGGTTTCTGCAGTTCGTCGGCGGCAAGGCGGAGTTGGGCTTCGAGGTGGCGGCTCGGGTTTCGAACGGTGGTGGAAGGAGGAGTTGCTTCGAGGGGGGGTGGCGCGACGTCTTCGCGAGGGGTTCGAGGGCTTCAAGGGGGGGCGCGGCGACTTCGAGGTGGGCGGCGTCTTCGGGGTCTTCGTCGGCGTCGAGGTCTGGAGGGAGGACGGCGGCTTCTAGGTTTAGGTATTTTTTTTTTCTTTCTGACTAATGAATCGGGGGGCCAAGCAGAAGAAAAAGGGGGGAAAGAAAATTAAAATAATATATATTTTTTTATTAATTAATTATTTAATTTTGGTAAAAAGGTTGACTTTTACATACGACCTCGAAACGAGGCCCACCGCCTGTCGCCCATAGCGTTTTACCCCCATTCTGAACACAATGGGATATGTATCGCAAGCTGATTTGATCGTTACAATCAGTTTCCTTTTGAATTTTCATTTAAATCACTATATTGAATTTTAAACGTACATTTCAAATTACCGGGGTCACATACTAACTAGAAAAATTCCAAAAAAATATTTTCTAGCTTCGTATTGACGATACGGTCCTAACAAAACTAGTTTCGTCGAATTCTGAGACCGTTTGCAAAATGGCCAATTTCCAGTCGATTAAGATCAACTGAAACCGGTCAAACGCGTTTTCTTTTGCCACGCTCACATATTGATTCGAAAAATTATGAAATTTGAAACATAACAATAACTTTACATCACAGATCCAACAAAAGTGGTTTCGTCGAAATCCGAGTTAGTTTGCAAAATGTCCATTTTTAAGGGCCTGAATTTCATAGCGACTATTCAGAATTTTCAACTGGACATATCTTTTGATTCCCGCTATCAAATTTCGATTGGTCGTATTCGTTGGAAAGATATTATCAATTAGATTCCATTATTTTTTGTTTCACTAAAATCCGGATTGTTTTGTACCCGGTATATTCAATTGAAGTTTGAAATCGAATTATCGAACTACCACGCCATTTTCAATTCTATATATAATTATAATTAATTATATTCGTTTTCAAATGTCGATTCAAACTCAGTTTTCATTGCCATTATTTAAAATATTTATTTTAAATATTTAAAATCCATTATTTTAGCCAATTTAAAATTTTTAAATTGGTTCAGATTTTCTGGGTCGTTACAGAATGATTATAGATAGTTGTTTCTTTGTTATAAATATGGGAAATTGTGTCATATGGAACGAAAGTATCGAAAGAGGCCTAACTTTGCATCACAAGCTAACCTGGCCAAGGATCCTCTTACGACAATGATTACTTATAAGATTCACTTTATTAGGAGATCAGAGGGTTGGTTGGTAAATACTGGCGCTACATGCCATGCCTGTTATGATCGTCCAATGTTTAAGACATACATGGAAACTAAGGATAAAAAAGTGCTTCTGGGAGAATCTCACAATACTATTGTTAGGGGTAGGCGCAGTTCGCTCTATTGGGTTTTAGAGTCTATATCGTTTTTGTACCACATCAAACAACTGATCGGAAACAAAAACCATTATAAGACCGTTCAAATGGTTTCGGTTCGATTTTATTGTAATACAGTATAGTTTTAGTTAGGTCTGGTTTGAACCTATATTAAACATTAAATAAGAGAATTACTTCCATCAACAATCAATTTATGATTGTAAGACGTTGTGCTACTTACAGGTTCAAACAATCAGTGTTACCTTGAACTAAAAGACTAGTTTTTAACAGTATGAAATCTTCAATTTACATTTAATGAAAAGTGAATTTTTTCAGTAAATTAAACATTAACGTTTATTAATACATAAACATTAAGTTGGAAAACTCAAAAAAGACTATAACTAAAAATGATAGGAAACTATTATACTGACACTATAAAATTTTCAGTTGTGATAACGTATATTATTAATATAACAACAACATTGGCTAAAAATAGAGTAAACATAGTTAAGATAAAAAACTAGATAGGAATTAGTTATATTTCTATCATAAGAATATTAGTATGGGTACTCAATTTAATAAGGTTGGGTCAACAGTTCAAACGACAACTGAACTATATCATTGCGTGTCGGTTCGATTTGGGGTATTTGCTTTAGAGAGAGGATTCAGATCGATTTTCTGCACTGTTTTTATAGTTTGGTCTGGCGGTTTTCATATTGTGGTGTAGTTTATGACCACCCCTAACTGTTAATGATGGGATAGGAAATGTAGAGCTTAATTTTACCTTTAGGAAGATTGTGACACTCCACGTCCGTTAATGTCACTCACAAAGGGAATGCATTAAGTTTCGTGAAGTGTTATAGTAAACATAATAGAAATATTACTAGACAGACATATAAAATTACAGTGGAATAAAAACTTTATTTATCATAAGATATCGCGGCCCAAAACATCACATGTCAGAAATACAAAAGCCCATTGCAACATAAAAGCTGTTGTCTTGTAATTCAAAAATATCACGGTACATAAAAGAAATAAGATTCCCCAAAAACAAAATATATCCATAGCAACAGTGATAGGAGCTTGAGCCATACATCTCAGCAGCTCCAGCAAAAGTAAGTAGAATCACTGTCAAGCCTGAGTGTTCCTGCCCTGAGAACCTGGGGGGAAGGGGGAACGGAAGAAACAAGAGGGAACAAAAAGGGTCAGACATAAAGTTTGGCTAGTACATTTACTTTTAGTAGGTAAATAAATAAAAATAGCATGACAGGCATATAAAGTGGATAAGAGAGAGATAACTACATAAAAGACAGATATGACAAGGTAAACAGGACAGGACGTATACACTTCTAATGGTTACTCCACACTATTACTAGTGTAACCAGAATGTGAAGATTCCTTCCACTATAAGGTGATAGACTTAGGCATACGTCCAAATGTATCCTAACTACTACCCTAATCGATCGGCTCCCTAATCCGGGTAGATACACTGTGCCGGCCCTACCGTAGGATGTATCACATCGTAAAGTGGCAACCCCTTGCTGATATGCACAGCTCCGTATCTACAAGTGCCACGGTCGTCTTATCCCCCTCTGCCCGGCTCATGCACACACATGGCCCGGTCAGTTTGCGCCGCCCACACCGAACTCTAAGTTTGGATCTCTTACAATCAGTTCAGTAAGCGTGCCCCTTCTCTGACCTAGTTCGGAGTACTCTGCCTGATACCTACTTCGGGTTACTGACTGAAACGGTCCCCACACAATATGATACAAGCTCTCCCCCTTGTCTTGTATCCCCCACTAGGATTTCCACATGTTATACTTACCTTAAAAGGTGTCTTTAATTATATAACGCCATCTTTCTACCGGTTATGATTACCACTAGGTGTCTTTAATTACATAACCTTATCGGGATAAGTTTGTGGGCCTATATGTAAATATTACCCACCCCCTCAAATTTTCTTAACCCACCCACTGTCCAACCAGTTTTACTTAACCCTAACTTTAGTTCATAATCATACAATTCCTATGGTTTAGATTAGGTTAAGTAGTCCAATTTATTACCATGTTCATTTATGGTTTATAATGGGTTAGACCTCCCACATTAGGCCTACGACTTGTGGATGATGGATATGTCGGTCGGGTCCGGTTAGAATTCTTCCATAAATCGGGCCTAACCTTGTGTCATAGCCCGATTCGTATTTATGCCCTTAGACATCTCACATTAAGTTCAACATTAGTTGTTGCTGGATATGTCAGTCGGATCTGGGTAGACTTCCACCACTAATGCAACCTAACCTCGTGTCATAAGTGCAATTACAATTTCTAATTGTTATCTTAGACATTTCATTATTATCCAAGTTCTCACCTTTGTCTTTATAGGTGATTATGCCCATTTTTCCCCATTTTGAATTATATGTCCAATTCATGTACACATTATTTAAATTATGCCAATTCTAACCTTTTTCCTCCATTCCTTAACTAACGCATTCACATAAATCGCGCCATGCCTAAGCTAGATAATAGCCTACTCATAAACAATAAAAAGGGAAAATTGATGGGAATATGACAAAGGTGATTGTTCTGGCATAAACATAAACTAGCATGGTGATAAGGTGGACATATAAGCATGAATCTTATGAACTTGTGGCAGTTAACTAAGTCTAACATAACTATGATGTCATAATAATCATAATAAGATCTAAATTAACAATTTGGATGTCCTACTGGTTTAGATTTAATATAATAGGCATAAGGTGATAAACTAGATCTGATTAATAATTTAGATGTCCACATAATTCAGATCCAATAGTTAAAAATAGATATAACACAAATAGGTCATGATCCACATCATAGAATGTCATAGAAGTTACAATAGATCCGATAAGATAAGGATTGGGATCCAAATCCTAACCATTTTAGATTGTCATATATTCACAATTTACAATGGAACTGGTATAGTTTAGTCATATGAATAATCAAACTATAGTCATATCACATTTACTTTTAAATATTTAAATCTAAAAGCAACTAGGAACTCACAGTGTTTGGATTAAAAAATTAAGAAGAATGGATCTTGAATCTCTAATCTTTTTAATTGTAGTAGAAGAAGAAAAGAATCCTATTCAATCCAGGTACTGACAGCATTTGGCCTCCATTGATTTCCAGTGAAGGAAACAAGGGAAATGGACCCGTATATATAGCTGCCAGCCCCCTAAAATCGTCTACCACCTCATCCCTAGGGGTGTCAATACCCCTGTAGCGGGGTCGACCCTGGTGTCGACACCCCTTGTGGAGGGTCGACCCCGGTGTCGTTAACCCTATAGTGTAATCGACCCCCTAGAGCAGGAAAACTGCCGCCACTTTTTTTTCCAATATTTGAATGATTTTGGATAAGGTTCTAACTCATATGTATATATATATATATATATATATTTTTTTTTTCTCTACGCGTACACAAACTTTAAACTCTCATATCTTCTTCATATGGTGTCCGTTTTACGCAAACCAATTGTCTTCTTGACCAGAATTTTGAGACGGACGCAATGGTGCAGTCAGTTTCCTTTAGTTGCGAATATTAAATTAATTATTATTTAATTTATCCTCTTTTAATATTGATAAAAATTACGGGGTGTTACATTCTCCCCCACTCAAAGGATTTCGTCCTCGAAATCTCCAAGTTAAGAAGAATGTATCCTACCATCCACATCCATCTACTCATCCTCCAATCACAGGCATCCATTGTCCTTAAAGACTTCTAATGCGTATATGAACATATGCAAAGGTGTGTGTATATGTCCCAATACTAATGCAAAGATTAGGCAGTCTACTGATTCAGTTGACCTCCTTAATGCAATGTATGTTAGTGCCATGTATCCAATATGTATGCAAAAAATCCTATTATAACACGTGAGTTCTATATGTGTGCACACTCATTCGTCCAAATGCAACATCCATATGCTAATACATCCTTTTTCATCCATAAAAGAAAAGAAAATGCATACACATCCATATGTAGTATGAGAGTGATTGAGCCGATCTAGTGCCTAATATGTGTGCATATGCATCCACAAGCAGCGGCCAGCAAACACTTGCATCCACTTGCATCAATCAAACATAACATGTCTCAAACACATGTTTGCATCCATAGGATTTCTATCTAAAGGTCGTAAATACTATGGATAGGATATATTCAAATGATAGAAACAAGCACAAATAAATTTTTGGAAAAGGAGTTAAGAACATACCCTCGAAAAGAAAAGGGTACAAAGCCTGAATCTTGTCTTCGGTTTCCCAAGTTGCATCCTCTGGGTTATCTCCCCATTGAACCTTTATCAGCTTGATCTTTTTATTGCGTAGCTTCTTAACTTCTGATCCAAGAATACGGGTAGGAACTTGTCTAACTGTTGCCTCCCGTTCCACTTCTACTTCCTCTAATATACTTAGCTCAACAACTTCCGCAGTGTCATGCAAGCACTTCCGTAGATGAGAAACGTGGAAGACATCATGAACGCCGGATAGATTTTCTGTGAGCTTTCCTCTATAGGCCATTTGGCCAATCATTTCGGTTATGGGAAATGGTCCCAAAAATCTGGGTGCTAACTTCCCTACAGATCCAAAGCGAACCACATTCCTCAGAGGTGACACTTTGATAAAAACTTAGTCTCCCACTTCGAATTCGATGTCATCCCTTCTCTTGTCTGCATAGGATTTCTGCCTATCTTGAGTTGTCTTCATCCGCCTTCGAATAAGGTCAATCTTCTCAGACGTTTCTCTAAACATACCTGGTCCAAGTAGTAACCTTTATGTAGATTCCCACCAACAAGTTGGTGATCTACATGGTCGTCCGTACAATGCTTCGAAGGGTGCCATGCCAATGCTAGCTTGATAACTGTTGTTATAGGCAAACACTACTAAAGGAAGATGCTCTTCCCAAGTCCCTCCGAAGTCCAGGATACACAGCCTTAAAAGATCTTCAAAAATTCTGTTCACCCTCTCCATCTGCTTATCAGTCTGAGGATGATAAGAGGTGCTCAAACACAACTGTGTACCTATTGCTTCTTGCAAGCTCCTCCAAAATTCACTAGTGAAGATGGGTCAGGATCGCTCATGATGCTGGAAGGTACTCCATGAAGACGAACTATCTCTTGGACATAGATTGTTGCCAACCATGATGCCATCCTCTTACTCTTAACTAGAATAAAGTGAGCACTCTTAGTGAGTCTATCTACCACAACCCAGATACTGGTATTGCCTTTCTTTGTTCTAGGCAAACCATATATGAAATCCATAGAGACGCTCTCCCATTTCCACTGCGGAACTTCCAAAGGATGAAGTAAATCACCAGGATTCTTTTGCTCGGCTTTAACTTGCTGGCAAACTAAACATTGAGAAACAAATTTTGCCACATCTTTCTGTATCCCAACCCAAAAGAAAACCCTTTTCATTCCTCTATACTTCTTGTCGCCGCCTGGATGAATGGTCATCATAGAATGGTGGGCTTCTTCTAGGACTGCCTTTATCAAGCTTCCCGTTTGAGGGACACAAAGCCTTCTATCCCGTGGCAACCACCCCTTTTGAACTATGTTATATCTACCGAGGTGACTAGAAGTCTCCCCTTTTCTGAGCTTATCCATAATGTCTAAAATCTATGGGTCACCTTGCTGCGAAGCTCCTAACTGATCCATAAGAGTTGGTCGTATTTCTAGAGATGCAAACAAATCAGGAAAAATCTCGATGGAGGGACTAAAGTCAAAGGTTGATATAAACTCCAAGCTTTTCCTCTCCATAAACAGAGGACTTAAGGCCATCCTCTGCCTACTTAGTGTGTCAGCCACCACATTACCCTTACCAGGGGTATAAGATTTTTCAAAATCATAAGAAGCTCAGAACTCCATCCACGTTTGTTGCCTTAAGTTAAGATCCATCTGTGAGAACAAATACTTGAGAGATTTATGATTGGTGTATATCTTGAACTTCTCTCCACGTAAATAATGACACCATGTCTTTAGCGCGAATACCGGGGCCTCTAGTTCTAGATCATGGGTGGGGTAGTTCTTCTCATGAACTCTCAACTATTTAACCCCATAACACACTACCTTTCCTTCTTGCATCAGAACCGCACCAAGCCCTATACTACATGCATCAGTGTAAACGGTAAACACTTTACTTCCATCAAGCAAAGTCAAAACTGGGGCTGTTGTTAGAGCCCTCTTTAGTTGTTGGAAAGCAACATCACAATCTATATCCCATGAAAATGTTGAATTATTATTTGTCAGCCTGGTGAGAGGGGCTGATATCTTTGCGAAGTCCTTAATTAAATGAACTTCCTATAATAACCTACCAATCTAAGAAAACGTCTCACCTCTGTTGCAGTTTTCGGAATTTACCAATATTGCATTGCAACTACCTTTGCGGGATCTATAGCTTTCCCTTCTTTGGAGACTACATGCCCTAAGAATCTCACATCTTTTCTCCAAAAATGGCATTTGAAGAACTTTGCCTTAAGCTGATGCGCACGGAGAGTTTTCAAAACTTCTCCCAAATGTTGGGCATGCTCTTCTTCGCTTTTAGAGAAGATCAAGATATCATTAACAAAGACCATGACAAATTTATTTAGAAACTCCCGAAGCACCCTACTCATCAGATCAATAAAATAGGCGGGTGCGTTCATCAACCCAAAAGTCATAACTAGCCATTCAAAGAAACCATCTGGAGTCCTAAAAGCAGTCTTGTCTATACTGTCCTCAACCACCCTTAACATATCAAACCCCAAGGCCAAATCTAACTGAGAGAATACCTAGGCCCCGACGAGCTGGTCAAACAAGTCGTCTATCCTCAGAAGTGGGTGCCTATTCTTCTTTGTGAGTTTGTTCAATTCTCTATGGTCCACGCACAAACGAAGCAATCCATCTGCCTTAGTTGCGAATACAACTGGAACACCCCATTTTGATATGCTTCGTCTGATAAATCCTTTCTCAAGTAGCTCCCCTACTTGCTTACTCAGCTCCTTCCTTTCCCTTGGAGCCATATGGCGCACTGGCAATGCAAACTGGCTTTGTATTGTTCACCGGATATATACGAAAATCGATTTCGTACCTCGGAGGTAAGCCCGGGACCTCCTCAAAAACATCAGAATAATCTCGGACTACCAGAACAGATTGCAAATCATCTATGGATGCATCAAGAGACTCTAAGAAGCTAAGCATAACAGACCCTTGGGAGTTGCAAGAAATCTCAAGGGTCCTCCCATGGCAAGCCAGAAGTCTAATGGCCCTCCTTTCACAATCTAAAATGGCATCTTACGTGGTCAGCAAATACATCCCTAGAATTAACCCATGGCCCATGAGCCCAAGCACATATGCGTCACGTTCAAATTCGATGCCTAACACGGATATTCTCAAACCCCGACAAATCATAGATAAATGAGTTGAACCACCAATGGGGTTTGAGATAACTATAGGATCCACTACCATGCTAGTAATTAAGTGCAGAGATTCAACCACAGAACTATATATAAGTGAATGTGAAGCGTCAGAATCACAAAGTGTTCTAATAGGATGGTTTGAAAGAGAAATCAAACGTTAAACCTAAATTTTTCTACCTCTATCAGGAGCACTAGTCACGAGAGCCTGCACCTGCACTCCAGAAGTTCCTGCCCACTGACAAGTCCCCGTTTCTTCAGGCACTCCCTAGCCAAGTGTCTGACTTCTCCATAACTGAAGCAAGTGTTCTTCCTTCTTTTACAGTATTTGACCAAGTGACCCTCTTTCCCATAACTGTGACATTTCCTCTTATCCGTAGCCTTGTCATTCTTTCCACCTTTCTTTTGTTTTTGTTGTTGTTGTTGTCCTTACTTGGGCCATACCTTCTTATTTTGCGTTGTTTCCTCAGACTTTCCTTCATTTTGCCCTTGTCTTCCTCATGCATTAGGGCCATATCAACAAATTATTCAAAAGTGGCTCCCATTGGAATATGTGATATAGCTAAATCATGAAGGGGTTCATTTAGACCTTTAGTAAACTGCAACGCCTTCTTATGCGGAGTATCCACCAGTTCCAATCCAAATCTTGCTAGCTGGTTGAATTCGCTCGCATATTCTTTAATAGTCATATTCACTTGTCTGAGTGCCAAGAACCTCTCCATCTGCATGCTTTTCTCGTCTTGGGAAAGAAATTTCATTTTAAATCTTTGTCTAAAATCTTCCCAAGTTTCCACCAGACGTCCAGCTTGGGTGACTTCCCACCCGAATGAGGCTTTGTCTTTCAGTAGCCAGGAAGCTAACTGAATCTTCCTTCGGTCTTCCACTTCAAAGATTACAAATAAGTCCTCAGTCTCATTGAGCCAATTCCTTGCCTCTACGAACGCTTCGGTTCCATGGAATGGCTTCCCTCTCATGGAATAGAAACTTTGCAGATCTTAGCGAAATTATCTACTCTTGGAGGAGGAGGAGGAGGAACGACAGGTGCAGATGGGGGAGGAACGTTTCCTTGGCCTTTGGCAGGAGCCGTGGCCTCCAGATACCTACGGAACCATACGGGTATCGTAACGCCCTCTGGAATGTAGGTTCCCCGGACATGCTGAAAAGAAAAGGAAAGAGATTCAGACAAGGGATCGAAAGATATTACTTATGGATTTTTGGGGAATGTTTTCAAAATAGACTTTTCTTTTTGAAAAATGTTTCTTAAAAAATTCTTTTGAAAATAATTTTCAAAAACTTTAATCTAATCTGGTAACCTTCAGCTCTAGTACCAAGTATGACACCCTACGCCCGTTACTATCACTCACAAAGGGAATGCATTATGTTTCATGAAGCGTTATAGAAAACAGAACAGAAATATTACAAGACAGACATATAAAATAACAGCGGAATAACAACTTTATTTGTCATAAGATACCGTGGTCCAAAACATCACACGTCTAAAATACAAAAGCCCATTACAACATAAAAGCTACTGTCTTGTACTTCAAAAATATCAGGGTATATAAAAGAAATAATATTCCCCAAAAACAAAATATAGCCATAGCAACAAGGATAGGAGCTTGAGCCATACATCTCAGCAGCTCCAGCAAAATTAAGCAGAATCACGGTCAAGCCTGAGTGTTCTCGCCCTGAGAACCTGAGGAAGGGGGAAGGGAAGAAAGAAGAGGGAACAAAAAGGGTCAGACGTAGTCTGGCGAGTCCAATTACTTTTAGCAAGTAAATAAATAAAAGTAGCATGACAAGCATATAAAGTGGATAAGATAAAGATAACTACAATAAAGACAGATATGACAAGGTAAATAGGACAGGGTATATACGCTTCTAATGATTACTCTGCACTATTACTAGTATAACTAGACTGAGATGATCCCTTCCACTATAAGGTGGTATACTTAGGCATACGTCCAAATGTATCCTAACTACTACCCTAATCGATCGGATCCCTAATCCGCGTATATACTCTGTGTCAGCCCCACCGTAGGATGCATCACGTCCTAAAGTGGCAACCCCCTGCTGATATGCACAGCCCCATATCTACAGGTGTCACGGTCATCTTATCCCCCTCTGCCCGGCTCATGCACGCACATGGCCCGGTCGGTTTTCACCGCCCACACCAAACTCCACGTTTGGATCTTTTACAATCAGTTTAGTAAGCGTGCCCCTTCTCCGACCTTGTTCGGAGTACTCTGCCTGATACCTACTCCGGGTAACTAGATGAAACAAGTCCCAAACAATATGATACAAGCTCTCCCCTTTGTCTTGTATCCCCACTAGGTTTTCCACAGATTATACTTACCCTAATAGGTGTCTTTAAATATATAACCCCATCTTTCTACCAGTTATGCTTACCACTAGGAGTCTATAGTTACATAACCTTACCGGGTTAAGTTTGTGGGCCTATATGTAATATTACCTACCCCCTCAGATTTGCTTAACCCAACCACTGTCCAACCAATATTACTTAACCCTAACTTTAGTTCATAATCATACAATCCCTATGGATTAGATTAGGTTAAGTAGTCCGATTTATTACCATGTCCAGTTATGGTTTATAATGGGCTAGACCTCCCATATTAGGCCTACAACTTGTGGATGCTGGATATGCCTGTCGGGTCCAAGCAAACTTCTTCCACAAGTTGGGCATAACCTCGTGTCTTAGCCCGATTCGTGTTTATGCACTTAGATCTCTCACATTAGGTTTAACATTAGCGGTTGCTGGATATGCCGGTCGGGTCTGGGTAGTCTTCCACCACTAATTCAACCTAACCTCGTGTCACAAGTGCAATTACAATTTCTAATTGTAGTCTTAGAAATTTCATTATTATCGAAATTCTCACATATGTCTTTATAGGTGATTATTCCCCCTTTTCCCCATTTTGAATTATATGTCCAATTCGTATAAACATTATTTAAATTATGCCAATTCTAACCATTTTCCCCCGTTGCCTAACTAGCGGATTCACATTATTCGCGGTATGCCTAGGCTAGATAATAGCCTAGTCATAAACAATAAAAAGGGAAAAGTGATGGGAATATGACAAAGGTGATTTTTCTGGCATAAACATAAACTAGCATGGTGATAAGGTGGACATATAAGCATAAATCTGATGAACTTGTGGTAGTTAACTAACTCTAACATAACTATGATGTCATAATAAGCATAACAAGATCTAAATTAACAATTTAGATGTCCAACTGGTTCAGATATAATATGATAGGAACAAGGTGATAAACTAGATATGATTAATAATTTTGATGTCCACATAATTCAGATCCAATAGTTAAAAATAGATCTAACACAAATAAGGTCAAGATCCACATCATAGAATGTCATAGAAGTTACAATAGATCTGATAAGATAAGGATTGGGATCCAAATCCTAACCAATTTAGAATGTCATATATTCACAATTTACAATGGATCTGGTATAATTTAGTCATATGAACAAATCCAAACTATAGTCATATCACATTTACTTTTAAATATTTAAATCTAAAAGCAACTAGGAACTCACAGTGTTTGGATTAGAAAATAGAAGAAGAATGGATCTTGAATCTCTAATCTTTTAATTGTAGAAGAAGAAGAAGAAGAAAAGAATCCTATTCAATCCAGGCACTAACAACATTTGGCTTCCATTGATTTCCAGTGAAGAAAACAAGAGAAATGGACCCGTATTTATAGCTCCCAGCCCCCTAAATTCGTCTGCCACCTCATCCCTAGTGGTGTCAACACCCCTGTAGGGGGGTCGACCCTGGTGTCGACACTCATTAAGGGGAGTTGACCCCGGTGACGACAGCCCTCTAGGGGGGTCGACCCCCTAGAGCGGGAAAACTGCCGCCACTTTTTTTTCCAATTTTTGAATGATTTTGGATAAGGTTCTGAGTCATATGTATATATATTTTCTCTGCACGTATACAAACTTTAAACTCTCATATCTTCTTCTTACGCTGTCTGTTTTACGCAAACCAAATGTCTATCTTGACCAGAATTTCAAGACGGACGCAATGGTGCAATCCACTTACTTTAATTGTGAATATTAAATTAATTATTATTTAATTTATGCTCTTTTAATGTTGTTAAAAATTACGGGGTGTTACAAAGACCGTCACTCTGAAAGACATTACGCACACTCCAGAGACGAGAAAGAATATTGTTTTGGGTTTTCTACTTAATGAGGCTAGGTCTACATAGACTATTGGGGCTTATTTGTACACTACTACGCAATTATAGAGCTTAGCAGTTCTATAATGGTGGAGGAGCAAAAAGGTGTAACAGGGAAATAGCAGGGATATAGCGGAAGCGCAAAAAGGTTCATAGATGTAAAACCAAATATTTAAAAATTAATTAACCATATTTATCACATTGTATGTGTACAAAAAACTAATATTAATTAATCTTATATAGCGAAATCAAGGAATATCGTAGTTATGAACGCTAAATTCAATGAGTGTAATTGATTATTACTATATATATTAGGCACTTATGCCTTAAATTTTTCTCTTTGAACTAAATTTACTAAATTTTTTAAAAAGAGAACTAGTCAAATCAAGCTTTATATATCAATCCTGCTAAATTGGATGTCAAAAAGCCTTGATTTACGGATGCAATGTGTTGACACACTTTTTGGTAAAAGCTGTCACACATGGAATTTCTGGATAGCATCGCACTCAGGCACTGACAACATCGTCAACAGACATAGAACGATTTGGGCGAAATCACACCATTAACATATACAAGCCCGAAACTCCTATCAGATGACCTCTTTTAGGCCCGAAAACAACAATTACGGAGATGAGCTCTGTACCTCTTGAAGCCCTCTGAATTTGCTTCAGGTAGAGCCTTAGTTTGTTCAAAACGGACTTACGGTTTGAAAGTTATGCCTGTTTCCGTAAATGCACGCAGAACTTGGATTTTGAGAATTGGTGACAATTCTGTTCAGGTCGCCCCCTTTGGTTCGTGAGCTCATCCTTGGCTCGCAACCCCAGGCTCGTGAAGCACTCTTCTTCTGATCATGAACCAGCTTCGGCTCGTGGAGCATATATTGGTCACGACCCCCATTACCACGACCCGACCACTAGCTTCATCACTCCAGCTCGCGACCAGACATCGGCTCGTGAAGCCCACGTCACGACCCGACCCTATGACCATGAACCGATCCCTGCACCTGCTGATACACACATACATCTTGACCTGTTCTCAAGGCTAATCTGGCTCCTACTTTCCCGGATCGGCTGCCACGTGCCCTGTCACGAACCGGTCCTCCCAGAAGCTCTCCTACAGCTATAAATACACCTCTACATAGAATTTTAAAGAGATTTTTCTCTCTAGTTTTTGGAGAAGGCCTTTCTCCTACATCTCCACAGCCTCTACCATTAATAAGTGCAAGGATTTTGCACCTTTCTACATATAAATTCTCCTCTTGTAATCTCAATTAACACACGAATTGTGTGTCTGCATGTAACTGATTCTTGTAATCTGTCAGTATAACAATAAGATTATAAGTGGATGTAGGCTACATCTACAGCCGAACCACTACAGAAATCTCATGTGTTCCCTCTTATTTACTATTTTCTGCATTTTTGTGATATGTGATCTGCATTTGGGTGTTAGTGCCAATTTTTTGTCTAACACAATGCAAAATAATGGGGTTAAAAGCGGATCTGTTGTTCATCAATGCTAAATTGAAATAGCATAGTGGTTGAAGAGTGTTACAAGTTATAGTTAGGATATTGTAGGGCTTTAGTTGGGCTTTAACTGCATATGTACATTATCACGAAGAATGGTATGTTTGTGAGTATGAGTTATGCAACTAATAGTATGTTTAAGTTGAATGTTAAATGCAATAAAATGGAGGCTTCTACTTATATGGTCTTTGATTCTAATCTGACACTCTAGATTATTTCATGTGAATAAACAAATTATAAAGGACATGACTATCTTAGGTTTAATTTTTGATGTGTCATTAAATGTTTCTGGAAAATATGAACTTTGCTGTCAAGTAAAGTAAACAAAAATCCTTATACATCTGTAATTAGAGAAATAGAAACTTTAGACTTAATTCATTCTGATATATGTGAGTATGATGTCATTTTAACTAGAAATGGACACCATTACTTTGACAATTTCATATATGATTGCTTTGATTTTACTTATGTATACCTCTTAAAAATAAATCTGATGCATTTGAGATGTTTAAATCTTTTATGACTAAAATTAAAAATCGGTTTAGTAAGAAAGAAAAAGGATCGTATAACGAGAGAAGAATCGAATATAAATTGATTTTGTTTATGATCTTTATAACCCATATGGAATAATAAATGAACGTACTGCACCATATTCGCTTGAAATGAATGAAAAGGTTGAAATGAAAAATAGAACTTTAACTGAATTAGTTATTTCCATTTTATTTAATTTTGGTGCATCACTAAATTGGTGGGGGGAATATTATCGACTGTATGATATGTGTTAAAAAGAATTCCTAAGTCAAAAAGTAAATTTTCACCTTTTTAAATTCTAAGAAATTATAAATCGAATGTGTCTTATGTTAGAACTTGGATGTTTGGCATATGTTTGTATACCTGACACTAAGAGAATTAAATTAACAAGTAGAGCACATGAATATATATTTGTTGGATATATTGTTAATAAAAAGCATATAGATTTTACTATCTGGATACACATAACATAATAGAATCTAATAATGTTGATTTCTTTGAATTAAGATTTCCTTTTGAATTAAGATTTCCTTTTGAATTAAGGAATAGTGGGAGTACAAGTTGTAACACCCCACACTTTTTTGAGACTGAATTTTGACAAAAATTGAAAATCCAACCCATATAATCATGGAGAGTATAAATCTAATATCCGCAAATAATGAGCAAGAGCATATTCAAAGTATAAACTAACTCACAACAGAAATAAGATAGGATAACAAGCATTGACTAAGGCAACTACCTTAGTACTGAATCTTTGTATCAATATCGATCATGAGAGAAAAACAGCAGAAAACAAAACTTTAACACTTGCAAAGACCTGTCTTCTTCAAGATAAACCTGAGAGTTGTTATGAGGAGGGGGATCAGAACAATAAGTCCTGGGGCAGAAAATGTATAGCATTGTCCATAATACACAAACGCATCCCATATGGTTTCGTCCAAATTATATGTACAACAAGGCTAGTGATTTTAACCTAACCTTGTAAGGTTACACATGATGATTAACTACCACACACAAGGTAGCACTTCTCAATGACATATTATCGTAATATGCTGAGATTAAAGTTTTACGCATAAGTACGAGAGCCTTTAAAAAGCTACACTAAACCATACCAAACTAAGAGGCAGGTCCAACTACTTAATACCCTACTAATAAAGGAGGTGGGTTGTATATATATCCACTTATAGCTTCACTCACAATGTAACATATAAGGTGAATTCCCAGAATAACTTCAGGATCAAGAAGGATCCATTGATCACTTAATACCTTATTAGGTGGTTTACAACAATATGTTATAAATTAAAGGACACTAGATACTAAGTCCAACTAATTTAAGGGTTTCTTCATTCATGCATATTCCCAACCCTACATAAGGAAAGATATAGTAAGCATCCACTTATTACCTACAGGCTAGGTAGACAACTAATCGTCATTTATGACCTTCCCCTGATGGGCCCCTATTTTATTATCTAGCCGACTTCATTAGATAACCCTTAGTCACTTAATACTTCTCGTCAGATAGGCAAACCTAGGTACCTCATAGCGGTCATTAAAAACCTTTTCCCAAGGTGAACTCTAACCCAATCATTAACTACCTAGAGGAACAGACTATCACGGAAATTACTGATTTTGCACACAATTAGCCATTTAATACTTCTCATTTATAGGAAGGTGGGATATCCAATCACTTAATACCTATTAAGGGCGGAGCCTATGACTCCATCCTTATAAGGAAGAGTGAATCCGATCACTTAATACCCAATAGGAGGATCCTACTACTTAATACCTCTAACTCGAAGTAGGCTACGCTATGATTTATTTCCTTTTGGTTTCTCCTTTCAAAAGGGAGGCGGGCCCTGTAGCCACTTAATACTACAATACTTGTTGTAAATATTTTATGATAAATTTACGTTACACAATCCATTATCATCACAAGTTCCTATGATTATGATATATCATATAAGTTTTGCATATATCCTACTGTTAGAAAGTGCAGACTTCTATTGGATTACGCAACTGACCTCACATCATTAACATTCTAAGTCCAATACTTATTTTAATTAACGATATTATTTCTAAATATTAAACTAGAAATAAGATAATGATAATTTCTATTTTAGTTTATTTGCTTATTGGACTTGGTATTAACTACAGATATTGTAACGACCCGCGTTCTACGCATCATTGAATCGTAGAATATTTATTTCTGTCACATACGAAGTCGTATGATCATGTAACTTTGGGAGGCGACTATTGGGGTCATTTCCCATGTTCATGATTTTTCCCAATTTTTAAATGACCATTTTACCCCTAGTTGGCACTGTTTTGGCCATAACTTTTGACTGGAAAGGAATTTTGACCTGAAACCACTTCCATTGGCTCCGGATGATGGTTTCTCTTTCCGTAGAGTGGTCACATTACCCAAACGGACTCACCGTTTGGGAGATATGGCTGAAACAAGTTTCAGATGGTGAAAAACAGCTTAATTGGGCTTAAACGGGTGATTAGCAGCTTGGCCCAAGGGGAATTTCGGGTTTAGGGAGATATAGGTGCTGATTAGGGTTAGAAAACATTTCTTTAGACATTTTCCAGCCGCCACTTTCATTCCTCTTGACATAGCCATGGCCTCCACTCTCTAAATCTCTCTAAAACACCCAAAAATCACTCACTAATCAAGGATTAAGGCTTAGAGGCATCAAATTAAGGAGAAAAGCACCAAAGCAAAGTTAGAGCTGCTGTTGGACATCAGTACTCGCCCAAATCAGAGGAGTTTCAGTTCTGAGAATTTTGTTTGTGGCCAAGGTGAGTGATTTGCATAGTTTTTGCACTAATTACGGTGATTAGGGGTAATTAGTGAAGATTAGCGAATTTATACGTAAATAAATTCTGGAAAAATTCTTAAAATTCTAAAACAATGTTTTAAGGCTCTGTTAGAAATTTGGGTTAATTTCGACGTGTTTTGCTAATCGTATGCTTAAACATGATTAAGAGGGATTATAGGCAAATGTGAGGTTTTAGCCACTTTTGATTCATTTTGATTCATTTAAATTGTTGTTTGCTGTTTGTGGTTGCTATTACATGTTGCTATGACTCTATGGTATGTTTCATGATTGATTAGAATAGTTAAATTGCTCGAAAACGTCGTCGAATGGCGTAGAAAGCTCGCTGGAAAGTTGCAGAAGTGTGCAGGTTCCGAACCGGTTCGGATCGGAGAGAAGGGGTCGGATCGGACTAGGGAACTGACCAAGGGAATCCGAACTGGATGGGGACTCGCCACTGGAAGAAGTTTGGCAGGAAGGAAGGCCATTGCTTAGAGTTGGAGTTGGACAGAAGATCGGATCGGAGTGATGGAGCAGATTGGATCGGAGTAAGGGAGCAGACCGGATCGGAGGAAGAGAACAGGACGGATCGGAGCAGGCAAACAAGTCAAACAGAAAGAATCAGATCGGATGAACTCAAGCAGAGGCACCCGAACCGAACCGATATCTGAAGGGGGAGAATCACTGAACTGACCCGACCCGGAGGGAGACACCGACCCGACCCGAAGTGGACTACCGACCCGACCCGATGATGGTGATGACTACCGAACCGAACAGAACTCTAGGACTGTTAATGCGCGACAACTCTTCTGAAGACCCACTCCAATTCGATCAAAACCCGAGATGCAAAGGAAGTCCAGATGAGAAGTTAGAGCTCAAGATTTAGATGGGAATCAATGAGTTCGCTTCATGGTTGGGCTTTGCTGCGGGACGCGTGCCAAGGAGTTATCGACGTCTATAGCTTTGGACCACTATGGTGGGAGGTACGAAGGCGGATTCAGGGCCTTTATGGCATTGGTAGAACCAAGGGCTACGACCAATGAAGTGGGTCATTGATATGTTTGGTCATGACTCCAAGTGTTTGGCTTGGTCATAGCAGGGTTTCTACAAGTCGGGATTCGTCGTTGCCTCAGTTTTGTCTAGTGTCCCAAAGTGGTAGATGTCGTACGCTTTACGCACTGAGTGAGAGGTGTGAGGATGGTTGATATGGATGATTTTTTTGCTATCATTATGGCATGCACACCCCACCCCCGTATTCTTACACTATTTATTATGGCACCTTGGAGTATTGTACGGTATGTGGTACTAACTCTTTGGTTGCAGGTCCAGGTTCAGGTATGGTTTAGTATACCTGTTATTACTTTCTTTAGATGCTTATCGCTCATACCAGGCTTTATGTCTGACCCAGAGTTTTATGTCTCTTCTTATTACTCTGGGTGCTCACACGAGCAGACTAGAGACAGGTTAGCTGGTGATGCACGGGTAGATGATCCGGAGACGAGCAGGAGGCTTCCACGTAACATATATAGTATTCTCCCTGTGTTGTTGAAGATCACTGCTTGGGCATTGTTGGTGTATCTTCTACTTTAGCTTTCTTTTGCTTAGAGACAGTAGATTTTGAAAAGTTGTAATAAGCTGTATATGGATTTCCGCTGCTCTGATGATTGATGTTGATTTTAGTTATCAGCTTATGCACTGTCTCGCCTGTTTTATGTCAAGTATGTTATTATTATATTTTATCCCATGCGCTGTGAGACATTCTACAGGTTCCTTGATTAGTTTATTCTCTTCTTTCCTTTCTCCTGACGATCGTCCCGTGCTAGTTGGGCATGTGTACAGCGCACTTTCGGAGGAAATGCAGACTGGTGCGGGGCGGGCCGTCACACTTGGTATCAGAGCTCTAGGTTGCGTAGTTAACCTAGGGAAGTTATCAGGGAGAGATATTATACGTATACAAGAGAGCGTATTTGTGATTACTTTGGTTTTGAAAAAGCTATATATATACTATTACTAGTATAAGGATAAAGTCGTACTGCACTAGCACCACTATGGAGTCGTTAATCATTTCCTTTTTCAGATTGACGATGAGCCGAGATACTAGAGGTGCTGGTAGGGGAGCCAATAATAGGAATGCTGCTGACATGAGGACGATGTTTACTGACCTCATGAGAGAGATGCTTAGAGATGTACAGAGGGCAGCTCCCAATGGTGGAAATGGTGGTGGTCCAATAGTGCAGGCGCCAAGAGTCGACTTCGCCAAGCTGAATAAGGATTATACTAGTCTTGGTGGGAAGCCGTTCCACGGGGCGGAGTCGGCTACGGATGTTCAAGATTGGTTGGATAGTTGTGAACGTATCTTCGAGGATTTGGGTATCGAGGATGCAATGAAGAGGAAGCTAGCGTCCCGTCAGCTGCAAGGGCGGGCAATGAACTGGTGGAATGCTATAAAGGCAGCTACTCCCGAAGACCAGATCACTTGGGAGCAGTTTAAGGCTCGCTTTAGTGAGAAGTTCATTCCAGCTGCTCAGAAGTCAGTGTTGTTTAAGAAATTCTTGGAGCTCAAGCAGAATGGCAGAGCTGTCTCGGAGTACATTGCTGAATTCGACACTTTGTCAAAGTATGGGTTATCTCTTATTGATACTGCCGAGAAGAAGAATGAGAAATTCATAACTGGGTTAGATCAGTACTTAGGGGAAAGGCTTATTAACCACATCGATGAGACGTTTGAGTCGATTGTGGGAAAAGCATTAAGATCAGAGAGTCTCTACCCTAAGCCGAAGACTGAGGTTGCATCTGCAGAAGAGCCAAAACCACAAGCAAGTGGTGGAGGCAAAGGTGGTTCTCAGAATAAGAGAAAGCAGAACCAAGCTAAGGATGGCCAGAAGAAAAAGAATAAGCAAGATGTTGAGTGCTTCAGCTGTGGTAAGAAGGGCCATTATGCTAGCAATTGTCGGGCCAAGCCAGCGGATAGGAAGTGCTTCAACTGTGGCCAAATGGGACATCACAAGGACAAGTGTCCACAACCCCCTAAGGAAAAGCAAATGGTGAAAGCATATGCCCTTAATGCTATTCCTTCTTCGTCGAATGCCCCAACTGCGGCGGAGAAGGGAAAGAATGTCGTCATTCAAGGTATGCTTTCTGTTTATGATGTTCCCGTTAGAGTTTTGTTTGATACCGGAGCTTCTAGTTCTTTCATATCTAGTGACCTGGTAGATAGGTTGGGATTGGAGCCCGAGATTGTCGATAGACCTTTAGTAGTGACGAACCCGATTGGTGGTTCGACTAGCCTTAGCATGATTTGTCGCAATGTGGTCTTATCGAGTCATGGATGCATGTTTGTTTGTGATTGCTTTGTTTTGGGCTTTACTGGGTTTGGCATTATTTTGGGAGTAGATTGGCTCCAAAGATATGGGGTGGTGGTAGACTGTGAGGGCTTGTTGGTGACAGCTAGAGCGGATGATGGGCGGAGGATAGTGTTTGGTGGTCTACCCAGTAAGGGGGTATTGGCTAGTTTTCTAAACTCCCTCGACATTCCGCATAGTGAGTTGTCAGGTTTGCCCGTGGTTGGCCAGTATCCGGATGTTTTCGAAGAAGTGACCGAACTTCCACCACACCGAGAGATTGAGTTCCGTATTGATTTGGTAAAAGATGCCAGGCCTATAGTGATGCCACTTCGTCGTATGGCACCAAGAGAGTAGCGAGAGCTCGAGGTGCAAGTCGGCGATCTTTTGAAGAAGGGATTTATCAGAAGGAGTGTTTCTGAATGGGGAGCACCAGTTGTGTTTGCTACCAAGGCGGATGGTTCCCTTCGTTTGTGTGTAGACTACCGCGAGTTGAATAAAGTGACGAGGAAGAACAAGTATCCTCTACCGCGGATAGATGATTTGTTCGATCAGTTGAGTGGCACGAGAGTATTTTCTCAGTTGGATCTCGCGACAGGTTTTCATCAGCTTAGAGTGGAAGCTGAGAGTATAGCTAGAACGGCATTTCGGACGCCGTCTGGGTTTTATGAGTGGTTGGTCATGCCATTCGGGCTGACCAATGCCCCAGCATATTTTGTGGATCTTATGAATAGGGTATTCAGAGATCAGTTGAATAAGTTTGTCCTTGTGTTCGTTGATGATATTTTGGTCTACTCGAGGACAGAGGAGGAACACAAGGGACATTTGAGAATAGTGATGGAAGTGTTGAGAAAACACTAATTGTAAGCAAAGTTTTCTAAGTGCCACTTCTGGAAGAGGGAAGTGAGGTTCTTGGGCCATGTTGTATCAGAAAATGGTATTGCCGTGGACCCGGCAAAGGTGGCTACGGTACAGGATTGGCCTACGCCCAAGAATGCAACAGATGTAAGGAGTTTCTTGGGGTTAGCGGGATATTATCGTAAATTTATCCAGGGTTTCTCCAAGATAGCAGCACCATTGACCCAGTTGACCAAGAAGAATCAAGCTTTTGTCTAGGATGAAAGGTGCGAGAATGCATTCAAGAGTCTAAAGGACAAGTTGACAAGCGCACCAGTGTTAGTCATCCCTAAGGGGGATGAAGAGATGACGGTATACATGGATGCCTGTGGTACCGGACTGGGTGCTGTATTGATGCAAGGCGGTAGGGTTGTAGCTTACGCAATTCGGCAGTTGAAACCGCACGAGAGAAGATACCCTACCCATGATTTAGAATTGGCAGCGATCGTGTTCGCGTTAAAGATGTGGAGACACTATCTCTTGGGAGAAAGATTTGAGCTGTTTACAGATCATAAGTCGTTGAAGTATCTATTCTCCCAGAAGGATTTAAATCTCCGTCAGCAGAGATGGTTAGAGTTCTTAGCTTCCTATGATTTTGACATCGCATACACACCAGGAAAGGGAAATGCGGTGGCTGATGCATTGAGTAGAAGACATGCCAGCTTAGGGGCTATGTTTCTCGAATGGAAGCAACTGGAGTTTATCGCGGGGTTTGATTTCAGACCAAAGTGCGAATTGGATCCAGAAATGTTAGCAAGTTTGACGATCAGACCCACTTTGATTGAGCGGATCGGCTCTAGTCAGAGGGACGATCCTAACCTATTGGAAATCATCTCCAAGTTAAAGATGGATATCGATGAGGAGATGAACAAGTATGGGCTTGATCGAGAAGGATGGCTTAGAAAGAATGGAAAGCTTATTGTACCCAATGTCAATGGATTGAGGGATGAAGTGCTTAGACAATGTCATCACTCAAAGTTGACCATACACCCCGGTGGTAACAAGATGTATCGAGATATGAAGCAGACTTACTACTGGGAAGGGATGAAAAGAGACGTTGGGAAGTTTATATCGAAATGCATGAATTGCCAGCTAGTTAAAGCCGAGAAAAAGAAGCCTAGTGGGTTGTTACAGCCATTAGAAATTCCCGAATGGAAATGGGAGCAAGTCTCGATGGATTTCATCGATGGTTTACCAAGGACTAGATCGGGATATAACAGCATTTGGGTAATTGTAGATCGACTGACTAAAAGTGCAAGGTTTATACCAGTCAAATCGACTAGGACGGCAGCTAAGTTAGCAGAATTGTATATGAAGTGGATAGTGAGATTTCATGGAGTACCTAAAAGCATTGTGAGTGACCGAGACCCGTTGTTCACTAGTGGGTTTTGGAAGAGCTTACAAGAGGCTCTAGGGTCAGAGTTACATCTCAGTACCGCATATCATCCTCAGACCGACGGTCAGACGGAAAGGGTGAACCGTATTTTGGAAGATCTCTTGAGAGCATGTATATTGGATTTTGGTGGATCATGGGATGACCATTTGCATCTAGTAGAGTTTGCATATAATAATAGCTACCAATCCAATATCGGTATGGCTCCGTTTGAAGCTCTGTACGGAAGACCATGCAACTCACCATCATGTTGGATAGAGACTGGCGAGAAGTTTATGCTTGGACCAGATGTGGTGAGGGAAACTTCAGATAAAATTAAGACCATTCAACAACGAATGAAGGCTGCCCAAGATAGGCAGAAGAGTTATGCTGATAAGAGAAGAAGAGACTTAAAATTCTCCGTTGGCGACTTGGTGTTTGTCAAGATTTCTCCGTTGAAGAGCATAATACGATTTGGCAGGAGAGGCAAGTTGGCACCAAGGTTTGTTGGCCCATTCCCTGTTCTTGAATTAGTCGGGAATTTGGCATATAGAATTGACTTACCAGAGAAGATGGCGGGAGTTCATAACGTATTTCATGTTTCCCAACTAAGGAAGTTCGTTCACGACTCAGATATGACTATTTCACCTGATCAGTTGGAGGACTTCGAAGTAGAACCCGAGGCGGTTGGGAACCGCAAGCCGGCCCGTATTGTCGAGCACGACATGAAGCAACTTCGAAGGAAGGCGGTGAAGTTAGTCAAGGTTCAGTGGGGCGAGGACGAGAATGATTGTACTTGGGAGACAGAGGAGAACATTAGGAAGACTTATCCGGAACTCTTTGCCTGGTAAGATTTTGACTTCGATTTAGTTTTCCGCATGCTAGGATAGGCTTGTTCGCTTGTTTTACATGATTGATTGTTCTATATGGTTGCTAGGCATGCGGGATCCTTTGTTTGGGTTAAGGAATTTCGGGGGCGAAATTTCTTAAGGGGGGGAGAGTGTAACGACCCGCGTTCTACGCATCATTGAATCGTAGAATATTTATTTCTGTCACATACGAAGTCGTATGATCATGTAACTTTGGGAGGCGACTATTGGGGTCATTTCCCATGTTCATGATTTTTCCCAATTTTTAAATGACCATTTTACCCCTAGTTGGCACTGTTTTGGCCATAACTTTTGACTGGAAAGGAATTTTGACCTGAAACCACTTCCATTGGCTCCGGATGATGGTTTCTCTTTCCGTAGAGTGGTCACATTACCCAAACGGACTCACCGTTTGGGAGATATGGCTGAAACAAGTTTCAGATGGTGAAAAACAGCTTAATTGGGCTTAAACGGGTGATTAGCAGCTTGGCCCAAGGGGAATTTCGGGTTTAGGGAGATATAGGTGCTGATTAGGGTTAGAAAACATTTCTTTAGACATTTTCCAGCCGCCACTTTCATTCCTCTTGACATAGCCATGGCCTCCACTCTCTAAATCTCTCTAAAACACCCAAAAATCACTCACTAATCAAGGATTAAGGCTTAGAGGCATCAAATTAAGGAGAAAAGCACCAAAGCAAAGTTAGAGCTGCTGTTGGACATCAGTACTCGCCCAAATCAGAGGAGTTTCAGTTCTGAGAATTTTGTTTGTGGCCAAGGTGAGTGATTTGCATAGTTTTTGCACTAATTACGGTGATTAGGGGTAATTAGTGAAGATTAGCGAATTTATACGTAAATAAATTCTGGAAAAATTCTTAAAATTCTAAAACAATGTTTTAAGGCTCTGTTAGAAATTTGGGTTAATTTCGATGTGTTTTGCTAATCGTATGCTTAAACATGATTAAGAGGGATTATAGGCAAATGTGAGGTTTTAGCCACTTTTGATTCATTTTGATTCATTTAAATTGTTGTTTGCTGTTTGTGGTTGCTATTACATGTTGCTATGACTCTATGGTATGTTTCATGATTGATTAGAATAGTTAAATTGCTCGAAAACGTCGTCGAATGGCGTAGAAAGCTCGCTGGAAAGTTGCAGAAGTGTGCAGGTTCCGAACCGGTTCGGATCGGAGAGAAGGGGTCGGATCGGACTAGGGAACTGACCAAGGGAATCCGAACTGGATGGGGACTCGCCACTGGAAGAAGTTTGGCAGGAAGGAAGGCCATTGCTTAGAGTTGGAGTTGGACAGAAGATCGGATCGGAGTGATGGAGCAGATTGGATCGGAGTAAGGGAGCAGACCGGATCGGAGGAAGAGAACAGGACGGATCGGAGCAGGCAAACAAGTCAAACAGAAAGAATCAGATCGGATGAACTCAAGCAGAGGCACCCGAACCGAACCGATATCTGAAGGGGGAGAATCACTGAACCGACCCGACCCGGAGGGAGACACCGACCCGACCCGAAGTGGACTACCGACCCGACCCGATGATGGTGATGACTACCGAACCGAACAGAACTCTAGGACTGTTAATGCGCGACAACTCTTCTGAAGACCCACTCCAATTCGATCAAAACCCGAGATGCAAAGGAAGTCCAGATGAGAAGTTAGAGCTCAAGATTTAGATGGGAATCAATGAGTTCGCTTCATGGTTGGGCTTTGCTGCGGGACGCGTGCCAAGGAGTTATCGACGTCTATAGCTTTGGACCACTATGGTGGGAGGTACGAAGGCGGATTCAGGGCCTTTATGGCATTGGTAGAACCAAGGGCTACGACCAATGAAGTGGGTCATTGATATGTTTGGTCATGACTCCAAGTGTTTGGCTTGGTCATAGCAGGGTTTCTACAAGTCGGGATTCGTCGTTGCCTCAGTTTTGTCTAGTGTCCCAAAGTGGTAGATGTCGTACGCTTTACGCACTGAGTGAGAGGTGTGAGGATGGTTGATATGGATGATTTGTTTGCTATCATTATGGCATGCACACCCCACCCCCGTATTCTTACACTATTTATTATGGCACCTTGGAGTGTTGTACGGTATGTGGTACTAACTCTTTGGTTGCAGGTCCAGGTTCAGGTATGGTTTAGTATACCTGTTATTACTTTCTTTAGATGCTTATCGCTCATACCAGGCTTTATGTCTGACCCAGAGTTTTATGTCTCTTCTTATTACTCTGGGTGCTCACACGAGCAGACTAGAGATATGTTAGCTGGTGATGCACGGGTAGATGATCCGGAGACGAGCAGGAGGCTTCCACGTAACATATATAGTATTCTCCCTGTGTTGTTGAAGATCACTGCTTGGGCATTGTTGGTGTATCTTCTACTTTAGCTTTCTTTTGCTTAGAGACAGTAGATTTTGAAAAGTTGTAATAAGCTGTATATGGATTTCCGCTGCTCTGATGATTGATGTTGATTTTAGTTATCAGCTTATGCACTGTCTCGCCTGTTTTATGTCAAGTATGTTATTATTATATTTTATCCCATGCGCTGTGAGACATTCTACAGGTTCCTTGATTAGTTTATTCTCTTCTTTCCTTTCTCCTGACGACCGTCCCGTGCTAGTTGGGCATGTGTACAGCGCACTTTCGGAGGAAATGCAGACTGGTGCGGGGCGGGCCGTCACAGATATAAATACTCAAATTCTCGTTAAACCCTTTGAATTCAATTAATTAATATAACAGTCGCATGCCATTAATGATCATAACAATCATAATTCCTAAGGCAGTGGACGCTAAATCAATTAAATTACATAAATGTCACATGCTATTAATGACCCTAATGTTCATATTTCCTAAAGTAATGAACAACCTATTAAATGTCATTTATTTCAATCTCATTTTAGTTCTAATTGTTTTTAACTCCCATAATTTTACTACTATTAATTAATTTTATTAGTCCTTATACAAGTATATATATATTTATTATATTTATTATATTTATTTCCCGAATTGGAGTCACAACATATATTCCAATTTATATTGAATTGTAACCAGTTGACATTTATTACTTATTCATTTCCCCACAGTATACGTGGTTACAATATTAGTTTCGTTCAAATTTATTTGTAACCCTTTTAATTGTAGCAATTAACTCCACATTTATTGCAAGCAAACATAACGGTTACCAATATTTATTTTCATTTATTATGGGAAATATTATAATATACCCATTATAATGGAAACTATTCATATTCAACCATAAAACACACTTAGTAGTAATATTAATAGCGTCGTTTACATGAATTTTGGATAGATAAAGTTGTAATATATTGATTATATAAATATATATATATGTGTGTGTGTGTGTGTGTGTGTATGTGTGTGTATGTATATTTTTAGCGCGATATTTACGTAGTTACTATTTATTTTTAATTATTATTTCACATTCTAGTCCAAACAAACAACTAGAACAACCCTTTTCTGTTCAGTCTTTTTGAGATTCAAAATCTCTTAAAAAGATTAATTACTATAATTCATGTACATTCTGTCCAAACACTTTTAAAGAGGGAATATTTACATATTTCAAATCGTAGGAAATAAGTAATATTTTATTTGCAATAGATGACGTAAACTATGCATAAAATACATGAATTTACACATCTCTTCCTATATGATTTGTTAATATTTCTTTTAGATTTCAAATAATGCCTTTTTATTTGAAAAGAGCAAAAAGGGCTAATTTACAAAATCAAGTAATCCCAAACAATGCCAAACACAAATAGGTTTGTAATTCTAAAGCAATAAACTGCACAAATCATATAATTTACACCCAAGCCCTATGAATCTGGAATAAAGCCTTCATAAATGTAACAATATCTAAGAATAGATTACAAAATTTAGGACATTCACAATAACCACAAGGCATATAAAACATGACATGATTACTATAATTGAAAGATCTACAATTCCATGTCATATTTTCAGATTTACTATTTAAGATTTGATAAAAACGAAATAAATCTTATATTTTTAGGCATACAAATATAGATTTGACACAAATGAAATAATTCTAATATTTTTAATAATGAATATGTTTCCCATTCATCTAAAAGCTACTCCAAATCCAAATCTGATTACAGCTTTTAGGCTTATAATTCCAAATCTTACAGATCTATAGCATGTATAAAAAGGGGTATGTATACACACTCAAATTTATAGGTCTGAAAAAAGAATTGGAAAAGGAGAAAAACTAGTAATATAAATTACTGACGCATATAACTAATCCTTGTTCACAATTCTAGATTCATTATGTCCAATCCTTTTTTGTTAGATTTGAAGATATATATATATGTGTGTGTGTCTGTGTGTGTGTGTGTGAACTATAGAAGTGATTTGAGAAATGGAAATGACAAAGCTACGCTGCTACTTCTAGAAAATGTGAGCAAAAGAGTGGGTGTCTAGGCCTTTATTATAGGCCTTGAAATGACCATAAACTGTTAGATCTATTTTGAGTAAAATTCTCCCATCAAAATAATAATATAATAGTTAAAACCTAGCTGCCTTCTGCTCAGATCGACCAGAACGTATAAGATAGTCTGATTTTGTAAGTATCATTAGCAGCCTACGATATGCGACTGATTGTACTAGACCCAATGATAATACCCGATTGATTTTGATGACAACTACATAAATATTGCTACTAATGTATCTACAAGTTATGCAGTCAAATTAGATATATTATGGAGACATTTACAAAGGTAAACAAGAATACAGTGGAGTAAATGAATTATAAAAAAGGTTAATTAGAGAAATTGAAGAAAAAACCCATTAGAGAAGAATGCAGAAGTATAAAGGTGTTTGAAGTGATGAGGAGTTGGTTGAACCTTAGAATATCTCGATAAAGATCTCACGACAATTATACTTGAAGATAATCAACCAATGACCTCAACTGTATCACAAAAATCCACAAATATAAGGTAATTTGGCATGCATTGAAAATTTGCAACACTTATTAGTTTTAATGTTCATTTAGCAATAAAGCTATATCGACATACCTAGTATGTCGATATACTAGTCGTTTTCCAGAATTTCAAATTTTAAATAAAGAGTCATTGTACATACATGTATTCTACGTATCAGAGGAACGTAGAATATTTATGTTATTTTAGAATGGGATCGTATGGTGGTATAACCTTAGGAAATAACCTATAGGATGATTTCCTATCTTCACCATTTTTATCAAATTTTAACGTGACTATTTTTCTTTGGTGAATCATGTTTTGCTCTTAACCTTTGATTGGTAAGGAAATTAAACCTAAAACCACTTCCTTTGGATTTAGATGATGGTTTCCAATTCCGTGGTGTGGTCACATTAAGTAAACAGACTAGCCGTTTAGGAGATATTGCTAAAACAAGTTTGTGAGAGGATTAGGCAGCTCAATTAGGCGTAAATGGGTTGTTATGGTGGGTACCAATTGTAAAAACCCAAAATTTTAACAAACTATAATTAATTAATGAATTTGTTAATTGAGGAATAAAATGATAAAATAAATGTTAATCAGAAAATATTGAGAATTGAGTAAAACAGACTTTACCGTTGCGTCCGTTACGAAATTCTGATTTAGATAGACTTTTAATTTGCTTAAACCGGACAAGAAATGAACAAGTTATCAATAAAAGAAGTTTGAACTATATTGAATAATTTGATTTATAAAAAGAAAAGAAAACAATGGTAAACGGGTGACCCTACCCTTAGCTGGGTCGGCACATGGGCCGACCCATGTCCAAGGCGGGTCGACACTAGTGTCAACCCATGTCTAAAGTGGGAGGACCCACATTAGAGCATGCAAATTACTATGCCTGAATATGGACTATTTTGCAAGCTATATACATATGCTGACTCATCTTGAGGTGTATGGTTTGATTTAATAACCTAATATCCTATAGTTTAGATTTATCCTAACTAATCTATAAATAGGCTAGTAGCCTCACCATATAGGCTAGTAGCCTCACCATTTTCTTACACACAAACATTCTTCATCTTCTTCCTCCTCTAAGTTTTTTCTGAATAAAAATTAAGAAAATGTCGATGTGTTGCCGGAGCTTAGATTGAAAGGGTAATTCTTTCTTTTCTTCTACAACAACAATTTTAGAGGATTGTTTGGATCTACAATAACTATTGTGAGTATTACTATGATTTTTGGATTCTTTCTAAGTTAAAACTAAACAGATACAATAGTTGTTGTTGTAATCTAAATAAAGAGAAATTTGATAGTAAATATATATTGAATTTGGAAAGTAACAATGTTTATAAGTTTATACTTATATGTTATTGTTCTTTTTATGACTATTAATTACCTATTCTTTTCAGGTATTATTTGTTTATATGTACATCTTTCTTCCTTATCCCCTTTTCGTCATTTGTTTTCTTTACAACCTTATTATGCATTTACCGTTTGAGTTGCATAAAATTGGAATAATATAAAATAACATTAAAAAGGGAAATTGGGCATATTATAATTTGTACTATTAATTGGGATTATTATAAATGATGAATATGTAAACATGAATAGGTTAAACTTAATTTTACATTAAGTAGACATGTCATTTGTAAACATGCATTTGGCACTAATTTGTAGATATATTAATATGCCATTGATTTGGTGAACATGAATTTGACATTAATTTGTAGACATATTAATATAGGCATTGATTTGATGAACATTTATTTGGCATTAATTTGTAGATATGTTAATATGGTGTTGATTGGAAAACATGTATTAACATTAATATATGTAGGTTTATGCTAATTTGAGAAACTTGTTGACATTAAGGAAAATACATTAAACGTAGTAATTTGTAATTCATGTTAACTGATTTTAAGTAGAATATGTTAATTTGAGAGACATAGTGATTTGTCATTCATGTTAATTGACATCAAGGATAGTATATTAAATTGAGAAATATGGTAATTCATGTTAATTGGCATTAAGGAGGATAGGTTAATTTAAGGAACATGATAATTAAGCATTCATGTTAATTGACATTATATAGGGAGAATATGTTAATTGGAGTACACATGTAATTTGTCGTTTATGTTCAATTTAATTAAGGAAAATTTATCACCTGTGTTCGTTTGATATTAATTTGGGAAAAACTTGTTAGACATTTTTGTTCATTTGGAAAAGCATGTTATTTGACATCAATATGTAAACATTTTATTTAACATCAACTTGTAAACATGTTAGTTTGGCACTAATATTGGAAAACATGTTATTAACTTATAAACATGTTTGTTTATGGTGTAGTTTTGGCATTGATACTTGAAAACATGTTATTTAACATCAAATAAATTAGGAGGTGAGTTTTAGGAAGATTTAGATAAGGGAATCAATTATAAACAAGAAGATGTACTACCTTTAACTAATAACTTGAAATCGTCTAAAAGACATACGAGAAGGAATCCTTTGTATGATCCTTCTCTTACATTATGATGTCATATATGGATCTTTGGATACCGTGTCTTTGAAGCTAGTGGGTGTTTCCTGAATTTGGTTGATCTGTTTGATGGTTTGGCATTTGTTTTTGGAATACTTATGCAATAGTCCAGATATGGAGTTATTTCTCTATGGTGTAGTTTGTTGCATCATGTGCATAATTGTTATTGCAGTTTTTGGTGATGCATGAAACTACAGCTCGTAGTTCTTTGGTAGTAGCCTAATTGATGTAGCATCTTCATGTTTTTCCTAAAGATATAGAGTGCTGTAGTTTGTGAGTTCAAGTGGTGATAAAGTGGAGTTAGAAATTTTTAATGTTTTGTTGTCTTGTGCATGTAATGTGCACAGTGCTTTTTTGTGAGTGTTTATATTTTAATTAGATTTTGTATGTAACAGAGTGATATATTAGAGAGTCATATGCATTAGAGAGACATTACTTATTGTACGTTTCAGGTTGATTAATAAAAAATTCGTGCTTACTGTTCAAAACAAAAATAATTTGTAAACGTGTTGGGTTGACATGAAAATGGAAAATATGTTCAATTGACGTTAATTTGAAGAATACATTAATTTGACATTGATACAGAAAACACATTAATTATACTTAATACAGCATTAAGTAACCTGTATGGTAAAACATGTTAATTGGAATTAATGATACTTAATTGAACGTTAACATGCAAATGGAAAATGTGTGAATGAGAATCAGATGTAATTGAGTAATACATGTAACTTAATCAATATACATCTGAGAAGGTGCATGTATGACTTGGGGAAGGGTTGTTACGTTTAAATAGAAATGTCGTTTGCAACTAGGAAATATAACATAGGGTTATTTCTTGCTTATTAATGAACTTAAAACCTGTTAAGTTAAACCTGTTAATTAATAAGCTAAGAGGTTTCACATATGTTTTTTATAATCGATTTGGAATTCTTAAAATCCAAGTTTACTTGGGGGACCAAGCCTAGGGGTAGCTTATTTCAATTCTGCTGCTGTTTGGAACCTGTATCAGTTAGTATCCTTATTGGTATCATATCCGGGCCTCGCACATTGTAGAGCCAGAGCATGCTTTACTTATAAGAGGTTCAAAATCTTGGAGGTGGGTACGAGCATGTTCCAATGGAGTCATGATCGTGCATGGGTCTGATGGAGGGAAACTAAGACGCTGTAACACCGACGAATAAGGCTGTGTCTTTAAAGTTGATGGGTTAGGGACTAGTATCCCCTACTGTCATGGTTGGCACATGTTATTTGTGTCTATAGGGAGTCGTTCAGTGGGTAGCATTCGGAAAAATCCCACCTAATTACTTGTTTCTGTCTGGATCTGTAGAAGTGCAAAATAGTCAATTTGTCTGATCTGATTTCTTTTATTATTTTTATCATCATTGTCTTTTCATAAATATAGCCAGTACTTATTATTAGTTCATATAAGTTGTTATTCGCCTTTGGATATGTTCAAACACTTGCCCTTTTATGACATTAGAACCAATAATTATTTGTTTTACTTAACGTAATAAGTCGAGCTGGTGATCACAACATCTCACCAGGCTTTATGTCTGACCTATTTCCTTTCTTGCTTTCTCTTTTCTTTCCCCCAGCTTTAAGGGAGAAAGTACATAACTTTGATTTCTTTGTTACCTTTATCGTAATGGATTTCTGCCAGTTAGATTACTTCCTGTTCTCTTTTTTTAAGGTTAGGTTGTATATTTTTGACTATATTTGGTGGTTAACATTATTTTACCCTAATGTTGTTTTTGATTGAAATTTTGAGATATGATAATTTGTAACTGTTTGGTTAAATGAGACAAAGATGGTTTTGTATTTTGTAAAATGAAAGTCTCTTCTTCCATTGTAAATTTATGCTTTTATGTCTTGTAAAATCTTAGTCTCTGTGATGTTTTATGTCTTTATACCTACAATGCTCCATAATTTCTTAATGAAATCATCATATTGGTGACACTAAGAAACGTAGGGTGTTAGATTTGGTATCAGAATCTAAGGTTATCATGATCACTAAAATTTTGTTAAAAATAAATAAAAGAAAACACATCTTTCAAAAATCAAAAGTTACTTTTGAAAATAAAATATCCCCCGTAGTCAGTTATAGCCTTCCTTTGACTCTTTCTAAATCCTTATCTCTTTGGTTGAGTTATAAGGCATTCTACCTAAGTTTTTTTTTACAGGTTGAAAATTTGAATAATGGACAAACTTGTTTAGCTTAGTAGTTGGGAAAGGTTGATGTTAAAAGGGAACTTGTTGTGATTTTATTTAGTTTACAAAATATTAATTATACAATGGAGGATTTAATACATATATAAGATATTAATAAAAATAAATTATAGATTACAAACCCAAGGCAAGCATCTTTACGTTCCTCTAATTTCAGTAGCTGAAGTATCTAAATTCTGCAATACTCATGTCATATTGGAGCGTTGACGAAGTTTGGAAGTTGGTGGATGGTAGAGGGTTGATTGATTAAAAGATGGTAGGCGGTGTCGATTTGGGTTTTCCTATATGATGTTGCGAAGCTCGATGGTAGTTGGGGTGAGAAATTAATTAGGAATAGCGATGGGGACCATTAATATTTTTTTGATTTGGGGAGAAAAGGAATTTTCGGTTGGAAATGAAAATGAAGAAGAAAGCGGATAGAGAATGAAAATAAGGACAAGTTTGCAGAGGAAAAGGGATTCACAACACGTGGTGACAAACGCAAAAGAAGGAGAACAAGTGTTAAATTATTTTATCCAATTCAAGCACAAGTGTCAAATTCATTAAAGAATAATTTTTCAAATGTATATATACTATTGTATTCTACCAAGTATGAATACATTTACATTTTAAATACAAGCTTTAAATTAATTTAAAGCCAAATTCAAATCTAAGTAAAATAAATTAGAATAAAATTCTCAAGTTAAATCTCCAAATTTTATATTTACAAATATTCAACAATATATTTTCAAATAGTTTAAAATATTAATAGCATTAAATTTTGACTGAACCTTTTAGATTCATAAATTGAAATTAAATTTAACCATACAAACTAATTCAAAACCATATTAAAATAGACTAGAATTAAAATTATAAACGAATTTCTTGATATAAACATTAACTTAAATACTAAATCTTAATTAATTTCATATATTAAAATGTTGAAAATCCTAGGTCGTTACATCGACAAAACCAGTTTCATTGGATCCGGAATAGTGATTGTAAGATTTCATGTTTTACATCAATCAGAGTTGTTATGTGATCGTGCGCGATATAAACGCATATCGGTAATCGATTTGAAATCTATCACTTCAAATTTAAAAGAGGAACTACAAACTGGATTTGTGTACCTATCTGAATCAAATTATTTCAAAATTCTGCACTCTATGATAATTTCGTTTCTTTTATTCGGTACTTCTCTCAACTAGTTTTTAATCATGGACGGAACTACCTTATTGGTTTAGCGATAAAACGGATACTTTGGAAGATAAGAAAAACCTAGATTGATTGGTTAAAGAAAGGGGGATGTATTTTCATAGTTTGGTTTGAAATGAACATAGAAAACGTCATTGCAAGAATGAACGAGCTGGTGCGGAATAGGAGTTTTATCGTATTGCGCACTAACGACCAACTTGAAGGAAATTAAAAAGAAATATCTTGCAATGACAAATTTCTATAAAATAGATTGTCTTATACTATGGAAATAGATTTTTATAACATTTTCGATAACCAGTTAATTATGGAACTTCCAAAAAGATGAAATTAAGGATGGTAAATAAAAGGGCAACTTGAGTATACTAATGACGAAAGGATTATAAAACATATAAGCCGTAATAAATTGGACATTAAGAGAAAAATTATAAAAGACAAGGATTGGTGGAAGAAAGAATGTTATCTATCTTTAGTTGTTGCCAGTTTTCCTATTTCTGTTTATGAATATTTCGTCCCATTTCCTTTGATATATTGGTTAGGGTGGTTGCGTGGGGCCATAAGCACGATGAGTTTGGTCTTTCATAACTTATGTATTGTAGGCTTACTAGAGTGGTCCTTTACAGATGTACTAAATCCTCGTGGATGTGATGATAGCACTAGTGATTGTTTTGCACTTAGGCCTAGTAGTAGTTTTTGAACCTCGTAAGGATCTACTTGATTATCTGTTTATTTGTGGTGAGTCGGGGTTGGAACTAAAATCTTGATGTTTTGGGCATTTCCAGGTATGAATTAGGTTGCCTTGATGAGGCCTCATATGACATATTAATTTACAATGAAGAGTTAAACTATGAGCCTAAAATATGGTGTAGGCTTTACTATGACATATGGACTTATAGGGTAAAGTTATGAGCCTAATATCTGTTAAGTATTTCTATGGGCTAACTTGACTGTAAAAAGAAAGTAGTGAAGCCGATACTAATTTTTGACTTCTTGCGACCCGAAGAGGCAGTCGTGCTGATATTTACTATTTTTCTCAGTGCCTCTCTAGGAAATACCGGTTCAGTTCTCCTTGTTCGATATATATTCCAAATAGTAAGTGATTGAAAGATTTATCTCTAGGAGATAGATTAATTTTCAGATCTGTATTTGTAGCAATGCTAAATTTGTTGCATTTTTGGATAAAGCACATGGTGTAGGTGATAAATGAGATTCATGGTCTTGACCGTAATCTTTATTAGCTATGGGAATATACCCTCAATGGATGGCTTGGAAGCTTAGGCAAACTATCAGTATAATAAGTCATTTCAAATGTTGGAAGGAAAATAGGTTTTCCTAAGGGTACTTGAACTCAAGTGTTGACTTTTGAAGGATTAGTTGGATTGGAATATTTTCCTCTCTAAACCCTATCTTTGAAAATAATGGTGTCACTCTTATGTTAGAGCTTTCCACGTGCATTTTAAGGAAGTAATTGGACTTCATTTCCGTTGAAAAAGTTATCGGAATAAGCTAATTAATGGAGTTTTTGAAATAATTGTGTTCCTAAACAAGTGTGCCAAGCAGGTCTTTTATGGAAATTTGTGGAACAACTTTGAGTCGAAACCCTATATAAAGTTTAAGAACAGGAATTTTGAAAGACTGACGTGTTATCATATGAAATTTGTATTTTGATCATTTCATAAAAGCAACTATATATGTTTCAAAAAAAAATTTGCAACTAAAATTCTGCCTCATTAAGATTTTTCAAATAAGATTTGGGCATATAACATATATATATATATGTATATGTATATATATATAAATAAAGTAGTGGCAGGAAGTAAGTCTTTAAGGGGTTATAAGTGGAATGAGCCAAAAATACAAGATGAGTAAAGAAAAAACTAGAAATTTGAGGTCGGAAAAGGAGGAAAAGTGTAACTTTATTTGTAAGATTAAGGAAAGCCTTTGGATTAGTTCACTTGAATTGTTCTCCCCTAAGTAACTAAAAATGAATAAGATGGTAGAACCACACCAAGAAATTCAAGTCTGTTACCTGCATTCTCTTTATAAGTATTTCCTCTTTGATATTCTATATATCGCTTCTTCCTTTAATTAAGGGTGTCCCTCTAGCATAACCTTGAGAAGTGTAGATCTTAGGTTTTGAGTTTATAGATGATACGATACGGTTAAAACATGTATTTGAAACATGTTATGTTTAATGGTTTAAGTGGACGCATGTGTTTTCTAGTGGATGAAATGGATGCATATACACATACGTTAGGCACTACATCGACTCAAGCACTTTCATATTGCATATGGATGTGTGCGCATTTTAATTTTCAATGCATGAAAATGGTTAAATCATCACAAAGATGTTGCATTTTGGTGAATGGTTATGCACACACATAGAATTTATATGTATCATTAGGATTCTTTTGCATACATATTGGATGCGTGGCATAAACATGAGTTGCATTAAGGAGGTCAACTAAATCAGTTGACCATCTGATTTTTGCAGTAGCATAGGGGCATATAAACTATACCTTTTCATATGTTCATACAAAGCATTAGAAATTCTAATGATAATAAATGCAAGTGGATGATGATTCAATAGTTGGGTGTTAGCCTACGTAACATTCTGCCAACCTTGGAGATGTCAAGGGTGAAATCCTTTAAGGAGGGGAGAAGGTAACAACCCAAATTATAAACTAACAATAATTAATTAATGGAGTAATTAATTAAGGATAAAATGATAAAATAAATATTAATTAGAAAAATAATGAAAATTGAGTATAACAGACTTTATCATTGCATCCATTATGAAATTCTGAATTAGATAGACTTTAGTTTGCATAAATCGGACAAGAAATGTACAACTTTTGATCAAAAGAAGTTTGAATTATATCAAATGATTTGATTTATAAATAGAAAATAAAACAACGGTAAATGGGCAACCCAACCCTTAGTTGGGTCAAAACACCTTAGAACAGACAGATTCTTGTGCCTGAATCTAGATTATTTTGGGTGCTATATACATATGCTTGTTGTATATAACAATTATATGATTTTTTTTATGATAACTAACTTATATTATAATAAATGTGATTGGAATTGTACTATTCTACTACAACACAGACAAAATTAAATATTTATATTTAAATAGAATACTATTGTACAAGAATTCAAATATTCAAAGTAATTTATTTAAGTATAATATTTTATTTCAATGTTTCAGCAGTACAAATTTATAACTTCACTATTTGTACGTTACACTGAAATGTAATAGATTAACATTCAATTTCATTTGTTACATTGTTCCTCACTACAACACTCAGCCACTCAGTTTACAACTCTTAGTCACTCATACATTGACACACTCAGCTACACACTCTTATATATATTGTTTATATGTCTTGTCTTCTATCTTCTGCAAGGTTCACAGTCAGTTCAGTCTTCTGCTTACCTGTCATAGAAACACACAAAGTAAACTGGAAAAAATATATTCTTATATTCTAGCAGATATAATTTTTATTTCAAAAATTTATTTACCTCAGAATTTTACTGTGTTTCTCATCATATTTCATGACTTGATCTGATTTAAATGGAATCCATCTGTGTCTAGACAGCTTGTGATATTCGCGGTGACAGACTATAAATACCACAAGGTAGACATCATCTGTAGTGCTCACATATATATATTCTTCATGTGCATTATACATGTATACACATACATGAGTATGTATATACACATATATTTTGTGCAGGGGCAATATGGTCAGTAAGGGACAAATATATCGGGCAAGCTGTGTTCAAGTGAAGCTTGACTGACACATATGCATGGTGCATGGGTCAAGCGTCCATGAACAACACAGGGCGATAACAATGACATGGCAGAACACATGAGATGATACATATAGCAGAGACACACATGTATACACACACACACACACACACACACAGATATATATATATATATATATATATATATATATATATATATATATACATACATAGTTCACTAGTCATGAATGCAAGCAGACTCAAGTTCAAGTGCATCTAAAAATGGTCGAGCCTACTACATGCCAAAATAGTTCAAAGAAAACCAAGTTCAAATGTGTATGAAAACAGCTCGAACACAATCAAGACAGAAAGCAGCTCGAAGGGCAAGTTACATATGGTGCAACAATGATACAAGAAGCAATTTTAAACATGCAGCAGTTGATGTACACTGTGTACATTCTTGGAAACATATCATGCTCAATATTTTGGTTGTTGCATTATTATGTATATACACACACTTTTGTGTATATATATAAATATACTTGTGATATGAGTATCAAAAAAATATGTAGCCAAGCCATAACATTTGTACATGCACAAGCTCAAGAGCACGAGTCAAGGTCGAGTCCACTACATGCCACAAGAAATCAGTGTGCAACAAAATAATGTCAACAAGGTCTCACAGTAGTCTCAAACAAAACAATGTTTTCAACTCAAGTACACAAGCCTAAAAGAACACAAATGAAACAGCCAGCTGTGAACACGTACAAATGTGCAAGTGCACATGAATAAATATTCAAGCTAGATTGTGCAAATATTCATGTATACAAACACAAGACAAACAAGTTCAAGCCAAAGTGATGCAGCTGGACTCAAACCGTTGCATGGATTCATATACATGTACATAAACACTATGATAATGCTCGGAGATGCGCAAGTATAGAATCCAGTGGCTAAACAGGATATAACACTCAACAAGTTCAAGGGGTTGTAGATAAACAGATGAGTATATGTTCTACATCAACAAGTATTTATATGCAAGCAGGTCTAAACCTCAAGACTGCAAGGACAAGTTTCAACTTGAACTAAAAATACAACATGAAAGTGAAAATGGCATAAACTCAAGCCAGGCCATAAAGTCGAGAATTCAATGATATTCAAATATACAGTGGGATAGAAAACATTTCAACATTTCCAGAAGATTTTTTTTTGGACAAAGTTCTTGGCAAGAAAGCATATTTTATTCCAAAAATTTGCAACACAGTTTTGGAATTGACAAACAATTTTGGCAAAGAATTTTTGGAAACAAATCATGAATTCATTGGATGATTCATGTGTACAATTATTTTCTATAAAATCAATTCAGATTTGAATGCCTACATGGGAAATTTACTTGCTTTCAAAAATCTGCAAGGGAATCAATATCAGAAAATTCATGTGTAGAATTTATCACGCAAATTCAAGGGGCCACAAAATTAATTTGAATTTACTTCCATAAATCTGAATGTCTATATTTATAACAAGAAAACAATTGGTTTTTCTTTCCAATAAAAACAATAAGGAGACAGTTTTAATTGTTTCCAAAAATAGCAAGATTCAATCTATTATCCGCAAGGGGCCAAGAATGTATTTCCAGAAATCACGCAGTGGACAAAATATTTTTAGGTAAGAACTGTTTTAAATTGTTTCCAATTTTCAATCAACAAATTCACGACATGTTTTCTAATCGTGGAAAAAAAGATAGAATTCACACAAGATATCAATTAGTTATATCACGCATGAGCCAAAGCCATTTCAATCCGTATCAAGCAAAAGTCATGCAACAAACTAAAGCACATTCAGGGAAAATCATTTAAAGAAATCAGTGATCTTAAGGATTTTTATAATCCTATTTAAACACCTTTTCCATCATAGGTAATATTCAAGCAAACCAACAACCCAGAAGTCGATCAAAGAAAGATTTGCAAAAGTGGAGAAAAACACTAACCATTATATCAAAACTCGAATCAATTGGAGGCAGCCGAGAGCAATCATAATCATAAAGAAGATCGAGGAGCATTAGTAGGGAGAAATTCATCAATAAATTTTAAAGGTGCCACCTCCATTTTTTTGGAAGAAAGAAAAACCCTAATTTGGTTTTCTAGTCGGCCGACATTACTTTTTGGACAAAGTTTTGAAAATAATAAGGGGACCAACTATTAGTTTGCAAAAGGGGGAGTTTTCCTTTTATTTTAGTTTATATTGTTTTTATTTTTTTTCTTCTGTAAATCGTTCATTAGTTTTCTAGTTTATTATTAGAACTACGATTTACTAGTTTGTCTGTAAAACCAGGGTTTACTAGTTTGTCACTAAAACCAGGGTTAACTATCTACAGGTGTGTAGCTAGGGGAAAATCTGATGCTGGAGATAAAGATTAGTCTAGGGTTTTGAGCGTAGGATTAGAGCAGGAGCAGAGTTTGCGAGTTTATAAGGTTTTGTAAGCGGGATCTGTTTTAATATCTTGTGAAAACCTTCGGAATGCACGAAGTTGGGTAAAAACTGTGTTATTTACTTCTGCATTTAAATTCTCTATTATAATATGTATTGTGATATTTTTTAATATCTCGAATTATCTCAATAAACCCTATTCACCTCCCTCTTGGGTTAATCTAGATCCAACAAGTGGTATCAGAGCATGTAATTCATTAACTCTAGAGTCATGGTGTTCCCTTGTTGTCAGTCTATAGAGAGTCAGTCCAGTCATATTCCAACTATTTTTAATGTTATCGATTTTTTAATTGGAAATTAGAAATTGAATACTATTTAAAATATGTTAATATTAAATGTTGGGATATTTTTATTTTCAATGGGTATGATATGGTGGATAGAAATAACATTGGATTTAATTCTCGTGCTACTCATATTTTATATTCTTATATTGATGATGACCAATATAACCACATTTCCCATTGTTTGTCTGCACAAGAAATCTTAAATATTAAAGATTCGATGAATTTAATAGGAGTTGTGGCTAAGCCGAGAAGAAGCTCTTGGGAGAAGTCCTGGGTTATAGTCGGGTTATCAGTCAACAACTGGCTTAGCGCTTTAACACTTTTACGCCCTTCTTTCTTGCCAGAAGCAGATTCAACAGCTTCAGAAGTAGAGAAGCAGGTCAGGCAGGTTAGAGACTTTACACTTGCTCGCACGAATACACGAATGAGGCCTTTTTCCAGGGGATAACACAACTCTAAATAAAAGATGTCAGGTTTTCTTTCAACAACTGCTTGCTTAGCCCAATAAGAGTACTCGATGAATTAAAACTCGTTAAGTTATAGATTAGATCATCCTCTGTCGGATTATATTCATTCCCAAACGCTTAATTCGGGTACAACCGTGCTAGGAGAGAAGTAAAAAAGCTTAATTCAATTGTTATGATGTTAGGGCAACAATGCTACATCCCCGCAAGGGGAACCGTTCAACCATAGCAAGTAAACCCTACACTCGTAAATACTCCTTCTTCGGCCTAAGACTGTTGTTTAAGAATCATACTTGTTAGTCTAATTTTAATTAGTCTTTGAAGACCTATACTTTCAAAGTGACAGGGTATCTGACATTTCATTCACCAGTTGGGATCCAAATCCACTATACTATGTCCAGACAACGGTGGAATAGGATCCTAGCTTTTTACCACAAGCGATTACTGGCTCTGTTCTCAGGTAAATTAGAGTGGTGAATATGAGGACCTCTTTCTCCCTACCTTAAAGGAATACTTGTGGAACGGATTTGGGCTCGAGTTGAATCAACTCAAGTTGCCTCCTGATGATCTGTGGTAGTATGAGGGGAAGCGGGATACCGGTCGGCCCTGTTTGCTACCAGGTATTTTGTTGGGATGGGAGAGCCTTCGCTATCGCTCCTAACTTGTGTTGTAGTCTCCGTAGTCGAGTCGGCCTGCCTCCTTCATTCGTTAAGCAGTAGCTTTCGCGCTACCTATAGACGTTAAGCTTTGATTCCCTACCTTTGAAAACCGCTACTAGCCTGCTAACTAGGATCGTCAAGGTTCGATGTGAAGTATCAAAGAATTGACAACAACAACTCAAAACCCTAGAAAGCTAGCTCAAATTTAGATCAATGATTAAAAGGAAATACATATGAAATTCAAGTAGATCATATGATGGAGACTCAACAGACGATGAGATAGGAAATTTCTCATACGAAGTTTTAGTTTATATGTGTGTTGATTTAACTAAAACTGTTGATAATCTCCATCGAAAAAACAAATCCCTGAAATCTAATATTCATGAGTCAATCACCAAAAATAACTATTTGGAATCAAAAATTTTAAATGTCATAAAATTGGAAAATTCTGATTGTAAAAATTGTTTCAATTTGATATTGATATCGTTCATCCCAATAAAAAAATTCAAAAGCTTGAAGAGGAAATTATGATTTTAAAAGATAACAAAATTGAGCTAAAATGTGCAAACAATTCCTTACAAAAATAATTTAAATTTTTTAAGTCATCAAAAGTTCCAATCATAAAATTGCTGGAAAAAAAAGCTTATTGAAAAGTGATTTGATTTTAAAGGAGCCTGAAAACGAAATTGCAAAATTCAATGATTCTGAAAAACATGAGTTCGAAAAGCAAAAACATTTTGAGTTTGAAATCTCTGAGTTCCAAGCCAAAATTAAATTACTTGGAAATGAGAATTTGTTTTTGAAACAATTCAATGCTGAACAGAAGTTCGCTATAAATCATTGCTAAAATTTGATAGAACAAAATATCGATCTTAAATTCAAAATTCAATGACTAGAATCAACTTTGGATAAATTTTCTTTTGGGGAAAAATCTTTGAATATGTTGTTACAAAACCAAGTTTCTGCTAGAAATAAATGTGGTCTTAGCTTTGGAGAAAATAATGTTTTTCAAAATTCAATTCAAACGGTTTTAAAAATCTTTCAAACTACTTTGAAAAGAATCATTTTGAAAATTTAAACTCTGATACTTTCAAAGGATTTTTAAATCTTAAGCGGGATGAAAACAGGGTTGTGTAACAATCCATTTAAACCATTTTTGAACCCAAAAAGAAATACTGTGAACTCATCTAAATTCAAACGGATTTGGATTCCTAAAGGTACAAGAATAAATTCAAATGGTTTATTATACAAATATGTTTTGGTACCAAAACGCTAGAATATAATTTAGAGTGGTTTTGCAAATTTTGTTAGACCGCTGGATCCTCTAAACTGTTAGGTACCGAAGATGGCTGAGGAATTGCTTTGCGAATAAGAGATTGATTCCAAATTGTTCCATATCATTGTACCATTCCGTGTTCCTTGGCTAAGATTGGTTGAGTTAGAGAGTCATTTGCTCACACTGAATTCAGGTATGATCTCTAAACTCATCTCAGTTAATATTTTTTTTTTCTTCTTTGTTTTTTCCTCCTTATACCCCTTCTATTTTCTCTTGGTTAATTCCTATTTGCAATTGACACTGCCATATTATTTTGAGTTTCTTAACCTCCGATTGCAGAATTCTTGGTTTTTTGGAAATTCGCTTCATTTGAATAAAACTCTCATTTTTTTAATCATTTCCGGATCTTGAATTTAAAGTTGTAAATATCTGCAGTTATTTTGAAGTTTTTTTATTTCTAAATTCCTAACAGTGCTGAAGCATTCTTGTTATATCTGGAACACTATTAATTTGAATTCTAAATTTCAGAAGATCTGGAAAATTAATGAAATTTCATACATCCCTGCTATTTTTGAGTTTATTCTAATTCATTTTGGAAAGGCTTTAAAACTTATATTCATTACAGCACACTACTATTTCTCAGTTGTGATAATTTCATTGATTTTTGGATTGGCTTGATTATTTCTTAATTGAATTTTTTTGACTTGAATCATTATGTTACATCTTGAAACTCATCTTTATTCATCATCGTTTTAGTTGGATATTTGTTTGTTTGAAATCATTTGAAAATTTAGATATTTTGAATATCACACACTTATTAGATTTGAAATTATTAATCTTGTGTGATTGATTCATTGTAACTCAAAATCTACATCTATTCAAGTGATTTCAAATAAATTATTTTTAAATTTGGATAATGAATTATCTCTCATGCTTGATGTAAATATTATGAAATTTTATCTTGTGCTTGTTAGAAATAATTGTGAGAAATTCTTTGAAGATCTTGGATTGAAACTCATTGTTATTTCATGGTCATTTGATTTGAATATTTGTTTGTTTGAAATCATTTGAAATTGCTGATTTCTTGAATCTCGCACACATCTTGGATTTGACATTTATAATCTAGTGCGATCGATTCATTTAATCTTGAAATTTTCATATTCCCTCAAAGGATTTCAAATAAACTATATTTTGGATCTTGAATCATCTTTTTGTGACCATCAGAAATATTTGCGAAAAAATCTCTTAACAAGTCTGCTATGAAATTGCCTATTCTGCTGCTCTGATAAACGGAATCATTTTAAGAAAGTTTTTATAATTGCTTGTTTTGGTATCATCTGTTGCTCTGATAAAATGGTCTGAATTGAATCATGATTTGTCCTCTTGGACTTGCTGAAAATTGTCTGAAAATTTTCCTGTAAAACTCATTTTGAATTTGTCTCGCTGCTCTGATAGATGGAATTGATTTGTTAGATTTATCTACTTAGGCTTGGTAAATTTTTTTCTCTTGAAAATTCTGTGTCGAGTGGTAGAATGTAAAATCAGTCTCTGAGATAACTTTATTAGCCACCAAGGTGGTATTAAAATTCCCATTAGCAAAGATAACAAGTGGATTCTTTATTTTGATCTTCATCTTGTATAGATTCTTCATATTCTTTCTTGTATAGATCTTTCTGATTCCCTCTTGTAATTGATTTTTCAATTTTAAAATCATTTACTGATTTTTATTCAGAAATTGAAATCAATAACCAAAATTGAATTGTATTTAGAATTCATCAAAATTATTATCAGAATGTTTGAAATTGTAATGAGTTGTGACTATACTATATTTCACAACAACTGGAGATTTTATTTAAATTTTCATGATAATTGAACAATTGTTATAATATCTTTGATTTTTCTCTTATTTTACAAACATCTCCTTTATCTACCATTATTCTGCCATCCTTCATTATTTTATATTAGTTTGGATAGTTTAATATTTTTATAATCATCTTGAATAAGTTGTGGAAATATTTATGGTGGAATTGTGATTATATTATTTTTTAGAATTAGTGACAATTGAAAATTTTCAAGACTACATGTATAGTTGAGCCTATTTCATAATATGATTAATTTAGAAATTTTTCTTCACAATCATTTATTTACCTATCATATTTCTATCATACATATGGTTCCTATATACCGAGGAGTTTTTTTTTGCAAAATCTTAAAAATATTATATACATACGTGTTTCTCTAACCTTATTAAAAATCCAAGCTCTAGTCATGCAAGGTTATGAGATTACTTATAATTTAAGCAGCAACTGACCTCATTTAAAAATCCAAGATCTGGTCATGCGTGGTTAGTGTGCTCTTAAATAAAAAGAAAAGAAAAGAAAATGGAAATAAATAATTTTATTCAAAATCCTCCTTGGGTGTAAAAACCTGCCTACCAATCTATTTTCTAATTTGTGAAATGTGTTAATATTTTATGATATATTATGATTTATCGATTGATAGCTATTGGGATTTGAGATTATTTGATTGTGTCACTTAAACTGAATTTATAATTGTTGCCCAAATCCATCACTATTTTTGTGCTCAGTTTTTGAAATTTTATTGGAAAAAAATTGGAATCGTATTTTTTTAACTCTCTCCATTTTTATAAATTTCATCATAAATCCATCATTCTACAATGTGAAATTTGCCACTATTTCTTAGAATATTTTGATTTTTGTTTGATTAATTGAAATTTATGATGAAGTTCTTCCTCTTAAGCTGATTTTATAATTTTTAGTCATTTTTCAATACTTTTTTAATTTTTGTATCCTTTTGATAATATGAAAAGGGGGAGAATGGGTTAAGATTTTGATTTATGAGTGAATATTTTATAAATATTTTAATATTAAAGTTTCAATTATTGTTATTCACTCATGCACATATTTAGATGGAGTGTTGTTGTAGGTGGGGCATATAAATAAGGGGAGTTTAGTAATTCAATGTCTAACACATTTGTAATAATATTATATTCAAAATATTATTTTATGTTCGTCATCATCAAAAAGGGGAGATTGTTGTATATAACAATTATATGATTTTTATTTGATGATAACAATCATATATATATATATATATATGTATATATTAAATGTTTTTGTAATTGTACTGTACAACTACATCACAAACAAAATTAAATATTTACTTTATAATAGAATACTACTGCGATTCAATCAATATTTTATTTAAATATAATATTTTATTTCAACATTTCAGTAGTACAAATTTATAACTCCACTATTTGTACATTTCACTGAAATACAATACATTCACATTCAATTTCATTTGTTACACTGTTCCTCATTACAACACTCAGCCACTCATTTTACAACTCTCAGTCACTTATACATTGACACACTCAGCTACAGACTCGCATATATATTGTTTATCTGTCTTCTGCAAGCTTCACAGTCAGTCCAGTCTTCTGCATACCTGTCACAGAAACACACACAGTAAACTGGAACAAAAATATTTTTATATTCTAGCAAATATAATTTTTATTTTAAAAATTTATTTGCCTCAGAATTTTGTTGTGTTTCTCATCATATTTCATGACTTGATCTGATTTATATGGATATCCATCTGTGTCTAGACAGCTTGTGATATTCGCGGTGATACACTGTAAATACCACAAAGTAAACATCATCTGTAGTACTTATATATATATATATATATTCTTTACGTGCACTATACATGTGTATGTATATACACATATATTTTGTGTAAGGGCTATATGGTCAGCAAGGGACAAATATATCGGGCAAGCTGTGTTCAGGTGAAGCTTGACTGACACATATGCATGGTGCATGGGTCAAGTGTCTATGAACAACACAAGGCGATAACAATGACATGGCAGAACACATGAGATGATACATATAGCAGAGACACACATGTATATATAAACACATACATGTTTGTATATGTATATACTTACATGGTTCACTAGTCATGAATGTAAGCAGACACAAGTTCAAGTGCAACTAAAAATAGTCCAGCCTACTACATGCCAAAATAGTTCAAAGTAAACCAAGTTCCAACGAGTATGAAAACATCTCGAACACAATCAAGACAGAAAGCAGCTCGAAGGGCAAGTTATATATGGTGCAATAGTGATACAAGAAGCAATTTTGAACGTGCAGCAGGTGATGTACACTGTGTACATTCCTGAAAACATATCGTGCTCAATATTTTGGCTATTGCATTATTATGTATATACACACACTTTTTGGTATATACATATAAATATACTTATGATATGAGTATCAAATAAATATGTAGCCAAGCCATAACATTTGTACATGCACAAGCCTGAGAGCATGAGTCAAGGTCGAGTCCACTATATGCCACAAGAAATCAGTGTGCAACAAAACAATGTCAACAAGGTCTTACAGTAGTTTCAAACAAAACCATATTTTCAACTCAAGTATACAAACCTAAAAGAACACCAATGAAACAGCCAGTAGTAAGCACACACAAATGTGCAAGTGCACAAGAATAAACATTCAAGCAAGATTGTGCAAATATTCATGCATACAAACAGAAGACAAACAAGTTCAAGCCAAAGTGATGCAGATGGGCTCAAACCGTTGCATTGATTCATATACATGTACATAAACACTGTGATAATGCTCGGAGATGCCCCCAAACCCATCTTCGTATATTTCCAATTTTATGCCGAAATTTAGATCCATATTTTCCAATATCAATTATGCCCCAAATTATGTCTTTTCCCATTAATTCCAGTTTCGCACGTTCGCATTTTTCAATGTTAGGCCTAGGCTCGAAGGTAGCCTGGCTATATAAAAATAAAAAGGAAAAGAAGGAGAGAAGAGAATCAGAACATGCATAATAACGAATCAACAATATAACGATAGAAATAGGCATAAGCTGAATTGACATATTATGACAAGATTAGACTTGGTGATGATACAAACATATAAGAACAGATCAATGGAATATAATATAACTGATTAGGCATCGATTCAAGATCCAATTGTTATATACATATAAAGATCACTATTTAGATATTTAGATCTAAAAGCAACATGAACACACAGTGAATTTGCTGCGAAGAACATGTTGAATAAGTTGTTGTAGCCATCGCTAAATTTGTTGTAGTAATATCTGAATATGTATAATCTTCTTTAAATTGATTTAGAAAAAGAAGAAGGAGAAGAACCATTTTAATTTCCATCGCAGCAGAGCTTCGCCGTCACCATTATTTTTCTATGAACAAAACCTAGGTTTAGGGTTCTTTATATAGGAGTAGTAGAGCAACCAAGGCTATCAGATCGGACCAGAAACCATCAAAATCATCCACGTCAGAAGAAGATTATGGTGCGACCGGAGGGGGGGAGGGTTGACAACTATGTCTACCCCCATATAGGGGGGTCGACACCTATGTCGACACCCCTTAAGGGGGTCGACACCCTTTGAGCGGGATTTTCCCACTCACCGCTTTTGACTGTTTTTGAATCGGTTTGAATTCTGGAGATGATTTTGTTTATATATATATACTTCCTTGCACGTATAAAAACTTCTACAGCTTATAACCTCTTCATACGTTATCCGTTTTACACAAACTTGGTGTCCATCTGAACCAGAATTCCGAGGCGGACGCAATGGCGCAGTCCTTTTCCATTAATTCTGAATATAAATTAATTATTCTTTAATTTATCCTCTTAATGTTGTTAAATTTTCGGGGTGTTACATTCTCCCCTACTTCAAGGATTTCGTCCCCGAAATCTCTAAGTTAAGAAGAACGTATAGCCTAACATCCAACAATCATACATCCATCTAGCAATCACAGGCATCCATTGTCCTTAAGGAATTTCCAATGCTTTTATGAACATATGCAATAGTGCATGTATATGTCCTTAAACTAATGCGACAGATCAACCGGTTTACTGATTCAGTTGACCTCTTAATGCAATGTATATTTGTTCCATGCAACCAAAATGTATGCAAATTACCCTGATACATGTAAGTTCTATATGTGTGCACAATCATTCATCCAAATGCGGCATCAATGTAACAATAATCCTATCTTCATCCATAAAAATTTAAAATGTACACACATCAATATGCAATATGTAAGTGATTGAGCCGATCTAGTGCTTATTGTGTGTGTATATGCATCCACGAGAAATCACTAGCAAACACTTGCATCCATCAAGCATAATATGTCTCAGATTACATACATTAGTTTTCTACCTAAAGACTCAATCGATAGGAGATATTCAAACGATAGATACAAGTATTAATTCGAAGCTTGGAAAAGAAGTTAAGAACATATTCTCGAAAAGGAAAGGATATGAAGCGCAAATCTTGTCTTCTGCCTCCCAAGTAGCACCTCGCGGTCCTCTCCCCATTGCACTTTTACTAGCTTCACTTCTTTGTTGCATAATTTCTTAACCTCTGATCCAAGTATGCAAGTCGGAACTCGTCCAATCGTTGCTTCCTTCTCTACTTTCACTTCCTCTCGCAAGTTTGGCTCCAATATCTCGAACTTTATACCTTTTATCGCCACTTCTCAGGTAGCTTCCCTACTTTCTTACAAAGTTCCCTATTTTCTTTTAGGAGTCACGGGTCGCACAGGAAATGCAACTGGATTTGCATTGTCTACCAGGTTTGTGCCAAAACTAATCTTGTGCCTCGGGGTAAACCCTGAACCTCATTAAAAACATAAGGATACTCAAAACTATTGGTACAGGTCGCAAATCATCGATAGATACATCAAGAGGTTCTAGGAAACTAATCCATCCCTAGAATCAAACCATACCTCATGGAATCAAGAACATATGTGTCACAACCAAACTCGACGCAAGACGCAGAGATTCTCAAAACCCGACCAATCCTCGATAAATAAGTCATACCTCTAATAGGGTTTGAGACAATGATGGGATCCAAAACCATACTAGAATCTTGGTACAGAGACTCAACTAGAGGATCAGATATAAAACAATGTGAGGCGCTAGAAAAAGAATCCTAACAGGATGATCAAAAATTGAAATCAATCCTTCGATGGAAACTTTCCTACCCCTGTCATGTCCACTAGCTATGAGAACATTAGCTTGCTCTTTTCTCTTTCTGCAACCATTTTCTAGATGACCCATCGTTCTAAAATTATGGTATTTCCTATTTTCTTTCTTCATCTATATTCCCTTCTTAAGCCACCATTTTCGTTCATCTTTGGGCTGTGCTCCTTAGCCCCAATTCCCTTATTCTCCTTTTTACCATTCTTGTGCAACATGCTAACCAGTCTTTTGAAAGCTGCCTCCATCGCACGGAAATCCTTACGAGGTTTGAAAGAAAATAAGACGTAGGTGAAACCACTGCGGCTAAAGATTAAGGTTGGGCACTTCTTTGCCCTTCGATATGTATTGTAGTTTTAACATGCCTGCGGAACCATGCTGAAATAGGGATACTCTTTCAAGAAGAAAAGGTTCCCCGAACAAAGGGAAAAGGAATCAAACGGAGAATCGAGAAGATATTTATGGCTTTGGGAAATATTCTTTTCAAAAACAAACCTTTTTATTTTAAAATACTTTGTTGTTTAGACCTTTTTGAAAACCATTTTCAAAATATTTTATCCGATCTTATAACCATATGCTCTGATACCAAATGTGACACGCCACGTCCATTAATGTCACTCACTAAGGGAATTCATTAACTTTCATGAAGCGTTATAGGTAAATAAGAACATAATATCACAAGAAAGACATGTAAAATAGCAGCGGAATTAAAACTTTATTTAAATCATAACATCATGGTCCTAAATACTGAGTTTACATCATAGGTTTGAAATAACTAGTTACATGTTTAAAAATCTGTCTTGCCAAAAATATCAGAGTACAAAAGCATAAACCATATTTCCCAAGCAGAGCCATGAGCGAGTAGACAATAAGTCAAAGCTGTACATCAATATCCAGAATCCAAGCTAAGCCGAAAGAATCTTAATCAACTCTAAGCACTTCCACCTTGAGAACCTGAGGGGGAAACGGAAGAGAGAAAGAGGAGAAAACAAAAAGGGTTAGACATAAAGTCTGGCGAGTCCGGTTACTTTTAAATATAAATAAATAAAAGTATCGTGGCAGGTATATAAAAAAATGGAAGAAAAGATAGCAATAACAAGTGTGAACTGAGCAAGATAAGATGACCAGGATATATTATACTTCTTGAATACATTTCTCTGCACCGCGCAGGTACTAGTATATCAGAAGTAGAATGATCCCTACTAATATCATTCCATTACATTTTCTTGATTACTAGGTTACTTGTGTTAATAGCACTCAAGACTTATACGCGTATCGTACCCATTTACTTTTCCATGGATTCACCTAATACAATATATGTAGCTATCTCTCAATATTGAGATACATCCCATGGTGCCCCACTCGCACGGTCTCTACCGAAATGAACGTAGTCCCTCACCCTACGTCGGAGTGACGTACGGATCCTTATATAACAGTGTTACGTTCCACATAAATCTATCGTTCCTATGCTATGTAAGCGTATGGACTGCCACCATCGATCGAATCAGATTCCATGTTGGAATAATTCCCTCTAGTCTACGATACACCACCTAGAGCAGATATGCAAGTATCTAGACTATCCCGCGAATGTACTGTAATTGTAGCTCGATGCCTCAATCGCACGTCCTCTAATGTGCACCGAGTTCCGTGATAGGGCTAAACACGGAACTCGGTCGGGAGCTTTTCCATACCTGTACAGGCCCGTCTTTAAGAGCCTTCAAATACAGATAATCCTCAGGTCTGTTTTCCATGGTGGCTATGGCCCTACCTTGGCCCGTCCCTCAACTAGTAAAGACTACAGAGCTAAGCGACTGCCTCTAAAACAACCAGTCTAAACATCCATGTGGCATATCCCCTCAACCTCGTACCTCGATAGTGAAAGGTGAAATGATATCTTGGGGTTAGCTCTAGTCTTTTTGCATCCCGCTGGCTACCGATGACGGGTATCCGACGATCTACTATCATTGCCGGTCCTGACCTTCCACCTCCTCGTGAGGCAACCATCGAATCACCTAGATGTCACCTCGTCACAACATTCTGACTGCATAGCTACCTCTGTAGTCAAGGCCCACCCACCTGGTAGTTACGCGCAGACCCAACCTCTGTGAGCACAATCCGAAACTACACCACAACAGAGGACTACCAGGAGCACCTTCAACGTCTCTAGAAGCCGCATGCTTCCCCTTCCAGTCCTTCGTAGCCGTCATAACAATCAGATGAATATGCGCTACCCTCGTGCCTTATAACACCTCGATGATCTACCCCGTTGGGTTATTCACTCTCAAATGTACGGACTGGTCCAAGTGCCTCATTTTAATATGATATTAGACCCTATGTCTAAACATTCTATTATGCGCTTGCCTTACTTCACCGGATTTTCATCTAACTTGGTTATTACCAATCATTTTGAATTCTTATTCAAATTACCAAGTTTCTCTTGTTTATTATTTTCAATTATATAACTTAATCCATTTACGTTTATTAATAAGCCAACAACATGTTATTGTCTAGATTGTGGCCCAAGGTCTAAAATCCACAATCTATTTTATAGTCTTGCTTAGTTACATCAATATAATAACATGTTTTTATTTAATGTGTAATTAAGTACGTCTCATTTTACGTGTTTCTTTTTAACATATCAGTCATTATTTATGATTAAATATAATTTATCTTATAAGTTTTCCTCGTTCTTTCTTATTTAATAATAATTCCTTTTTACATTGTCAATACAACTTATTGTTGTTTACTTGTTAACTTAGTTCTATTAACTAAGGCCCATTAACAAGTTTCCTAACCCATTAATTATAACATATGTTATAATTTCCTCTTGTCCCTAGGACAAGCCTAATCATGTTGTTCACATCAGTGGGTTCCACGCTTCTAGATTACTTAATTTATAATTAAGTACCTCTTAGCTTATTACTTAGGTTGTCTCATTTCCTTACAAGTTATGCTTACCCTAAACGGTGTCCTTTTAATTACATAACTTTATTGTTTCTACTGGTTATGTATACCACTAGGTGTCTTTAATTACATAACCTCATCGGGTTAAGTTTATAGGCATATATGTGTATATTACCCATCCCCTCTAATTTACTTAACCTACCCGCTACCCATCCAATTTTACTTAACCCTAACTTAAGTTCATAATCACACAACCCTATGGATTAAATCAGGTTAAGTAGTCCAATTCCCATGTCCAATTATGGTTATAATGGGCTAGACCTCCCACATGTGGATGCTGGATATGCCAGTCGGGTCCGGGCAGTCTTATTCCACAGTTGGGTCTAACCTCGTGCCTTAGCCCAATTCGTATTTGCATACTTAGATCTCCCACGTTAGGTTCAACATTAATGGCTGCTGGATTATGCCGGTCGGGTCCGGGCAGACTTCCACCACTAATGTAACCTAACCTCGTGTCATGAGAACACCGTCTTTGGGTTACCCCGAATCAACACTTTCCGCCCGTCCACATCCCCGACAGTTATCTCTAGATTTTCGCAATTCACTTTTGCCGCGCATCACTTGGGCTAATCCATGCCCAAGATGATTTCAAACCCAGTGAAAGTTACAACTAAGCAACCACTCATAAATGAGAATTCATGATCAACAATACTAGATCCACAAATCTTGCATAGAGCAGATGAACCCATACTAGATCAATTACAATTAAAGGTCTATTACAACTTCAATTTCCGAACCCACTCAACATACAGTCTTATTATAGGTAAAAGATGATGATTCTCTAGTACCAAATAGAACTTAAACAACTTCATCGGCTGGAAGCACATCCAGACAACAACTTCTCCTAGTTCTCTTCAGGAATACAATAGGAAATTGGAATAGTTTCCATAACACATGTTTCCTTGGGTTGCCTATTCTTTGGAAGGTCCGGACAGTCTTTCTTCTTATGTCCAGGCTTGCCGCATTCAAAGCACTTCCTTTCGGTTTTCAGCTTCTCACAATCGTTGGCATAATGACCCTCTAATTGACAATTAAATTAAGTGACATTCTTCTTAAATCTCTTCTTCTTGCTTTTCTTCTTATTAGCACTGGGGCCAATAAAGGTTTCTTCATCTGTAGGAGAATATTCCCTCTGTCGCTTAATAGAATCCCTTTTGGGTACATGAACAAGAGCACCACGCTCTATTGACGCTTCTGGAACGGGCATCCTTAACATGGCTACTTCCATCATGGCCGCCCCAAACATAACTAGATATTCCGATGCAACGGCTAATGCTTCTAATCGGCTCCTTCCGTCTCCTACTCTTCCCATCTCAGTCTCACTCCTAGAGATTTGACGACTCATTCTAAATCTACAATAGAATGATTAGTCCACTTATAAGATAAACGGCTAAAGGAAAACAACTGCTGCTACTATATATGCTAATATATATATATATATATATATATATAGTAAACATCTGACTAAAATCTACAAGTACGTCTCTCATACGTAATTACGTCTTCAAACTTTGGCCACAATCGTTAACCAGAGCTCTGATACCAAATGTGAAGACCGCCCATAACCCCTGCACTATACAAGAGGAATAATGCGCTGAAAGGTGTGATAGGCAGCTATGGACGATCACCAGGGTAGGTAAACAAAAGCGGAACCTGTCGTAAACTCACAGCGCAAGGATAAAATATAATAGAACATATACAACAGGTAGTGATAGTGAAATAGAAAAACTAGACTTTCATACAACCAGAAAGTAATATCCACAAACTTGGAAATAGTGTTTGTACAAAGTTGCCTCACTAAATCACTCAGAAAAGCAAATAGCGGAAACAAATACTAGATAGCAATAAAACTGATACATGAGCCTCCTGCTCACCTTCGATCAGCATCGTCGTCCTCACTAAAGCATGACCTGATACCTGTTACTCAGTCTGCCCATCCACAACCGGATGAACAACCTAAGGTAATAAGAGGAGACATAAAATCTTGAGTCAGACAACAGTCTTAATGAGCGATAAAACAGCTAACAAACTTCAACAATAAAGTATATGAGAAGGGATAGATAAACGTACTAATCTACCCACAAAATCAGAGAAGAACTCAACCTTATCTTCCCCACATTGGATAGTGATAGCCTTTACTATAAACAATTCAACCATTCATCCATGGAAACTAGAACAGCCACTCAATCATAGAAAGCACTCATAACATCCAGATTATATAAGTCTCACACAGACAACCTTAATCAATTTTAACATTCCCCTAGCACTCTCCCCAGAGGCCTAAACCAATATCAGTCAAGCACTCAAAGAACATCTCCCTCGACTTTGGATAATCCATGTGAGATAGCACAAACAGAACAACCAATCATCCATGACTGACTCTGGCTATCACCGCCAATCCTGCTTTGAAACCATCGTTAATCATATGGAAACCAATCTTGCCATATGTCAAGGGCTAATGGTAACCACAGTTTTAGCAAAAACTCCATATGTCTAACCTTGACAATGTCCAACCTTGACAATTAGGCCTTTCCCCAAGACCCAGGGTACTCGACCAACAACCTTCCGGTCTTTTGGGTGCCCCCATCGTACCCCTTCTTGGAGCCTGCTAGAACTTACGGCAATGTTAATCTCTCATCCTTCCCATCTCTAGTCATCCAACCTTGACGATGTTTCATAGCTCGAGCAACCTTCTCGAGTAACTATTATCCACCAACTCATGACCCTTGAGTTGAATCCTCATTCGTTGAATTTCCACGACCAACGAGCAGTCCTACACTTCGAACATCCCCTTTTGGACTCTCGTCGAAGCCATCATCATCATTGAACCAAACAACATCGATATAAGGTCCAAAACAATCCATAGCATTCATACACCCAAGCTAAAGAAACCAACTACAACACTTAAGCCATCCACCACAACGTTCAGAAGCGCTGCTGAAAACGTGACCGATCAGAATATAGGCCGACCCAAACCTTATGACCGACCCGACCCATCACCTCCTGACCGACCCGATCCACTCTAAGCCGACCCGACCCATCTTCCTTCTGGCTTCTGAACTCGATCGATCCACTATGGACCGATCCACCTTAGAGGACTAGACCGACCCAGTGAGAGGCCGACCGATTTCCTCCTCAACTAACTTCCATGACCGATCCAGTTAGGACCGACCCACTTCACTCCAGTTCGACCGATCCATCCAACTAGAGTTCGCTTCCATGTCAAAGACTTCAGACTGACCCAATCCACCATCTCCTAACCGACTCGATCCAACATCCTCTAACTGACCCGACTAGTCTCCCACTGACCGATCCATCAACTCCATCTATATTCTCCTCAGTTGACCGACCCGATCCAGATCTGACCGATCCGGTCCATTCTACTAGGACCGATCCGTACTGACTTGCTCTCCAAGACAGGATTTGAGACCAACCCGATCCACTTATGGCCGACTCGATCCATTTTCTGCACATCTCCACTTCAACTCCGATTTCGACCAAATCTTCGCCAAATGACGAATCCGACAAAACCGACTCAACCAAAAATCATCAAACACAATCATAAACATGTCAAAACGTTTCCAGCAACATGATTATGGAGATACCACAAAAATGATGTAAATCTCAACAAAAGCCACTAAAATGAACATATGATCTAAATGAGTGATCTAACATTCCTAAACTTGTGATATGACATGAAACTAACGGTTAAAACTTGCTAAATCAGACCATAAGGTGATTCATATGAAAATGGACATATAATGGTCATGGTAAAACATTCCAATTTGATGAGAAACATGCACAAACACTCATATACTTCATTACATTCATGTGAGAGATGTAAATTACACACTGATGTGCCAAAATAAACTAAAATTGATGAAATAAGAATCCGGACAGCAAGCACCTCACACCAAACACCTTGATCCGATGAATCCTTGCCTCAATTGATGTAAATCTAGCCACCAATGGTGTAGATATATGATTTCCCTCCTTGGATTTGGGTTTTTAATGGTGGAAAGGAGCTAGAGGAAGAAGGAGATCAATGCCTCCAAATGAGAGAATGGAAAACTCAAAACATTTCCTATATCCCTTACACCCTATTTATAGCTTCCACCAACCCCCTAATGGGCCTCTCCAAATTAGCCTATTAAGGCTTCCCAAAACCTGGACAACCAACTGAAAACCCATAAAACAACGATTTCTCCAAAACCGCTGAGCCAAATCCTTAGTGTAACCACTTTATGGAAAGGCAACCATCAATTCCTTTCCAATGGCACATTTCTCACCCTCTGATTCAACCTGAGTCAAAAATTATGCCCTGTACAAGACTGACAGGGGAAAAATAGTCACAAACAAAATCGGTAAAAATTATGGACATGTTTCACATCCCCATAAGCAACATATTAAAAGATGAAAATGATCCAACCCTCAGGGAATGAAATAAAAATATTTTACAGCCTTCTAATACGTAAAATGCGGGCTGTTACAAGAAACCTATAAGCCCATCTTCAAGGACCTTGGAATCGATGATGCTACGAAGAGGTTAGCCTCGTGCTGGCTTTAATGCAGAGCTATGAATTGGTGGAATGCCATTAAATTTTCTACTCACAACGATCAGCTTACTTGGGATCAATTCAAAGCCCGATTTAGTGGGAAGTTTATTCTAACTGCTCAGAAGTCGGAAATGTTTCAGAATTTTGTGGAGCATAAGCAAAATGGTAGGACTATTTCTTAGTATGTTGCTGAGTTTAATGCCTTATCAAAATATGGAATGCCTATTATCGATACCTCTGAGAAGAAGAATGAGAAGTTCGTAAAGGGGTTCGATGATTACTTGAGGGAGAAGCTTATTAATCATATTGATGAGGCTTTTGTGCCCATCGTGGGGAAAACTCTGAGGTTGAAGAGCCTTTACCTCAAGTTAAAGACTGAAGTTGTTGTTGTTTCTGAGGAAGAGCCAAAATCATAGGTGGGTGTAGGCACAAGAAGAAGTTTCTTAACAAAAGGAAGAAACTCCAGTCCAATGGTTGGAAAAAGAAGAAGGCTAAGCCTGAGTTAGCTTGCTATGGATGTGGTGACAAGGGCCACTGTATCAGGGACTGTAGGTCTAAACATGTGGGAAACAGATGCTTCAACTATGACAAGGAAGGGCACTTCAAGAAAGATTTCCCAGAACCCCCAAAGGATAAGAAGACGGTGAGAGCATATGCTATTAATGTTGTCCTTCCTTGTCTAATCCCCCAACAGTGGCAGAGAAAGGAAAGGGTATCGTTATTCAAGGTATGCTTTTAGTTTAGGATATTCCTGTTCGACCTTCATTTGATACTGGGGCTTCCCATTTCTTTATATTTGGTGACCTGGTAGATAGATTGGAACAGGAACCCAAGATTATTGACCAACCTTTAGTTCTATTGAACATAGCTGGTGATTCCACTAGCCTTTGCTTGATTTTTCGTAGGTTGGTCTTATTGATTCATGGATGCGTGTTTGCTTGTAATTGCTTTCATTGGGCTTTACTCGGTTTTGTATTATCCACGGAGTCGATTGGCTCCGGAGCCACATGGTGGTGGCCGACTGTGAGAGGTCTTCAGCGACTATTGGGGAGGATGATGGGAGGAGGGTATTCTTGGGTTGTTTAACTGGTGATGGGGTAATAGTTTGTTTTCTGTATTTCCTTGACATCCCGCACGATGAGTTATTGGAAGTGCCTATTGCTGGCGAGTGTGCGGACATCTTCGAGGAAGTGACCGGACTTCCACTACACCGAGAGTTTGAGTTCCGTATTGGTTTAGTGAAAGATGCCAGACTTATAGCGATACCTATCAGACGAATGACACCAAGAGAGCAGTGAGAGATTGAGGTGAGAGTGAATGACCACTTGAGGAAGGGGTTTATTTAGAGAAGTATCTCAGAGTGGAGAGAACCTATTGTATTCGCCACGAAGGTGGATGGTTCCCTTCGATTGTGTGTAGAATACCATGAGTTGAACAAGGTGACAAGGAAGAATAATTATCCTCTTCGCAAATAGAAAATTTGGTTCATCAGTTGAATGGAGCGCATATATTTTCCTAATTGGATCTTGCGATAGGATTTCATCGGCTACGGGTAGCAAGGGAGAGTGTGCCTAAGACATCATTTCATACATCATATGGTTTCTATGAGTTGTTGGTTATGTCGTTCGAACTGACCAACACACTAGCATATTTTGTGGACCGCATGAATCGTGGTTTTAGGGATCAATTGAATAAGTTTGTACTAACGATATTCTAGTCTACTCATTAAAAGAAGAAGAGTAGAAGGAAAATTTGAGAACTGTGATGAAGGTGTTGAGGAAACACCAACACAATTATAAGTATTCTAAATGTCACTTCTGAAAAATGGAAGTGAGGTTCTTGGGCCATGTAGTTTCAGAGTATGGTATTGCCATGGATCACACAAAGGTGGCAACAGTACAAGATTGGCCTACACCCAAGAGTGCAACTGATATGAGAAGTTTCCTGGGATTAGCTAGATATTATCGTAAGTTTATTCAGGAATTCTCTAAGATAGCGGCACAGTTAACTCAATTTACTAAGAAGAATCAGTCTTTTGTCTGGGAAACAAGAAGCGAGCGCTCATTTAAGAATCTTAAGGAAAAGTTGACATGTGCTCTACTATTAGTCATTAGAAAAGGAAATGATAAGATGACGATATACATTGATGCATGTGGTACTAGGCTAGGTGCAATGTTAATGTGAGTGGGGTAAAGCTATCATTTATGCTAGTCGGAAACTAAAGCCACATGAGAACAGGTACCTCACGCGTGATTTGGAATTGGAAGGTGTTAGATCAAAATTTGGACCTAACACCCAAATCGTTATAATATGCAGAGAATTATATATAGAGAATAGAGAAAAATGAAGAAACACACAGGATTTATAGTGGTTCGGCGTTAACGAGCCTACGTCCACTTTATATATTATTGATTATACTTTGAATGCTAGTACAATCAACAGTTTCACTCAATCTCCCTCTTACAATTGTGATTTCTCTCAATAATCTCGAGGTATAATTGATAAGAAATAGTGGTATGACAACAATGGTGGAATCAACACTCAAAACTGCCAAAAGATCCTCAAAAATGCCAATCTCTGGGCTATTTATAGTTGATTCTGTCAGGCGGATCGTGGTCACACGTGGCGCAGATCCCGAGAATATCGAATCGGATCGTGGCTTGATGAAGAGTCAGTCAAATTAGCCGTTGTGGACAGGTGTCTCATGATCCGTCATACGCGGATCGAGGTAGACTTTGTCAGCAGCTTCGCCATGCCTTCGGGGATCGGATCGGTTCGTGATGGCAAAGGGGGGATCGGGTCGCGACCCGCTTCAGCGATCCGATGGTGCGATCCGAATGGGGGCGATGCGCACGGACTATCCGATCTTCTGTGAACTTGAGGAGCGAAATCTCATACTTTCTTCTTATGTGTGAACCTTGGTGGCTTGGTCAAAAAGCTAGCCAACATTTTGCCCCCTCGAACTATGTTTTATCGAGGATGGAACATGCTTCGAAATTGCAAAGATATCTTTTCATAAAACGGTGCAAGCTAATTGTCGCATCTGTCTGAAATGTCGTGTTGCTTCAGAAATTTGTGTCCCTTTGATTTGTATAAACATCAGATAAATCTTCAATCATTTCTCTGTTTATCGGATAATTTCTATCTCTGGATTTTTTTTTCTCGAATTTTTCCTTTCTGTTCGTTGTCTGATGGTTCGGCTCGCACCATTTCATCACGATCCGGGGGGTGAGTCCTTTGTCACGGTCCAGTGATGCGAGATGCTCATCTCGTTCCGACTTTCATGTAGGCTTTAAGTAAGGTGGGCCAACCTTTGTCACGAGACGATCCGTGGGTCGAAGCGGGCTCCAAAGTGTTATGGGCTTTCGTTCACAGCCTGCCTATTTCGTCGGTTCGAATAAGACAAGAACTGGAATTTTAACGGTTGCCTCCTGATCTATATAAATCGAACCCATCTCCTCCCTTCCTTCCTTCTTCTTTTGCCGCCAATCCTCTGAAACAAAACCCTAGCCCTTTTAATTTTCAATTGCCCATTTGTTTTTCGTCATTTTCTGAAAGGTAATCAAGCTAGTGATGTACTCTTACACCCCTATTTCCTGTTTTCTTGAGTTATTTGTTGATTTGAGGGGGGAGACGACGCGATGTTCGTGGTTCTGGAAGATGGAAGGACGCCATGGCTGATGGGTTTAATCACTTGCGTTCATCGAGGGAGAAGGAAAAGAGAGGAAGAAGAAGAGGAAGGGAAGGAAAGAGAGGTCGTGGAGACGCTGGTGTGGAGCTGATATTTAAGTCTAACGACGGGTCGGATCGCTGCAAAATTGTAATTCATAGGAGGAGGGAACGGATCGTGAGTAGTCTTTGCGATCCGCTCCAGTTTCGCGACCCGAGGCTCTTCCACGATCTGGCAGCTTCGTTGCGAGTCCATGTTTACCTCACGATCCGACTATGCACCGCGACCCGATCCCTTCTATGCGATCCGAGTGATGTAACATACTTGTTAAATAAACATTGCAACTCAAACCTGATATATCGATGGACAGTTAGGTTAGAGCCTTTGAGACGAACTTTCTGGACTGAACAAGTGCATAACCTATCAGCGAACAATCGACCAATATCTCGATGATTTTGTTGACCTTCGTACTTTTCTTTAATGCACGCACAAGCACACACTGGCACTTGCACACACGGGGGTAAGGGTAATTAAATTCTTATTTCTCATGTTTACTCGCCTAAACAGTAATGTCGGATAACCGTTCCCCTTCAAGATCTGATACAGAGACGGATCCCGAGGTGTATGAGCACCACAACCCCGAGGTTCTTCCAATTAATCCAGAGGGTGAGGATTCTGGATCTGAATATGAGGCAGAAACGGAATCGGATCCGTCCGAGAGTACCTCGCTTGATGAGGAGTCCGAAGTAGACGACCGAGCTCCCGACGTGATTCCTGGTGCAATAGAAATAGAGAAATTCACTGACTTTTTAACTTCCAAACTTGATGACATAAAGCTTAAGGGAATTTGCTTGAGACATGGGATCCCCTGGCATGATGTGAGGACACCTGGTAGCGAAGATAGACATCATCTTGCTCTGGAGTGGTACATGACAACTAGCCAACTCATGTGCTGGGTAGGCGCTATTCCTCCGTTTCCTCCAATCGTCATTGAGACCCTAAAACGATTGGTTATTGCTCCAATGCAGCTTCATCCCAATGCCTACGCAGCCCTATACACTCTATACATCGCATATGCGGAAATCCTGCAAACTGAGCTCACGTTTAAAGATTTGAAATTTTATTACCTTTTCAAGCATCGCTCCATGGCAACCCCAAATTTCTCTTTCCTCAAATCGGTAGCAAATAGGAAGGTCTTGTCTGATGGGTACAGCAACATTGGGGATCCCAAGGCCGATTGGTTCTATATAAAGAGACATGTCGGGTGTTCTAGAAGATGGCTTAAATCAAGTAAATCTTCAACCTTTGAATAAATAACCTGTTTAAGAAATCGAAGCGTTAACATGCTTCTTTTCCCCATGCAGATCACACCTTTCTAAAGACGGAAGGCTCGGTGTACAATAATCGACTATCCCTTCTTCTGAAAAGCAAATCCGACTTCCTAAAGATCAAGAAATGTATTACTGACGAGAATCTTCACAAGCACCGCCTTCTGGATATAAGGTTTGGACTTGGTGCGGGTGGCAAACCTTACAAATATGTGCCCCCGACCGAGGGAGAAGGAACGTAACAGGCAGCAGAAACAACTAAATTTCGTAAGAGTCCTTCGCCGATAATTATCCAGGACGACGAAGACCTAAATGTATATAAAGGAGATGAGGCCCGTGCTGACGAGTCTAAGGAAATCCCAGTCTCTCCGGGGGGTTTCCCCTTAAGGGCCTCTCTACCGGTTGAAACTGCTGCTCCCGATGATTTAACAGAGGAGCAGTTATTTAAAGAACCGAGCAAGATTCCTTTACCTGATGATGTATATACACAGGAAGACTTCGAAGGGGAGCCACTTTTCCCTATTTCTGAGGAAACAACTATTCCAGTTGGAGAATGAGAGACTACCCAGATGAGCCTGACTTCGGGCCCTGGTCAGTTAGGGGGAATTATACGGGATGCACAAATCACATGCACTGTCTGACCCCACACTTTTATACCAATAGCATTCAAGGTTTTAATATGTACTGGTTTCTTTTGCAGGAAAGATGTCTCACAAACGATCTTATTCCTATCGCTCTCTTCGTGAAGGCACGCCTAGTCTTCATCCAAATCCTGAGCATGCTCGAAGCAGCAACCGAGGGGGAGACAGTCATTGGTCCCGGGATTCTCACAAGCCTACTTCTTCATAGTCCAGATCTCCATCAAAACAAACCTCTGGAAAGCCTCCCAGTCATCCGGTGCCGCCTACAGGGGAAAACAACTTCCCAAAGACTTAACCCCTCCGAAGAGTGCACCCTCTCACAGCAGATCATCCAAAAAGCACCACGAGTCCAAGGATAAAAGCAAGGATCCAAACAAGGATTCTGAGAAGGAGAAAATTGACATTGTCCCTTCTAGCCAACAAAGTTTGAGTGCCCCCGGGTCACGAGACTATATCCATGGTCCTGAGACTCAGGCCAAGCTGGAAAAATTACGAGAACAATTCCCCGATATCTTCTTCGAAAGGATGATTTTCGTTCCAACTTTGGAACCAGTCCCTAGGAATTGGGATACTGAAGTCATCGGACACGTTCGCCATGTAGCCAAGCAGTATGAGGCGATGAAGAAACATGCTGTCAATCTTTCAGACGTCATCCAACGCTTGAGATGGAAGCGCATAGGTCCAAAGTGAAGATAGATAACAATGAAATGGCTTGGGTAAAAATGGAGATGGACTTAGAAGATGCACAATCTTTGCTTGCCTTGGCTCAACGAGATGCTAAAAATTACAAAACAGTGCTGGAGGAGGCCAGGCAACGTTTTCATAATGAGCTCGATTCTAACAACAAAGAGCGAGCGTTATTGAAGAAAGAGGTGGAAGATCTCAGGATGGCCAACACCGAACTGAAAACAGCACAGGATCATTTCAAGGCCGAAAAAGCTGCTTGGGAGAAAGAAAAGGCAAGCTTGAAAGATAGCTTAGCTTTGGCCGAAAAAGAGAGGGAGATTCTGAATGATCAACTCGCGCGTGTAGAGAAGCGCGCTATTCTTGCTGAAAATAATGTGGAAAGTTCCATTGAAATGGCTACTGTTTCTAATGAAAAGCTCCTCGAGAGAGAGAAGGATATCGAAGGATTTGAAGAAATGATGTTCGACTTCCTTGGCCAGGTCATCAAGACCCGTAACATCTCCTGGATCCCAGACTACCATGTCACTCTAGCCAACATACGGGATGCAATCGTCCAGTGCGAGAAACAGCGATTAGGAGTTGATGAGAATGAGTTGATGCGGACCATTCTTAGGGATAATGAACCTGAGGATTTAGAGAAAGGTAGACGCCTACTCCAAGAAGAAATTGATAAAGAGAAAACTCAGGCGAAGGGCAAAGATAAAATGGAAGAAGGCCCGAGCTCGGCTGCAGAGTCCAAGGCCTCCGAAATTGAGGAATACAATCCAGACTATCCATTGATTCCTCTGGGTCCAACTCCTCCAGCTGTCGGGGGTTCTGCTGCTAGCTTGGATGGAGGATCGATGGAAGGTATCTCTATATTTTCTCCGCAACTTGCCAAAGCAATTGTCACTTGTCGTCGTCTTGTCGGACAATCAACTGAGAAAACTGCATTCTCTCCCAAAATAACATTTGTTTCTCATGACACAGGTGGCGTGCTAGTTGATAAGGATGCTGAAAAGAAGGCAGAGGCAGAGAAGATTGACATCCTTCCAAGTGTTGGTGCTGATGTCCCCCCAGATGCTGAACCCATCGAGGCTTTGAGAGACATGGACGCGCGCCACGACGGTGATGAAGAGGAAGTCGCCATTACCAAAGAATGCAGAGGCGATGATGAGGAAACCTTGGCTGAACAATAGACCGAAGAGGAGGAGCAGTTGCTCCTTATGAAAGGGGGACAGGATCTAGTATATGTGCCCCCTATTTCCGAGATCGACCCCAAAACTGGGTTGGTCGTAAGATTTTCCTCCCGATCAATAACTTCACAACTAGCCTCTCAATTCTCTAGTTCTTCGCCGGAGCCTCTTGTTGATAAGAGGAAGAGGAAAAAAGGTGATCGTTCGGATGTTGATAAGGAGGAGTCGGGGAAGCAGAAAAAAAGCAAGATGCCTACATAGCCCCTTCCTCCCATCATAAGTAGGATGCAGATATCGGTTCATATTTTGTCCTTAGAATTTTTAGGCTTTCCACTGGCCATGAAATGTAATTGTGAGAATGGCCCTCACTTTTGTTTAGGTTCCTCTTTATCTTGTAGGTTTGCAGTTTATGAATGAAAGTTTATTTCTTTTGCGTCATCGTGTACCTGCAGTCAATAAACTCTTCATATTTAGTCACAAGTCATTTGGCTATAACCCAGCTAAAATTATTTAAGTTGCAGAAAACAGTTTAAAAATTTCTGTACTGCATCAAGGTACACGTATATACATATATATACTGCATCAAGGTACACGTATATACATATATATACTGCATCAAGGTACACGTATATACACGTTGCCCCCTATTTCTGAATACGGGGGACTTGGATTTCTTTTAGTGGGGTAATAGTGCTTGCGGCGCCAAATCTCTAGTACCTTTATACTCTCCCGATCCGTTAGCGGGTTAGAATTCGAACTCGTATCATGATCTGCTCACCGATCTTTCAACGGGGCAGAAATTCTGGGGGCGCTGAGTCTCCAGCACCCTTCTCAACGCTTAATCACAGGCGCTTTTATACTCTCTTGGCGGTCGCCCAGGTTAGAGTTCGAACTCAGTTGTTCAGTCGCTCCCCGATCCTTCAGCGGGGTAAGAGTTCTTTCTCAGCGCTCAATCATGGACGGTTTTATACTCTCCTGGCGGTCGCCCAGGTTAGAGTTCGAACCCAGCTGTTCAGTCGCTCCCCCGATCCTTTAGCAGGGTAAGAGTTCTTTCTCAGCGCTCAATCATGGACGCTTTTATACTCTCCCGGCGGTCGCCCGGGTTAGAGTTCTGTCAATGATGTGATTCACTCTATTGTACCTTCAAAGTTCTAGCTGCGGATTGCTCTCCATTCTGATGGAAGGCACCTGGAGTCACATGTTCCTGTGATTGCCGCATAGTTCACAGCAAGTTTCATAAAGATAGAAAAGCGGATAAATAATAGTGCAATAAAGGTAAACGACACACGGTATTTTTATAGTGGTTCGTTCAAATCGTGACCTACCTCCACTTTATAATCTTTTGCTCAAAAAAATTGGACTATTCTAGGCAAGTCGTGCCTTTTACATGGTCCTATGAAACAAAAGAATAAATCAGACATCTTTATGTCAGATAAGGCCGCAAATGTTGGGCATTCCACACTCTGGGGATTTCTTCTCCATCCACTGTAGCAAACTTGAAGGTTCCATTATCAAGCCTTCGTAGAATGGAGTACGGTCCTTCCCACTTCGCACCCATATGAGTCGGGGGCGGAAAGACACGCTTCGGAACCAAGTCTCCGGGTTCAAAGGTTCGGGCTCGAACCTTTTTGTTGTAGTATCGAGCGACCTGTTGCTTGTATCTCAAGGCACGCAAGTCTGCTTCATCCTTCTTCTCTTCTATTAAATCTAGGGATTCAAGGAGCAACTCGTTATTAGTCATCGGATCATAATAAGTAAATCAGTGAGATGGTACTTTTAGCTCAATCGGGATGACTTCCTCTGCTCCAAAAGCAAGGGAGAAGGGGGTATGGCGTGTTGATGATTTATATGTCGTCCTGTAGGCCCATAATGCCAAGGGTAACTCATCGACCCACATAGCTTTGGCCCGCTTCAATCTTCTCTTTAGAATGGACTTGATCACTTTATTCGCCGCTTCAACCTGTCCGTTCGACTGCGGATATGCCATAGAGGTGTACCGTTTCTCGATGTGGTATTTCTGGCAGAAGTTCCTGAATTCGCTGCTGTCAAATTGGGTTTCATTGTCAGTTACGACGATCTTCGGAATCCCGAACCGGCAAATAATGTTCCTATCAACGAAATTGATCACTCGCTTGGTTGTAATTGCAGTCAACGGTTCGGCCTCAACCCATTTGGTGAAGTAGTCTACAGCTACAATGGCGAACTTTGCTCCGCCTTTTGCTATAGGGAGGGTTCCAATGATATCAATTCCCCACATAGCGAAAGGCCACGGACTTGTCATTGTTTCTAACTGACCAAGAGGTGCCCTGGGAATCCTTGAAAATCTTTGTCAAGTATCACAACGTCGCGTGTACTTTGTTGCGTCTTTGTTTATGGTAGGCCAGAAATAACCATACCGCAACACCTTTTTTGCCAGAGTTTGTCCTCCAGTGTGATCGCCACATTCACCTTCGTGCACTTCCTGCAGTACACGTTTGATGTCGTCATGGGCTATACACCGAAGGAGAGGCATCGAAAATCACTTTCTATACAGGACTCCGCCTTGCAGAACATATCGGGAAGCTTTACGAATTACTTTACGCCTCTCGCTCTTCTTGGTCGGAAGCGTTCCATTCATCAGGAAATTCTTTAGAGGGGTCATCCATGGCTCCCTTTCCGGCTTAGTTTCTAGTACCGGATCAATTTCCATCTGACCTATACTAGGGAACCGAAGCACTTCAATTGGGGCTAGCCCGATCTCTCAAGGATCGTCGGAACTAGCCATCTTGGCTAATTTATCTGCCTGTTGGTTCTTTGACCACGGAATATGAGAGATACTATAGTGATCAAAACCTATCAGCAACTCCTTTACTTTCTCCAAATACGAAATCAATCTTGGGCTCTTGGCTTGGAACTTTCCAGTGACCTGATTTACAACCAACTTGGAATCACAAAATATGTCCAGCTTTGTGATCTCTAACTCCTTTGCGATCTTTAGCCCAGCTACCAGGGCTTCATATTCGGTGTCGTTGTTGGTGGCATGAAATTCCAATCGGATAGCATAGGATATCAGTCGCTTTTCTGGAGTTTCAAGCACCACTCCGGCACCGGATCGTTTATCATTCCTAGCACCATCAATATACAATTTCCATGCACTAGGATCGAGAAGTAACTTTGGTGGGTCAGCCTCTTTGTTTACCATGTCATCCTCCGAGATAGTAAATTCTGCTATGAAATCTGCCAGCACTTGCCCCCGTATCGATCGTCGGGGCTGAAAATTCAAATCAAATTGACTCAGTTCAATGTTACACTAGAGCAGCCTTCCAGAAGCTTCTGGTCTCTGTAGAACTTGCTTGAGCGGATGATCAGTGTACATGGTGATGGGATGAGCTTGGAAATAATGTCGAAGCTTTCTAGATGCAATTAACAAACTGTATGCCAGCTTTTCTATCCTTGGATAATTCCGCTCAGCTGCCGTCAATTTCTTGCTCACGTAGTACACTGGCCTTTGAACCTTGTCTTCCTCTCTCACTAACGCTGAGCTGATCGCGTGGGACAACACTGCTAAGTACACGAATAAATCCTTGTGATCCACCGGCTTAGACAGTATCGGGGGTCTCTCCAGATGATTCAGCAGGCTCTGAAATGCTTCAATGCAATCAGGAGTCCACTTAAAATTGCGTTTTCCTCGCTTTATCAATTCAAAGAATGGAATGCATTTGTCTATCGCTCTAGAGATGAATCTGCTTAATGCTGCTACTTTCCCCGCAAGGCTCTGCACATCTTTGATTTGTCTAGGCTCCTGGATGTCTCTGATTGCTGCAATCTAGTCTGGATTAATTTCAATCTTGCGCGAGCTGACAATGAATCCCAAGAATTTCCCAGATGCAACCCCAAATGAGCATTTCGTTGGGTTGAGTTTCATCCCATACTTTCGAAGAATACCAAACATCTCTGCCAAGTTTGTAGTGTGATCGGACGATTGTCTGGACTTAACCAACATGCCGTCAATGTACACCTCCATCGTTTTCCCAATATGGTTATAGAACATTCTGTTCACTAACCGTTGATATGTAGCGCCTGGGTTCTTCAAACCAAAAGGCATTACCACGTAGCAGTATAATCCCAGATCAGTAATGAAGCTAGTGTGTTCTTGATCTAGAACATGCATAGGAATCTGGTTATATCCTGAATAAGCATCCATGAAAGAGAGAAGCTCATGACCTGCCGTTGAATCTACCAACTGATCAATTCTGGGTAACGGAAAGCTATCTTTTGGGCAGGCTTTATTCAAATCCGAAAAATCAATACACGTACGCCACTTCCCATTGGCCTTCTTTACCAAAACTGGATTTGAAATCCAATCTGGGTAGGTTGAGTCTTTGATGAATCCGTTACTTCTTAACTTTTCAACTTCTTCTTTTAAGGCTGCGGACCTCTCCGGGCCCAGCATTCGCCTTTTTTGTTTTACTGGGGGATGCTTTGGGTTAATGCTTAATGAATGGCTCATGATTGATGGAGATATCCCACACATGTCTGCGTGGGTCCAAGCAAATACATCCAAGTTACCTTTTAGGAAATCCGTCAGTTCTTTAGCTCGAACTGGATCCAACTGGGATCCAATCTTCAGGACCTTCTCTGGGTCGCTATCATCGATTGGTACATCCACAGTCGTTTCGTTGGGAGCCGTCATTCTGCCCCCAGTCTCTTCGTCCACTCTGGGATCTATATCCTCGAGCAGTTCTCTGGGCGACTCACCTATAGTCATTCTCTTTAATTGCTATGACGTCTCCTCCCTTGTGGGGGAAGAAGCGTCTTTAGTCTCTATATCTTTTCCTTTACGGAGTAGCTTTAGCTCTGCAATGTAACATGCTCGTGCAGCAACCTGATCTCCTCTGACTATGCCAACACCAGCTTCCGTAGGAAACTTCAATAACAAGCACCAGGGGGCTATACAAGCTCTAAACTTTGCTAGGGCCGGTTGGCCCAAAAAGGCATTATAAGGCGATTCAATATCCAAAATCACGAAGGGAAGAATTCTCACTCTCTGGCGTTCTCCTTCCCCAAGTGTTACCGGTAGCTCTACATATCCCATTGGAGCAGTTGAAGCCCCGTTAAATCAACGGATCCATCCTTCACATGGCTTTAAATCTTTCAATTCAAGGTTCATTATATCTAACGTCTTTTTGAATAGAATGTTGACTGAACTCCCGTTATCCACTAAAACTTTATGGACAGTGGCCGGGCCAATAGGAACTGTGATTACAAATGGATCTTCGGTCGGAGCGTGGACTCCAATACTCTCTCGGTTGCGGAAAATGACGTCCTCTGACATCATCTTTTGTTGTTTTACCGGGACATTGTCCTCAGGGTTGCTACACTCTCCTGCCTCAAGATGATGTTTTGTTGCGTTTACGTACTGGTCCATTGCCTTGAAACTATGCCCGGCTAGGTGAAGCCCTCCGATTATGGTATTGATAACAAGATCCTTTCCTTTTTGATGGACAGTTGGCCTGGCAGTAGGTTGATTCTGGTTTTGGTTCGGGGTCTGAATGGCTTGCCCCCTGTCTCCAGGAGTCACCCGGTACTCATCCAACTTCCCTTCTCGGAGCAACATCTCAACTACGTCCCTCAGATGACGACATTCATTTGTAGAGTGGCCGTGAGTCTGATGGAAGAGACAAAACTTCCCCGTCTCACGTTCTTTCTCCGTCGAATCTCTTGGAGGAGGCCTTTTATGTTGGAGAACGTTGTACGAGTCGACGAATATATTCTCCAAAGTATCATTTATTGGCGTATAACTTTCGAAAGACCTGGGACGGGTCCTTCTCTGGGAATCGTTCCCCCGATTTCTCTTCCGATTATTGCCATTACTGTTGTTACCATTGTTTCCTGACTGGCGGCCACCGCCCTGGCTTTGGTTCCCAACGTTGACTTCAACCTTTCCCGAGCTGTCTCCGGTTTGCTTGATGGCGACATTACTTTGGATTTCCTCCTTATTTGCCATTTTCATCTTCCGGTTAGCATATACCTCCTCCTGACATAAGCGTATGTTTGCTTTCTCGTAAACCAATTCTCTAGTATGAGGTGGTTTGCCGGCCAAGTATCTCCCAAATTCAGTATCTTTATCTACCCCATCAATTAGGGCTGCCACAATAGTCGGCTCATGGGGATCCTTGACTTCGGTGGTAGCTAGGTTGAAATGATCCAGATACACCCTCAAGCTCTCACCTGGTCGTTGTTTGACAAGGAATAGTTCAATAACACTTTTCGACCTTTGTGCATAAATGCAGAACTGTTCTATGAACTTTTCACTCAATTCCCTGAAACCGGAAATTGATCTTGCTGGTAAGCGAGTAAACCATAATAACGCTACATCCTCCAGGAATATAGGGAATGCTTTGCACTTTACAGCGTCGGAAGCTGCGGCGGCGGTCATTGACCAAGAATATCTCATTAGATGTTGGATTGGATCAGATCTACCCGCGTAACGGTTCATCTAAGGCATGTTGAAGTGCCTCGGGAATGTTACATCTAGAATGTCGTCGGTAAAAGGGGTGTGGCTGCGATCAATCCCCCAATCCTCGTTCCTTTGTCCGCGGCTATCTGTCAGGATTCGTCTAACCATTGGCCCAAGATTTGCATCGGTTACTATAGGCTCGGGATCAGCACTTCCCGCTCTACGGGGGTCTCCAACCTCTCTTCTGGGAATAGCCATGAAATCTGGAGCTCGGATAGGGCTTCGTTGCCCCCTGCTACCATGATCATTTGTACAGCGAAGGGGCTGAGGTGATCTATTCTCGATAGGACTATCAACAACTCGCGCTCTGGGAGTCGTTGCTAGATTGTTCAAGTTGTGGTTTGAGGGTCCTTCACCAAGTGTCTCTTCCTCCCGTGATGGCAAGGTTCCAAATCGGAGCTATTCTATGTTTTCAGCCCGCACATACGGTCGCGGCGGAGGTCTTGTCGATTCCTCCGATGAAGAAGAGTATTCTGGGGTGAGCGGACGGACTGGAGGAAGCGTTCTTTGCCTTACAAGATCATCCAGACGTCTATCCATAGCTGTAAAATTCTGTCGCAGCATGGAGCTTTCCTGCCTTTGAGCAGCTATTTCGTCAAACAGCCTATCCCACATTTCAACGAAGCGAGAGAGATCTCCTTCAGTAACTGGAGCAGAGGGGTCATACCGATCATCAACATTTTCCCTTATGCGCAGAGAGCTTGAGCCAGGTCAAACAGAGGGACCAGGACGGGAAGAGCGAGTCATAGGCTCCTTTCCAGGTCGAGTTGTAATCTGGTCATCATTTCGGATTGTGGTGGATCGGTGTCGGTGGCTCGCAGCGCCCTCCTGGGATCGGATCGTGGTAACATTAGGAGGGGGATTCGTGGTGTTATCGTGGGACCGGGTGACGACCCCTTCAACTGTTCGGTTCGCGTCGCCCTCCACTGTTCGGTTCGCCATCTCCGTTCCACGATCCGATGGTCCTTCGTTGACCTGTTCATGCACGCTCTCTTCAATCGCTTCATTCGCAGCCTCATTCGCCTGTGAAGCTCGTACTTCCTTAGACTTCTTTCCAGCCATGATATCAGGTATCATTGAAATATTCAAAAGTCTGAACAGTGAGGTTTCGGGGCTGTTTTCTTCAGACTTGAATATCCAAACAACGGAGAAACAATCCAATATCCTGAGTTCAATTCTTAGTGAAAGCACCAAAATGTTAGATCAAAATTTGGACCTAACACCTAAATCGTTATAATATGCAGAGAATTATATGTAGAGAATAGAGAAAAATTAAGAAACACACAGGATTTATAGTGGTTCGGCGTTAACGAGCCAACGTCCACTTTATATATTATTGATTATACTTTGAATGCTAGTACAATCAACAGTTTCACTCAATCTCCCTCTTACAATTGTGATTTCTCTCAATAATCTTGAGGTATAATTGATAAGAAATAGTGGTATGACAGCAATGGTGGAATCAACACTCAAAACTGCCAAAAGATCCTTAAAAATGCCAATCTCTGGGCTATTTATAGCTGATTCTGTCAGGCGGATCGCGGTCACACGTGGCGCAGATCCCGAGAATATCGAATCGGATCGTGGCTTGATGAAGAGTCAGTCAAATTAGCCGTTGTGGACAGGTGTCTCGTGATCCGTCATACGCGGATCGAGGTAGACTTGGTCAGCAGCTTCACCACGCCTTCGGGGATCGGATCGGTTCGTGATGATAAAGGGGGAATTGGGTCGCGACCCGCTTCAGCGATCCGATGGTGCGATCCGAATGGGGGGGATCCGCACAGACTATCCGATCTTCTGTGAACTTGAGGAGCGAAATCTCATACTTTCTTCTTGTGTGTGAACCTTGGTGGCTTGGCCAAAAAGCTAGCCAATAGCAGGGATTGTGTTCATATTGATGATGCGGAGACATTATCTTTTGGGAGAAAGATTCGACTTATTTACCAATCTTAAATCATCGAAGTATCTTTTCTTTCAGAAAGATCTAAATCTTTGTAAACGACGACGGTTGGAATTCTTGACTCCTAATCATTTTACTATCGCCTACACCTAGGAAAGGGAATGCAGTTGCTAATTCTTTAAGTAGGAGACGTGCCAGTTTGGGGAATATGTTTCGAGAATGGAAGCATCTGGAGTTCATTGTTGGTTATGACTTCAGACCTGGATGTAAGTTGAAACTAGAGATGATGATGTGTTTAATAATTAGACCAACCTTGGTCGAAAGAATCGGTCCTCTCCAAATAAATGATCCTAGGTGGTTGGGAATCATTATCATAATGGAATCTGGTATGGATGATGAAGTTAAGAGTATGTACGAACTCGACCATGATGGTTGGCTTCGGAAAGGCGGGGAGATTGATTGTGCCTAACATCGACGGATTAAGAGACAAAAATCAAAAATAGTTTCATCACTCCAAGTTAATAATACATCCCGGTGGTAACAAGATGTAAGAGGACATGAGGCAAACATACAACTGGGAAGGCATGAAGAGGACGTTGGAAAATTCATCTTTAAGTGCATGAATTTCCAGTTGGTTTAGGCCAAGCAGAAGAAGCCTAGTAGATTGTTGCAACCGTTGCAAGTTCTCGAGTGGAAATAGGAGAAGGTTTCGATGGACTTCATTGATGGGTTGCCAAGGACTTAGGTGGGGCATGATTGTATTAGGGCCATTGTGGATCAGTTAACCAAGAGTGTTAGATTTATACCGGTCAAGTCGAATAGAACGACAATTAAGCTAGCAGAGTTGTATGTGAAATAGGTTGTGCGACTCTTTGGAGTACCAAAAGTAATTGTGAGTGAACGAGATCCATTGTTTACTAGTGGATTCTGGAAAAGCTTACAAGAAGGTTTGGGATCCGAGTTGCATCTTAGTACTGCTTATCATCCTTAAACTGATGGTCAAACTAAAAGGGTAAATAACACATTGGAAGATCTCTTGAGAGCATGTACCCTAGATTTTTTAGGTTCATAGGTCGACCATTTATATTAGGTAGAGTTTGCATACAATAATAGTTACCAGACAAGCGTTGTCATGGATCCATATAAAGCGTTATATGGAAGGTCGTTCAACGCCCTTTTATATTGGTGGGAGGCAGGAGAAAAAATGATACTTGGACCACATAAGGCTAGAGAAACTTTTAAAAAGAATGAAATCATTCGGCAACAAATGAAATTCACTCAAGATAGGAAGAAGAGCTACGCTAATAAGAGACGAAGAGACTCAGAATTCTGTGTTGGTGATTTGGTGTTTGTCAAGATTTCTCCTTCAGGAATGTGATTTGATTTGGTAGTAAGGGAAAATTAGCACCAAGATTTGTTGTTCCTTTTTCCAGTTCTTAAACGGGTTGGAAATTTGACATATAGGGTTAAGATACCTTAGGATTTTGTGTACGATCCCGATACAACTATCACATCGGATCAGTTGGATGATATCGAGGTGAAACCAGAGAACATTGTTGCCCGTAAACCAACTCATATGGTTGGACACGATATGAAACAACCTAAAAGGATGATAATGAGGCTTGTCAAGGTTCATTGGGGGTGAAAGCGAGAATGATTGTACTTGGGAGACTGAGGAGTGCATGAGGCCATCTTATCCAGAGCTCTTTACTTGGTAAGTTTTTGAATACATCACTCTTAATTTTCTATTCATTATATCATCAGTATTCTCATTTAGTATCCTGCACCCTTGGATAAGTTTAAATTATTTTTCTTTCATGCTTGATATGTGTTTGTTTGACTGTTGTAGATGATTGATAGGCGTGTAAGACAGTTTTATTTGTTTCTTAAGGAAATTAGGGGGCGAAATTTCTTAAGGGGGGAAATGTAACAACCTGCATTCTACATATCGGAGGATCGTAAATATTTATATTGTTTTCTTATGGGATCGTATGACAGTATAACCTTGGAAAATGACAAGTACGGACATTTCCTATCTTCACAGTTTTTATCAAATTTTAATATGACCATTTTACCTTTGGAGAAGCTTGGTTTTTCCCATAACTTTTGACTAGTAAGGAATATAGGCTTGAAACCACTTATATTAGATTCAGATGATTGTTTTCCACTCTATAGAGTGGTCACATTATGTAAACGGACTTACCCTTTAGGAGAAATGGATTAAATAAGTTTTGGAGAGAATTAGGGAGCTCTGTTGGGCTTAAATCAGTTGTTAGGGTGGGACTCAATACTCTCTTCGGATTTGATAACTTATGCGGGTTGAAAAGGTAAGAGAATCATCTCCTATACCCTTTCGCAACTCTTAAAATAGATCTAAGAACCTATGAATAACTTCCACCTCCCAAATTCATCATTAAACACTTCTTTAATTATTAAACAACCATATTAGCATCAACTCAAGTCAAATCAACACCCACAAGAGGACAAAGGTTGTTGTAAAAACTAGTGATTCGAGCCAAACATCTTTGTTTTCGATTCCAACCAATTTGGAGTGGTTAAGGTGAGTAATAGTATTCGTACTTTCTAATTAGAGTAGATTAGCATATGGAATGCTCATAAAAATATGTAAAAATGCTTATAATTCATGATTAATAATGTTATGACACTATATGAGTTTGGGTTGATTTGGGACTGATTTGTGAATCCCGGGGTTGAGGGAAAATTATGCTTCTTTGGGTGTTTTGATCATGTTAGTTTGATAAATATGTTGTTTCAACAGTTGGGATGCTAAGACATTGCTGCGAATGCTAGTATGGGTACAAATGTCGTCGAACGGAGAAACAGGACCTTAAAAACCATACTAGAAGTGCTTCAAGTTTCGGTTCGACTAAGGATAGTTTAACCAGGTCGAGCCAAGCCGAGTTGAAATCATCTAATTTGCATGAAAATTGGCAAGGAGGAAAAGGAAGGTCCCAGGCCTATAGGCCAAATCTTAAGTCATCTGGAATTATGGTGACCAAGTTATGATACTTTGAAGTTCTATTTGGCTAGGCCGACTCGGCTAAACTCAGGTCGATTTGGAGCAAAATGGTAAGAAGCTTAAGGAGGTAGAGTAGAGGATTCAAGTTCGATGTTTGAGCCAGTGGTGTGATTTTCTTGGACATTCAAAGCTTCGGATTGATGACGTCGATCCGAATTCTAGATCGAATGGATCCGGATCAACATTGTCGATCTGGAGGTAATGCCCAAAGTCTGGATCGACTTGTTCGACCCAGATATGGTGGCCCAAGCCCGAATCGATATACTTATTCCGGCTATGGCTATTCCACTCCGACTCGACTATGTCGAGTCGAAGTAAGCTGATCCGATTATGAGAAAGGGAAGTCGTCTTTTTATGGTGCTGCGTGAGGAGACCTCACGACGACGATCAAGCTCATTTGATGTTAAACTCCAATACGACTATTTATAGCTGAGACGCGAAAATAGTCTAGGTTGGAAGTTGCCGCCAAGGATCCAGAGGGAAACCATCAGGTGACTTCCAGGTTGGAATTCGTTGTGGATAAGAGTGCGAAGGTCATCATTAACGACTTTAGTATACCACTAAAGGGGTGACACAAGGCGTGTTCAGAGCCAATACAGTGTGCACTAATCGGCCTGGACCCCAATGCCAATGCGGTGTGGACAGGGTAAGGCACAAGCTATAGTCCATGCTGTGTGTAAGGCATAGCTAGTCCATGCTTTGTGCAGGACATGTTTGCGTAATGATGGATTTGTTAACGAAAGGAGTGAGTGTAGTATGCTTGAAGAACTAAGTATGGGAATGTGAGGATGTTTGCTATCACTATGGCATACACTTCCATTTTACACCTAGTATTGTGGTTACCATAGAGTAAAGTACATGAGTATATGTGCTCACTCTTTGGATGCAGGGCTAGGTCAGGTATGATTTTCCATATCTATTATGCTAACCTATTTTGTGATTGAGTTTACTATCGCTCACACCAAACTTTATCTGGATTGAGGTTTTATGCATTGCTTTTTTATTACATTAGGTGCTCTTAAATAAGCAAACTAAAGACAGGTTAGTGTGCATGAATAGCTGACCGGAGATGAGTAGGAGGCTCCCCCAAATTATATATACTCGTATCTATGTTTTTCTTTGTTGATCACTACTTTGGGTGCTATAACAACCCATAATTTTAAAACATGACATAAGGGATAATTAAAGAATACTTATTTTTTATAAGAATAATTAAGGGGAACGGATTGCGCCATTACGTTCGTCTCGGAATTCTGCTTGGGATAGAGTCCGAGTTTGCGTAAATCGGATATCATATGAAGAAGTTATGAGGCTTAGAAGAGTTCAGCTTAAAGCAGAATTTAAATTAAAATAATAATTAAAAATCAGAAATGAATTCAAAAATCAAAATCAGCCAAACGTGGGTGAGCAAGAAATCTCCCACTCTAGGATGTCGACCCCCCTATAGGGGTGTTGACAGGGGTGTCGACCTCCCTATAGGGGTGTCGACCCCCATCTGCCTAGATCTGGCAGACGTGTTTCAGTGGTCTAAGGCTAATGTATCCCTCTGGGATTGGCTGGATGGCGTGTTTTTCTTGTTTGGATGGTTCAAATGGATCCTAATTTAATCAAAGGGTCCTAATTCACCTAGAGCATCTATAAAATACCCCTAAACCTAACCCTAATCTCATTGTTATTCATCCATGGCGCCTACATGCTGCTCTAATCTAAATTAACCTAGCATTTCTTCTCCAACCAAAATCAAAGTAAAGATTTAGAGATAGTTCTTCTTCAATAATCCAATTAAAAGAACAGATCTACATCAATCAAGTAGAGACTATCCAAGATCCGAATTGCTACAACAATGCCTAATTTTCTAAGAATCCTATCGCTGTGAGTCTACGTCACTTTCACATATAATTAAATTAAAAGTAATTGTGATAGGATTGTAAATTGGATCTAATGTATATGCCTATGACTGGGATGAATCTTATCAAGTTTGTACATAATTATCTTTTAGATCCATTCCCATAAATCTGCCATATGCCTTTCTGATCCAGTTTATCGTTATATGCCTGTTTATGTTTCATATGCATGTTCTTATGTTTACACCAATTTTGATGTTGATTCTCTTCTCCTCTTCTTTTCCTTTTTTTTAATGAGATTAGGCTAACTTCAATCCTAACATATTGTGTTGAGATTTGCGTTCGAATAAAGTTTGAATGATTGGGAAAATTTTGGGGAAACTTGTAATAAAATGAGATTATTGGCATAAATCAATTTGAGCATAATTGTGTATAAATTGTATACATGAGATTTGGCATAAGTTGGATTGGGCATAACTGGATATAATTTGTATACATGAGGTTTGATATAAATTGTTAATAATAATGAATGCAAATTAATTTGGGCAAAATTAGGCATAACATGTATACATAAGATTATAGGCCAAATTTGGATTAAAATTATAAACATAATTTAGATAGGAAATTATGGGTAATTGGAATATACTTTAATCCAATATTTAAAATTGGGACTTGAACAAGAAAGTGATAATGAGCGCCTAAGACACGAGGTTAGATTCGAATTGCGGTATAAGACTGCCCGGAACAGCCCAACACATCCAGCAACCACAATTTGGTAATCTAATGTGAAAGGTCAAAGGCAGAATATTAGATGCATACTAATGCAAAGACACGAGGTTAGATTCGGATTGCGGTATAAGCCCGCCCGGAACCACCCGGCATATCCAACAACCGCAAAACGGCAATCTAATGTGGGAGGTCTTGCAAGATTGCGGTTATAATGAATTAATGAACACTTAACCAAGATAATACATGTGGTAAGACATGGGTATGATAAAAGGGTTAAGTGGGTAACACGGGTAGCATGTGAAACATAATTAAAACACTTAACCAAGATGAGACATGTGATTAGACATGGGGATACAGAGGGGTTAAGTGGAAATTCCTAGTGGGGACCAAGCTTAGGAGGGAAGCTTGGGTCAAGTGGGTGGACCCTTTTCAACCAGTAACCCATTTTGTATCTATATGAGCTCGAACTAGGTCGAGGACCGGGAAACGCTTACTGGGGTTGATTGTAAGAGGTCAATAAAGAGATAACGATGGCAATGCAAGTCCAACAGAGTAATGTGCGTGTGTGGGTCCGGGCTAGTAGGTATGACGTTATTGCATCATGTAGGTATAAGCCACGCCTTTTAGTTGTATCAGGTTGCAACTTTAGGGAGTGATACACCCAACTGTGGGACCAACATGGGTATCTATGAGTTAGAGAGCCGATCGAATGGGGAGGGTAGTGGGTACAACTAGTGGAGATAGGAGCAGGCGACACCTATGACATCAGCTAGGAGTACACGAATGTAACACCCCGTATTTCTGTTAATACTAAAGTTACTAATTTAAGAATAACCAATGCTTAATATAATAAATGTGTAAAGGGGAGATGTATCTAATGTGAATACAAATTTAATAATAAATGTGTAAAGGGGAGATGTATCTAATGTGCATACAAATTTAATAATAAATGTGTAAAGGGGGGATGTATCTAATGTGCATACAAATTTAATAATAAATGTTAATAATGTACATTAAGAAAGTAATTGTGAACATAATTGGCTTCTCTTTAGAACGGATGGCTTTGATTAACCTTGGCTTCATCGACGGCTCAAATTAACTTGCAATCCTATATAAACAGCCCCTAGTCTCCTTCTCTTTGCACCATTCTTCTCTAACCTTATGCTGCACAAATTCTTGATGGACATGGCTTCTTCTTCTTCCTCTAAATCTAAATAAATAAATTAAAATAAAATATAAATCAAGACGAGGATATGCTGCTCAAGTCTTTCAAGAGAAGATTCAAAACAAGTTAGGATTCAAGTAAAGATTCAACGGCTTCAAGCAACGCTATCTTTCTATTCTTTTCTAGATCCAATCAATGTAAGTCGGTTACTTTTTAGATTTGGACGCCTTTTCTATTTGTGACATGAAATTAAAAGAATATAAGAAATATGCCTTATCATTTCATTGAATCTGTGCTTGTTTATGACTTTGGATCTGATTCTTGATTATGGCCTAGAACACACTGTGACTAAATTGCCAATGCTTAAGATTATGACTATGGAATTGTGGCCTTTGAAACCATAAGCCTTTGACTATGAACATAAGCCTTTGACAATGAACATAAGCCTTTGACTAGGAGCATAAACCAATGCCTATGACTATGACAAGGACAATAGTGGATAATTACCTATGATTCATGAACATGATATTATTGCCTAGGATTATGACTGTGAGATTGGATCTAAACTTGATTATCAATTCAGTTTATTCTTAATTATCCTTGGATCTTGATTATGGGAATTTATCTATTAAGTTAGATCTACCCATATACTTGAACCTATGTTATTTGTTCAACCCTTTTTATGTCATAATATTATCAGATCTATAGGCCTTCGATGCTTTAATCAATTTATTCAGTGTAATTTGTTAGATCTGTGATTAGTGAATTATCATCTTCTGCCAGTCATTATGTCTATCTTTTCATGGCATTTTGGTTCATTCCCATTTTATCCACGAATCTAGATTTATCTATAATCTAGGATGAAATCACGATTACACGAACGATGGGAATACGATTTGGGAAAATCATAAATTTGACTTAAACATGGTTGTAAACTTGGAAATTGGCATAATGTGGAACATTAACATAATTATGATTGACATAATTTAGAACATGTATTATGGCATGTTTATTAGAATGCAAATTTGAAAATTTGACATGAATTATAGAATATGTAATTTGACATATTAAATTTAGTATTGGCAAGTAAGCTAAGTTTTAGGCGTAAACGGTAAACTAGAATAATAATTCTAGTCTTGCCATAAAGTGTAAATTAGGATGTTAAATCAGAATTGGGTCAATTAAAGTTAATTTGGCATAATAAGTATATTAGCACAAATTTTGAATTTAGTCATAATTGTGAGTAATTGTCATGTTTAGAATAATCATGGTTAGTGACACTTAATTTGGTATAATTTACATACCAAAAACTATAAATTTTATATATAGGGAAAATGGGCCATAATAATAAATGTTGACAATGTACATTAAAAGAGTAATAATGGAATAAGTAAATTAGGGAAAATTTACTTATAGAATTTATCCTAAATGAGAAAAGTAAATTTAGACAATACAAACATGCTTAACCCGAGGTTGGATTGAGTTGTGATGTAAACCTACCCGGACCCGCCCGGCTGTCCAGTGATCACGACAATACCTATCCAATGTGGGAGGTTAAGACATTGAGCCCGATAAAGGCCCGAGGTTAGACTGAGTTGTGGCGTAAGACTGCCCGGAACCAACCGGCATACCGGCAGCCACAACAATACATGTCTAATGTGAGTGGCTGGTGCTTTAATAAGACAATTAAAGTTAAGCTAGAATGGGAGGGTTAAGTCCATAAGAACACTTAACCAACTTAACACAGTTAAGCTATAATGGGAGGGTTTGGTCCATAGGAACACTTGACCAACTAAACACAGTTAAGTTAGAACAATAGGGTTAAGTTAACTAGAACACTTAACCAACTTAATATGGTAACAAGACAAGATTTGTAGGGGTTAAGTAACTAAGAAAAACACATAGCCAATTTAATATGTTAACAAGACTAGAAAGTGGGGGTTAAGTAAATTCAATACACTTAGCCAATTAAACATGTTAACTAGACTAGAGGTTGGGGATAAGTAAAGTTAATACACTTAGCCAATTTAGTATGTTAATGGGACTAGAACGTAGGGTTAAGTAAACTTGAACACTTAACCATCAGAGTGTGATAAATGAATGAGGGTTAATTTAAACATGAAGGGATAATACTTGACCATTAGAACATGTTAGTTAAACAAATGTTAGGGTTAAGTTATCTAAGGAAACACTTAACCATTATAACATGTCAGTCAGAACAGATGGTCAAGGTTAGGTTAAAGGGAACATTTAACCAATACAAGATGAATGGGTAGGGTTAAGTAATAAGAAAATACTTAACCAATATAACTTGGTTTGTGGTAGCGTTAAGTCAACATGAATTACTGATAACACTTAACCAGTTTAACATGATAAATGAATGGGTCAAGTTAACTTAAATTGACTAATGACACTTAGCCAATCCAACTTGACGAGAAAGAGAACTAAGTAAGTAAACCTTAGTTAAATGGACTAAGTGGTAAACCGAACTAAGTAAGTAAACCTTAGTTAAATAAACTAAGTGGTAAACCTTAGTTAGAAAACTAAGTAGTAATCCTTAGTATAACACGAAGAGGAGCGAACGTCCATCTGATCTTAAAGAAGGCTCCAACGAATTGGGTTACAAAGCCCGAGGGGACGTAAGGGTACTCTTGGTATCCCTCTGTGAGAATGCAGATGATCCGCCTGGGCTCACAAAGGTTAAGGTCTGCATGAGAAGAACCAAGGGTATGCCTTGGTTGCAATATATGGCAACCTAAAGACTAGGATGGACCAGCGTGATTCGGCGAGACCAGTAGCCCTGAGATAGCGACTCGTCATCTACCTGCCATCTTGAGTCAGTCGAGATACGTAAAGCGGAAAGGCGGAGAACTCCAAAAGACCATATACTTGCTATCTAGTTATGGGTGAGGATGGCCATAGGTTAGTGGGGGCATAGAGGGCCTGCGTATAGTTCTAATTTTTCAAGGTGTGCCTTTCATTAGTTGAGGGAGGGGTCGAGTGGGACCATAGCCACTAGAAAAACAGACCTTAGCATCTGCATCAGCAGATAACTTAAAGCTCCCGACCGAGTTCCGTGTTTCTTGATTAGCCCTGCCACGGGACTCGGGCCGCACATATAGAGGACATGTGCAAGTAGATATCTAGCACGTTACGATACGATTGGGACGTAAAGTCTTGGAACACTTATCGCTCTGGGTAGTGTGTCCTAGACTAGGGGCACCGTTCGATAGGTAGCATAATCCCTAGTTGGACCTAGGTGGCATAAACCTTGAATCCAAGAAGTATTAGATAAGTCGCATAAAGCCTAGTCGAATCTAGAAAGCGCTCGATAGAAAACCCCAGATTAGATCTAGGTAATAAATAATAGATATACACCTAAAGGCAACCACGATTACGGGGATTGGGATCACGTTATCATTTTATACAGATTACTAGTTGAGACACTAGTTAGTTGGTGCAGAGATATAGAAACCAGAATAACATAGAAAGTAGTGAAGCATACATTATCTTGCCTTAGCATATCTTGCGTTAATCTTATGTTATCTTGTTAGCCCTATCATCACGGTATTATCTTGTATTCAGTTAATTCATGTCGTGTTGCTTTTCCCTGTTCACATGCTAAAAGTTACTGAACTTACCATACTTTATGTCTGACTCTGTTTTCATTCGTTTTCTTTTCTTCCGTCTCCCCCCCCAGGTTGTAAAGGAGGGAATAGTATAGCTCAGATTAGATTGACCGTTACTCTTTCCCAACTTGAAGATTAGTCGAAGATTTGCTTGGATTCTCTTGCTATGGCTGGCTCATGCTACATTGGGGAATATAAATGTTATTTTATGCTTCTTTATTTTGTAAGACAGATGATACTCTGATATTGGAAAACAATTGTTGTACAAACTATTTTATCAATAAAGCATAGTTTTATTTTCCGCTGTTTTAATTTTGTCTGTCTTGTAATTTATCTGCAACTTTTAGCCTAAATGCTCCAAAGAACTTAGTGCATTCCCTTTGTGAGTGACACTAAAGAATGTGGGGTGTTACACTTGGTATCATAGCTGAAGGTTACCGGATCAGATAAAAGATTTGAAAAAAATTATTATTTTCAAACAGTTTTAAAAGAAGCATTTTCAAAAGAAAAGTTTTGTTTTAAAGGCATATTCCCCAAAAGCCATACACACTATCTTCTGATTCTCTGTTTGAATTCTTGTCCCCTTCTTTCTTGAGTCTCTGGGGCTCCTGGCTTTCTGGGAGGTAACCTCATCGAAGGGCGAAGTAGTGCCCGACTTCCATCTATAACCGTAGTAGTTTCACCTGCGGCTAGTTTTATTTCAAGCTTAGTAGGGTTTTCTGTACGATGGAGGCAGCTTTCGAGAGATTTGTCAACATGATTACACACGAAAGAGGATGAGGAGTTTGGCTAAGGAGCACAACCAAGGATGAGGAATTCATGGATGTAGACTTGGCTCACGAAGGAGAAAGGTATTATAAAACCTAAGACAAGAGGAAGTATCTTTACTATGGCAGAATAGGGCATATAATTAAGAAGAAAGGACAAGATTTTCAGAAGGGCAAGTACATGCTTTCACCACTAAGTGTACCTAGGAGAAAGATAGCAAAGTTCTATTGGAAGAGTCTAGCTTTTTTGTTTGTACTCTTTCTTTTGGTTTTAGCACTTCGCATTTGTTCATATTTTCTTCTATAGTTGAGTCTCTACACCTTAGTACTTGTATAGTAAAAGATCCCAGCTAGTGCTCAAGTGTTTGGTTGTTTTTGCTTAGATCATCTCACGTAGATCGTCCAAATTCGGAGGAGACATTCCTCGGGTGCTTGTCTGATATTGGTTTAGGCCTTTGGGGCTTGTACTTGAGGGATGTCGAGTTCGACTAGGATGGTTTGCTTGAGAAATGAATAGTTGTGGCAGGCGCTCAATATAGAGAAGGACTAACCTTAAGAGAGGTAAAAAGTACGTAGTGACCTTTTGACCCTCATGGTTATGGCATGATGGATAAGCTAAGAGAAGAGACCTCTGATCATCCTTGTATATACACTCAGTATCATGGTTGACATTTGTTTATTTTGGAAATGGAGGTCAAGAAAATTCGCAATCGTGAAGTTGAATCTATTAAGGTACAGTTGAGTAAAGCTCAAGAAGACGCGATATGGGAGATTGAAGATAAGGCATACGCGCCCCATACCCTTTTTCTTGAGGGTACATCCTTGATTCCTTTTTTTAGGAATTCTATGCATACTAATTTCTAGCTTTTAAGGTATATCCTCTAGGATGTATCATCGATCCTTAGGTAGAAACCCTTTTGGATGTAAACATGTATTTGAAACATGTTATGGTTGATGGTTGCGAATGGTTGCTAGTGGTTGCTCGTGAATGCATATACACACGTATTAGGCAGCTCAGACGCCTTCATATTTCATTTAAATATATGTATTTTGTAACGACCCGCATTCTACGCATCATAGGATCGTAGAATATTTATTTCTGTCACATACGAAGTCGTATGGTCGTGTAACTTTGGGAGACGACTATTGGGGTCATTTCCCATGTTCATGATTTTTCTCGATTTTTAAATGACCATTTTACCCCTAGTTGGCACTGTTTTGGCCATAACTTTTGACTGGAAAGGAATTTTGACCTGAAACCACTTCCATTGGCTTCGGATGATGGTTTCTCTTTCCGTAGAGTGGTCGCATTAGCCAAACGGACTTACCGTTTGGGAGATATGGCTGAAACAAGTTTCAGATGGTGAAAAAACAGCTTAATTGGGCTTAACCGGGTGATTAGCAGCTAGGCCCACAGGGGAATTTCGGGTTTAGAGGTATAGGAGGACTGATTAGGGTTAGGTTATCACTTCCATTTCAGTTTTGAGCCGCCACTTTCATTCCTCTTAACCTAGTCATGGCCTCCACTCTCTAAATCTCTCTAAAACACCCAAAAATCACCTTCTAATTGAAGATTAGGCTTAGCAAACATTAAATTAAGAAGAAAAAGCACCAAAGCAAGGTTGGAGCTGCTGTATAAGATTGGGAACAGCGCCAAATCAGAGCATATTTCAGTTTTGGGGTTCTAGTTGTGGCAAAGGTGAGTGATTTGCATAGTTTTTGCACTAATTACGGTAATTAAGGGTAATTAGTGAAGATTAGCGAATTTATACGTAAATAAATTCTGGAAAAATTCTTAAAATTCTAAAATAATGTTTTAAGGCTCTGTTAGAAATTTGGGTTAATTTCGATGTGTTTTGCTAATCGTATGCTTAAACATGATTAAGGGGGATTATAGGAAAAATGTGAGGTTTTGGGCACATTTGATCCATTTTGACATATGAATTCATTGTTTTGGTGTTTGTGGTTAGTTTGCTATGTTGTTATGACTATTTGACATGAATTGTGATTGATTAGAATAGTTAGATTTGTCAAAAACGTCGTCGAGCGGCGTAAACAAGTTGCTGGAAAAGTTGCAGAAAGTTGTGCAGGGCTTCGGATCGGATCGGATGGGGGCTCGGATCGGAAATGTGAACTGGGCAAGAAACCCGACCCGAACTGGAGTTTGGCACATGAAAGACTTGGCAAAAAGGGAGGCCGTTTACTTAGAGTTGGAGTGGACAAGGGGATCGGATCGGAGTAAAAGGGAGCGGAGCGGATCGGACTGAAGTAAAGCGAAGTGATCGGATCGGATCGGAGTAGAAGGAAACGAGGGAAGGAGCATGAGCTGGAAGGAGGATAGCAACCCGACCCGACCCGGAGGAAGACACCGACCCGACCCGGAGGAGGACACCGACCCGACCCGGAGTGAAGAAACCCGAACCGAACAGACGAGGGCAATGATTACCGAACCGAACCGAATTCCAGGACTGTTACTGCGTGACAACTCTTCTGAAGACCCGCTCCAATTCGATCAAAACCCGAGATGCAAAGGAAGTCCAGATGAGAAGTTAGAGCTCAAGATTTAGATGGGAATCAATGAGTTCGCTTCATGGTTGGGCTTTGCTGCGGGACGCGTGCCAAGGAGTTATCGACGTCTATAGCTTTGAACCACTATGGTAGGAGGTACGAAGGCAGATTCAGGGCCATTATGGCATCGGTAGAACCAAGGGCTACGACCAATGAAGTGGGTCATTGAAATGTTTGGTCATGACTCCAAGTGTTTGGCTTGGTCATAGCAGGGTTTCTACAAGTCGGGATTCGTCGTTACCTCAGTTTGTCTAGTGTTCCAAAGTGGTAGATGTCGTACGCTTTACGCACTGAGTGAGAGATGTGAGGATGGTTTCTATGGATGATTTGTTTGCTATCATTGTGACATGCACACCCCACCCCCGTATTCTTACACTATTTAGTATGGCACCTTAGAGCATCGTACGGTATGTGGTACTAACTCTTTGGTTGCAGGTCCAGGTTCAGGTATGGTTTAGTATACCTGTTATTATTCTGTTTAGATGCTTATCGCTCATACCAAGCTTTATGTCTGACCCAGAGTTTTATGTCTCCTCTTATTACTCTTGGTGCTCACACGAGCAGACCAGAGACAGGTTAGCTGGTGATGCACGGGTAGATGATCCGGAGACGAGCAGGAGGCTTCCACGTACTATATACATAATATTCTCCCTGTGTTGTTGAAGATCACTGCTTGGGCATTGTTGGTGTATCTTCTATTTTAGCTTTCTTTTGTTTAGAGACAGTAAATTTGGAAAGTTGTAATAAGCTGTATTTGGATTTCCGCTGCTTTGATGTTGACATTAATTATTAGTTATCAGCTTATGCACTGTCTCGCCTGTTTTATGTCAAATATGTTACTATTATATTTTATCCCATGCGCTGTGAGACATTCTACAGGTTCTTTGATTAGTTCGTTCCCTTCTTTCCTTTCTTCTGATGACCGTCTTGTACTAGTCGGGCATGTGTACAGCGCACTTTTGGAGGAAATGCAGGCTGGTGCGAGGCGGGCCGTCACACTTGGTATCAGAGCTCTAGGTTGCGTAGTTAGCCTAGGGAAGTTATCAGGGAGAGATAATATACGTATACGAGAGAGCGTATTTGTGATTACTTTGGTTTTTAAAAGCTATATATATATATACTATTAGTAGTATAAGGATGAAGTCGTACTGCACTAGCACCACTATGGAGTCGTTAATCATTTCCTTTTTCAGATTGACGATGAGCCGGGATACTAGAGGTGCTGGTAGAGGAGCCAATAATGGGAATGCTGCTGACATGAGGACGATGTTTACTGACCTCATGAGAGAGATGCTTAGAGATGTACAGAGGGCAGCTCCCAATGGTGGAAATGGTGGTGGTCCAATAGTGCAGGCGCCAAGAGTCGACTTCGCCAAGCTGAATAAGGATTATACTAGTATTGGTGGGAAGCCGTTCCACGGAACGGAGTCGGCTACGGATGTTCAAGATTGGGTGGATAGTTGCGAACGTATCTTCGAGGATTTGGGTATCGAGGATGCAATGAAGAGGAAGCTAGCGTCCCGTCAGCTGCAAGGGCGGGCAATGAATTGGTGGAATGCTATAAAGGCAGCTACTCCCGAAGATCAGATTACTTGGGAGCAGTTTAAGGCTCGCTTTAGTGAGAAGTTCATTCCAACTGCTCAGAAGTCAGTGTTGTTTAAGAAATTCTTGGAGCTCAAGCAGAATGGTAGAGCTGTCTCGGAGTACATTGCTGAATTCGACACTTTGTCAAAGTATGGGTTATCTCTTATTGATACTGCCGAGAAGAAGAATGAGAAATTCATAACTGGGTTAGATCAGTACTTAGGGGAAAAACTTATTAACCACATCGATGAGACGTTTGAATCGATTGTGGGGAAAGCGTTAAGGTCGGAAAGTCTCTACCCTAAGTCGAAGACTGAGGTTGCATCCGCAGATGAGCCAAAGCCACAAGCTAGTGGTGGAGACAAAGGTGGTTCCCAGTATAAGAGAAAGCAGAATCAGGCTAAGGATGGCCAGAAGAAAAAGAATAAGCAAGATGTGGAGTGCTTCAGCTGTGGTAAGAAGGGCCATTATGCTAGTAATTGTCGGGCCAAGCCAGCGGATAGGAAGTGCTTCAATTGTGGCCAATTGGGACATCACAAGGACAAGTGTCCGCAGCCCCCTAAGGAAAAGCAAATGGTGAAAGCATATGCTCTTAATGCTATTCCTTCTTCGTCGAATGCCCCAACTGCGGCGGAGAAGGGAAAGAATGTCGTCATTCAAGGTATGCTTTCTGTTTATGATGTTCCTGTTAGAGTTTTGTTTGATACCGGAGCTTCCAGTTCTTTCATATCTAGTGACCTGGTAGATAGGTTGGGATTGGAGCCCGAGATTGTCGATAGACCTTTAGTAGTGACGAACCCGATTGGTGGTTCGACTAGCCTTAGCATGATTTGTCGTAATGTGGTCTTATCGAGTCATGGATGCATGTTTGTTTGTGATTGCTTTGTTTTGGGCTTTACTGGGTTTGGCATTATTTTGGGAGTAGATTGGCTCCAAAGATACGGGGTGGTGGTAGACTGTGAGGGCTTGTTAGTGACAGCTAGAGCGGATGATGGGCGGAGGATAGTGTTTGGTGGTCTACCCAGTAAGGGGGTATTGGCTAGTTTTCTAAACTCCCTCGACAGTCCGCATAGTGAGTTGTCAGGTTTGCCCGTGGTTGGCCAGTATCCGGATGTTTTCGAAGAGGTGACCGGACTTCCACCACACCGAGAGATTGAGTTTCGTATTGATTTGGTAAAAGATGCCAGACCTATAGTGATGCCACTTCGTCGTATGGCACCTAGAGAGCAGCGAGAGCTCGAGGTGCAAGTCAGCGATCTTTTGAAGAAGGGATTTATCAGAAGGAGTGTTGCTGAATGGGGAGCACCAGTTGTGTTTGCTACCAAGGCGGATGGTTCCCTTCGTTTGTGTGTTGACTACCGCGAGTTGAATAAAGTGACGAGGAAGAACAAGTATCCTCTGCCGCGGATAGATGATTTGTTTGATCAGTTGAGTGGCGCGAGAGTATTTTCTCAGTTGGATCTCGCGACGGGTTTTCATCAGCTTAGAGTGGAAGCTGAGAGTATAGCTAAAACGGCATTTCGGACGCCGTCTGGGTTTTATGAGTGGTTGGTCATGCCATTCGGGCTGACCAATGCCCCAGCATATTTTGTGGATCTTATGAATAGGGTATTCAGAGGTCAGTTGAATAAGTTTGTCCTTGTGTTCGTTGATGATATTTTGGTCTATTCGAGGACAGAGGAAGAACACAAGGAACATTTAAGAGTAGCGATGGAGGTGTTGAGAAAACACCAATTAAAAGCAAAGTTTTCTAAGTGTCACTTCTGGAAAAGAGAAGTGAGGTTCTTGGGCCATGTTGTATCAGAAAATGGGATTGCCGTGGACCCGGCGAAGGTGGCTACGGTACAGGATTGGCCTACACCCAAGAATGCAACAGATGTAAGAAGTTTCTTGGGGTTAGCGGGATATTATCGTAAGTTTATCCAAGGTTTCTCCAAGATAGCAGCACCATTGACCCAGTTGACCAAGAAGAATCAAGCTTTTGTCTGGGATGAAAGGTGCGAGAATGCATTCAGAAGTCTAAAGGACAAGTTGACAAGCGCACCAGTGTTAGTCATTCCTGAGGTTGATGAAGAGATGACGGTATACACGGATGCCTGTGGTACCGGACTGGGTGCTGTATTGATGCAAGGCGATAGGGTTGTAGCTTACGCAAGTCGGCAGTTGAAACCGCACGAGAGAAGATACCCTACCCATGATTTAGAATTGGCAGCGATCGTGTTCGCGTTAAAGATGTGGAGACACTATCTCTTGGGAGAAAGATTTGAGCTATTTACAGATCATAAGTCGTTAAAGTATCTATTCTCCCAGAAGGATTTAAATCTCCGTCAGCAGAGATGGTTAGAGTTCTTAGCTTCCTATGATTTTGACATCGCATACACACCAGGAAAGGGCAATGCGGTGGCTGATGCATTGAGTAGAAGACATGCCAGCTTAGGGGCTATGTTCCTTGAATGGAAGCAAATGGAGTTTATCGCGGGGTTTGATTTCAGACCAAAGTGCGAATTGGATCCAGAAATGTTAGCAAGTTTGACGATCAGACCCACTTTGATTGAGCGGATCGGCTCTAGTCAGAGGGACGATCCTAACCTATTGGAAATCATCTCCAAGTTAAAGATGGATATCGATGAGGAGATGAACAAGTATGGGCTTGATCGAGAAGGATGGCTTAGAAAGAATGGAAAGCTTGTTGTACCCAATGTCAATGGATTGAGGGATGAAGTGCTTAGAGAATGTCATCACTCAAAGTTGACCATGCACCCCGGTGGTAACAAGATGTATCGAGATATGAAGCAGACTTACTACTGGGAAGGGATGAAAAGAGACGTTGGGAAGTTTATATCGAAATGCATGAATTGCCAGCTAGTTAAAGCCGAGCAAAAGAAGCCTAGTGGGTTGATACAGCCTTTAGAAATTCCCGAATGAAAATGGGAGCAAGTCTCGATGGATTTCATCGATGGTTTACCAAGGACTAGATCGGGATATGACAGCATTTGGGTAATTGTAGATTGACTGACTAAAAGTGCAAGGTTTATACCAGTCAAATCGACTAGAACAGCAGCTAAGTTAGCAGAATTGTATATGAAGTGGATAGTGAGATTTCATGGAGTACCTAAAAGCATTGTGAGCGACCGAGACCCGTTGTTCACTAGTGGGTTTTGGAAGAGCTTACAAGAGGCTCTAGGGTCAGAGTTACATCTCAGTACCGCATATCATCCTCAGACCGACGGTCAGACGGAGAGGGTGAACCGTATTTTGGAAGATCTCTTGAGAGCATGTATATTGGATTTTGGTGGATCATGGGATGACCATTTGCATCTAGTAGAGTTTGCATATAATAATAGCTACCAATCCAGTATCGGTATGGCTCCGTTTGAAGCTCTGTACGGAAGACCATGCAACTCACCATCATGTTGGATAGAGACTGGCGAAAAGTTTATGCTTGGACCAGATGTGGTGAGGGAAACTTCAGATAAAATCAAGACCATTCAACAACGAATGAAGGCTGCCCAAGATAGACAGAAGAGTTATGCTGATAAGAGGAGAAGAGACTTAAAATTCTCCGTTGGCGACTTGGTGTTTGTTAAGATTTCTCCGTTGAAGAGTGTAATACGATTTGGCAGGAAAGGCAAGTTGGCACCAAGATTCGTTGGCCCATTCCCTGTTCTTGAACTAGTCGGGAATTTGGCATATAGAATTGAGTTACCAGAGAAGATGGCGGGAGTTCATAACGTATTTCATGTTTCCCAACTAAGGAAGTTCGTTCACGACTCAGATATGACTATTTCACCTGATCAGTTAGAGGACTTCGAAGTAGAACCCGAGGCGGTTGGGAACCGCAAGCCGGCCCGTATTGTCGAGTACGACATGAAGCAACTTCGAAGGAAGGCGGTGAAGCTAGTCAAGGTACAGTGGAGCGAGGACGAGAGTGATTGTACTTGGGAAACAGAGGAGGACATAAGGAAGAAGTATCCAGAACTCTTTGTCTGGTAAGATTTTGACTTCGATTTAGATTTTCCGCATGCTAGGATAGGCTTGTTTGCTTGTTTTGCATATTTGATTGTTGTATATGGTTGTTAGGCATGCGGGACCCTTGTATGTTTTGGGTTAAGGAATTTCGGGGACGAAATTTCTTAAGGGGGGGAGAGTGTAACGACCCGCATTCTACGCATCATAGGATCGTAGAATATTTATTTCTGTCACATACGAAGTCGTATGGTCGTGTAACTTTGGGAGACGACTATTGGGGTCATTTCCCATGTTCATGATTTTTCTCGATTTTTAAATGACCATTTTACCCCTAGTTGGCACTGTTTTGGCCATAACTTTTGACTGGAAAGGAATTTTGACCTGAAACCACTTCCATTGGCTTCGGATGATGGTTTCTCTTTCCGTAGAGTGGTCGCATTAGCCAAACGGACTTACCGTTTGGGAGATATGGCTGAAACAAGTTTCAGATGGTGAAAAAACAGCTTAATTGGGCTTAACCGGGTGATTAGCAGCTAGGCCCACAGGGGAATTTCGGGTTTAGAGGTATAAGAGGACTGATTAGGGTTAGGTTATCACTTCCATTTCAGTTTTGAGCCGCCACTTTCATTCCTCTTAACCTAGTCATGGCCTCCACTCTCTAAATCTCTCTAAAACACCCAAAAATCACCTTCTAATTGAAGATTAGGCTTAGCAAACATTAAATTAAGAAGAAAAAGCACCAAAGCAAGGTTGGAGCTGCTGTATAAGATTGGGAACAGCGCCAAATCAGAGCATATTTCAGTTTTGGGGTTCTAGTTGTGGCAAAGGTGAGTGATTTGCATAGTTTTTGCACTAATTACGGTAATTAAGGGTAATTAGTGAAGATTAGCGAATTTATACGTAAATAAATTCTGGAAAAATTCTTAAAATTCTAAAATAATGTTTTAAGGCTCTGTTAGAAATTTGGGTTAATTTCGATGTGTTTTGCTAATCGTATGCTTAAACATGATTAAGGGGGATTATAGGAAAAATGTGAGGTTTTGGGCACATTTGATCCATTTTGACATATGAATTCATTGTTTTGGTGTTTGTGGTTAGTTTGCTATGTTGTTATGACTATTTGACATGAATTGTGATTGATTAGAATAGTTAGATTTGTCAAAAACGTCGTCGAGCGGCGTAAACAAGTTGCTGGAAAAGTTGCAGAAAGTTGTGCAGGGCTTCGGATCGGATCGGATGGGGGCTCGGATCGGAAATGTGAACTGGGCAAGAAACCCGACCCGAACTGGAGTTTGGCACATGAAAGACTTGGCAAAAAGGGAGGCCGTTTACTTAGAGTTGGAGTGGACAAGGGGATCGGATCGGAGTAAAAGGGAGCGGAGCGGATCGGACTGAAGTAAAGCGAAGTGATCGGATCAGATCGGAGTAGAAGGAAACGAGGGAAGGAGCATGAGCTGGAAGGAGGATAGCAACCCGACCCGACCCGGAGGAAGACACCGACCCGACCCGGAGGAGGACACCGACCCGACCCGGAGTGAAGAAACCCGAACCGAACAGACGAGGGCAATGATTACCGAACCGAACCGAATTCCAGGACTGTTACTGCGTGACAACTCTTCTGAAGACCCACTCCAATTCGATCAAAACCCGAGATGCAAAGGAAGTCCAGATGAGAAGTTAGAGCTCAAGATTTAGATGGGAATCAATGAGTTCGCTTCATGGTTGGGCTTTGCTGCGGGACGCGTGCCAAGGAGTTATCGACGTCTATAGCTTTGAACCACTATGGTAGGAGGTACGAAGGCGGATTCAGGGCCATTGTGGCATCGGTAGAACCAAGGGCTACGACCAATGAAGTGGGTCATTGAAATGTTTGGTCATGACTCCAAGTGTTTGGCTTGGTCATAGCAGGGTTTCTACAAGTCGGGATTCGTCGTTACCTCAGTTTGTCTAGTGTTCCAAAGTGGTAGATGTCGTACGCTTTACGCACTGAGTGAGAGATGTGAGGATGGTTTCTATGGATGATTTGTTTGCTATCATTGTGACATGCACACCCCACCCCCGTATTCTTACACTATTTATTATGGCACCTTAGAGCATCGTACGGTATGTGGTACTAACTCTTTGGTTGCAGGTCCAGGTTCAGGTATGGTTTAGTATACCTGTTATTATTCTGTTTAGATGCTTATCGCTCATACCAGGCTTTATGTCTGACCCAGAGTTTTATGTCTCCTCTTATTACTCTGGGTGCTCACACGAGCAGACCAGAGACAGGTTAGCTGGTGATGCACGGGTAGATGATCCGGAGACGAGCAGGAGGCTTCCACGTACTATATACATAATATTCTCCCTGTGTTGTTGAAGATCACTGCTTGGGCATTGTTGGTGTATCTTCTATTTTAGCTTTCTTTTGTTTAGAGACAGTAAATTTGGAAAGTTGTAATAAGCTGTATTTGGATTTCCGCTGCTTTGATGTTGACATTAATTATTAGTTATCAGCTTATGCACTGTCTCGCCTGTTTTATGTCAAATATGTTACTATTATATTTTATCCCATGCGCTGTGAGACATTCTACAGGTTCTTTGATTAGTTCGTTCCCTTCTTTCCTTTCTTCTGACGACCGTCTTGTACTAGTCGGGCATGTGTACAGCGCGCTTTTGGAGGAAATGCAGGCTGGTGCGAGGCGGGCCGTCACATATTTGTTTATGAATTGAACTTAATGTGTTATCATATGGATGTCGCATTTGAGTGAATGATTGTGCACTCATATAGAAATAATATGTATCATTAGGATTTGCATACATATTGGACGCATGGCACTGACATGATTTGCATTAAGGAGGTTAACTGAATCAGTAGACCGCCTGATTTTGCATTAGATAAAGACATGTACACACACTATGCATATGAACATACAAGCTTTAGAAGTCTTTGAGGACAATGGATGCCTGTGTTTCATGGTTGAGTAGATGGATGATTGGATGGTAGGATTTACATTCTTCTTGACTTGAAGATTTCGGGGTCGAAATCCTTTAAGGAGGGGAGAATGTAACACCCCGTATTTCTGTTAACACTAAAGTTACTAATTTAAGAATAACCAACACTTAATATAATAAATGTATAAAGGGGAGATGTATCTAATGTGCATACAAATTTAATAATAAATGTGTAAAGGGGAGATGTATCTAATGTGCATACAAATTTAATAATAAATGTGTAAAGGGGGGATGTATCTAATGTGCATACAAATTTAATAATAAATGTTAATAATGTACATTAAGAAAGTAATTGTGAACATAATTAGCTTCTCTTTAGAACGGATGGCTTTGATTAACCTTGGCTTCATCGACGACTCAAATTAACTTGCAATCCTATGTAAACAGCCCCTAGTCTCCTTCTCTTTGCACCATTCTTCTCTAACCTTATGCTGCACAAATTCTTGATGGACATGGCTTCTTCTTCTTCCTCTAAATCTAAATAAATAAATTAAAATAAAATATAAATCAAGACGAGGATATTTTGCTCAAGTCTTTCAAGAGAAGATTCAAAACAAGTTAGGATTCAAGTAAAGATTCAACGGCTTCAAGCAACGCTATCTTTCTATTCTTTTCTAGATCCAATCAATGTAAGTCGGTTACTTTTTAGATTTGAACGCCTTTTCTATTTGTGACATGAAATTAAAAGAATATAAGAAATATGCCTTATCATTTCATTGAATTTGTGCTTGTTTATGACTTTGGATCTGATTCTTGATTATGGCCTAAAACACATTGTGACTAAATTGCCAATGCTTAAGATTATGACTATGGAATTTTGGCCTTTGAAACCATAAGCCTTTGACTATGAACATAAGCCTTTGACTATGAACATAAGCCTTTGACTAAGAGCATAAACCAATGCCTATGACTATGACAAGGACAATAGTGGATAATTACCTATGATTCATGAACATGATATTATTGCCTAGGATTATGACTGTGAGATTGGATCTAAACTTGATTATCAATTCAGTTTATTCTTAATTATCCTTGGATCTTGATTATGGGAATTTATCTATTAAGTTAGATCTACCCATATACTTGAAACTATGTTATTTGTTCAACCCTTTTTATGTCATAATATTATCAGATCTATAGGCCTTCGATGCTTTAATCAATTTATTCAGTGTAATTTGTTAGATCTGTGATTAGTGAATTATCATCTTCTGCCAGTCATTATGTCTATCTTTTCATGGCATTTTGGTTCATTCCCTTTTTATCCATGAATCTAGATTTATCTATAATCTAGGATGAAATCACGATTACACGAACGATGGGAATACGATTTGGGAAAATCATAAATTTGACTTAAACATGGTTGTAAACTTGGAAATTGGCATAATGTGGAACATTAACATAATTATGATTGACATAATTTAGAACATGTATTATGACATGTTTATTAGAACGCAAATTTGAAAATTTGACATGAATTATGGAATATGTAATTTGACATATTAATTTTAGTATTGGCAAGTAAGCTAAGTTTTAGGCGTAAACGGTAAACTAGAATAATAATTCTTGTCTTGCCATAAAGTGTAAATTAGGATGTTAAATCAGAATTGGGTCAATTAAAGTTAATTTGGCATAATAAGTATATTAGCACAAATTTTGAATTTAGTCATAATTGTGAGTAATTGTCATGTTTAGAATAATCATGGTTAGTGACACTTAATTTGGTATAATTTACATACCAAAAACTATAAATATGATATATAGGGAAAATGGGCCATAATAATAAATGTTGACAATGTACATTAAAAGAGTAATAATGGAATAAGTAAATTAGGGAAAATTTACTTATAGAATTTATCCTAAATGAGAAAAGTAAATTTAGACAATACGAACATGCTTAACCCGAGGTTGGATTGAGTTGTGATTTAAACCTACCCGGACCCGCCCGGCTATCCAGTGATCACGACAATACCTATCCAATGTGGGAGGTTAAGGCATTGAGCCCGATAAAGGCTCGAGGTTAGACTGAGTTGTGGCGTAAGATTGCCCGGAACCAACCGGCATACCGGCAGCCACTACAATACATGTCTAATGTGAGTGGCTGGTGCTTTAATAAGACAATTAAAGTTAAGCTAGAATGGAAGGCTTAAGTCCATAAGAACACTTAACCAACTTAACAAAGTTAAGCTAGAATGGGAGGGTTAAGTCCATAGGAAAACTTAACCAACTTAACACAGTTAAGTTAGAACGATAGGGTTAAGTTAACTAGAACACTTAACCAACTTAATATGGTAACAAGACAAGATTTGTAGGGGTTAAGTAACTAAGAAAAACACGTAGCCAATTTAATATGTTAACCAGACTAGAAAGTGGGGGTTAAGTAAATTCAATACACTTAGCCAATTTAACATGTTAACTAGACTAGAGGTTGGGGATAAGTAAAGTTAATACACTTATCCAATTTAGTATGTTAATGGGAATAGAACGTAGGGTTAAGTAAACTTGAACACTTAACCATCAGAGTGTGATAAATGAATGAGGGTTAAGTTAAACATGAAGGGATAATACTTAACCATTAGAACATGTTAGCTAAACAGATGTTAGGGTTAAGTTAGCTAAGGAAACACTTAACCATTATAACATGTCAGTCAGAACAGATGGTCAAGGTTAGGTTAAACGGAACATTTAACCAATACAAGATGAATGGGTAGGGTTAAGTAATAAGAAAATACTTAACCAATATAACTTGGTTTGTGGTAGGGTTAAGTCAACATGAATTACTGATAACACTTAACCAGTTTAACATGATAAATGAATGGGTCAAGTTAACTTAAATTGACTAACGACACTTAGCCAATCCAACTTGACGAGAAAGAGAACTAAGTAAGTAAACCTTAGTTAAATGGACTAAGTGGTAAACCGAACTAATTAAGTAAACCTTAGTAAAATAAACTAAGTGGTAAACCTTAGTTAGAAAACTAAGTAGTAATCCTTAGTATAACACGAAGAGGAGAGAACGTCCATCTGATCTTAAAGAAGGCTCCAACGAATTGGGTTATGAAGCCCGAGGCTTCGAGGGGACGTAAGGGTACTCTTGGTATCCCTCTGTGAGAATGCAGATGATCCGCCTGGGCTCACAGAGGTTAAGGTCTGCATGAGAAGAACCAAGGGTATGCCTTGGTTGCAATATATGGCAACCTAAAGACTAGGATGGACCAGCGTGATTCGGCAAAACCAGTAGCCCTGTGATAGCGACTCGTCGTCTACCTACCATCTTGAGTCAGTCGAGATACGTAAAGCGGAAAAGCGGAGAACTCCAAAAGACCATATACTTGCTATCTAGTTATGGGTGAGGATTGCCATAGGTTAGTGGGGCATAGAGGGCCTGCGTATAGTTCTCAATTTTCAAGGTGTGCCTTTCATTAGTTGAGGGAGTGGTCGAGTGGGACCATAGCCACTGGAAAAACAGACCTTAGCATCTGCATCGGCAGATAACTTAAAGCTCCCGACCGAGTTCTGTGTTTCTTGATTAGCCCTGCCACGGGACTCGGGCCGCACATATAGAAGACATGTGCAAGTAGATATCTAGCACGTTACGATACGATTGGGACGTAAAGTCTAGGAACACTTATCGCTCTGGGTAGTGTGTCCTAGACTAGGGGCACCGTTCGATAGGTAGCATAATCCCTAGATGGACCTAGGTGGCATAAACCCTGAATCCGAGATGTATTAGATAAGTCGCATAAAGCCTAGTCGAATCTAGAAAGAGCTCGATAGGAAACCCCAGATTAGATCTAGGTAATAAATAATAGATACACACCTAAAGGCAACCACGATTACGGGGATTGGGATCACGTTATCATTTTATACAGATTACTAGTTGAGACACTAGTTTGGCGGTGCAGAGATATAGAAACCAGAATAACAGAGAAAGTAGTGAAGCATACATTATCTCGCCTTAGCATATCTTGCGTTAATCTTATGTTATCTTGTTAGCCCTATCATCACGGTATTATCTTGTATTCAGTTAATTCATGTCGTGTTGCTTTTCCCTATTCACATGCTAAAAGTTACTGAACTTACCATACTTTATGTCTGATCTGTTTTCTTTTGCTTTCTTTTCTTCCGTTTCCCCTCCCAGGTTGTAAAGGAGGGAATAGTATAGCTCAGATTAGATTGACCGTTACTCTTTCCCAACTTGAAGATTAGTCGAAGATTTGCTTGGATTCTCTTGCTATGGCTGGCTCATGCTACATTGGGGAATATAAATGTTATTTTATGCTTCTTTATTTTGTAAGACAGATGATACTCTGATATTGGAAAACAATTGTTGTACAAACTATTTTATCAATAAAGCATAGTTTTATTTTCCGCTGTTTTAATTTTGTCCGTCTTGTAATTTATCTGCATCTTTTACCCTAAATGCTCCACAGAACTTAGTGCATTCCATTTGTGAGTGATACTAAAGAATGTGGGGTGTTACAACGAAAGTACCATCATCATTATTATTATGTTTTGTAAGAGGGATTAATTTTCAGTATGGAACTATTATTGGTGCGGTGTAGGAGTTATCTTATAGTGATTATGTAACACCCCGTGTATTCTATAACCGTGAAATTCACAAATTAAAGTATAACTAATTTCAAATAAGAGAATTAAGGGAAACGGGATACGCCATTGCGTTCGTCTTGGAATTCTGCTTGAGATAGAGTCTGAGTTTGCGTAAAACGGATATCGTATGAAGAAGATATGGACAAAGGAAGTTGGGCGAAAAACCAGAAAACGGGTCAGAATGCACTGGCGCACTTGGGAAGTGCGCCAGAACAAAAATGAACTGGCGCACTTGGGAAGTGCGCCAGTACATTTTTGACCCGGCGCACCTCCCAAGTGCGCCCAGGTCAAAAATGACCTGCTTGTCAGGTCTGGTCAAGTCCTGGCTGGCCAGGTCTGTGTTTGGTCGATTTTCTGAGCCTTGCCTTGTCACTAGGGCTAGGTGTCAGCTCATGGTTGGTCTCTCCTTCAAACGAACGGCTATTATTGAACCAAGCTTCATCGACGGTCTAAATCAACTAACAAACTCTATAAAAAGGACCTAAGACTAACCCTAATTCACATAAACTAAAATGGAGATGAAACCGTCATGCTGCTGAGGAGAGACTGAGGATAGCCGTCAGAAATAGAGAGACAACTAGGAGATAATTCAAAGCTTAAAGCAACGTTAATCAAATCAAAGCAACGCCTACAACAAAGGATAGCATCTCCAAATTCAGAATTCAGATTCCTGAATTGAAGATTCGTCATACGTTGTAAGTAGAGTGCTATTCCGATATGAATTAAATAATTGTGTTGATTTGTGTAAAGAAAGAAATGGAATTGTGGCGATAATAATCTATATTTGTATGTTGCTTTGATGCTAAACGATTTGGGAATATTGTGGTATACGATTGGATATTTGCAAGTACGTGATTTGCGAAATGGAATTGTGGCGATAATAATCTATATTTGTATGTTATTTTGATTCTAAACGATTTGGCAATACTATGGTGTACGATTGGATTCATACAAGTATATGATTTATGTTGACAACCACATGTTGTGGAATTTTAATTGGGATTCATGCAAGCATATGATTCATATTGAAAACTACATGTTTGCGGTAGTTATTTACAACACTCATTGGATAATTGCAAGTATATGATTCATGTTAAAAGTAACAACTATATGTTGTAATAGTTTATTTGAGATTCATGCAAGTATATGATTTATTGTTATGCCAACATGATGTATAATTCTATGGTCATCTTTAGTGTAATTTGATCCACTTAAGTATTATGATTCATATGAAGGTTATGTTGGAATTGGCATCATAGTTCAAGTATAAAAATCATGATTTTGTGATAGTGACAAAAGCAAGTGTCTTTGTAAGTTTGTATTAATTTTATGAACATGACTAAACTATGTTCGTTATTATGCCCAATTGAAAAACATGTTTTTAGGCTTATGTTGTTATCATAATCATATGATAATATATTTGACACATAAGTTACATTAGAATTACACTAGAATTACATTCCTCTTACAAGTTACATAGATAGGATAAAAACCATGATTATATGAATAGTAGAATTCATGTTCAATTATGTTTATGCCATGACTATATGAATAGAAGGACTCATGTTCAATTATGATTATGCCATAATTATATGATTAGAATGGTTCATGTTTAAGTATTATTTATGCCATGACTACATGAATAGAATGATTCATGTTTTCTTTATACCATGATTATGTGAATAGAATGATTCATGTTTAAGTATTGCTTATATTATATGTTGTTACAATTGCAAGTTCACATGTGCCTACCTTATGTTAATTGAATCGTTATGTTGCAAGTTCATGCGTTCACACTACCTTTTCTATGTAACCTTATAAACACCATGTTATAAGACTCCCCTTTTCATATGGCTAAATTGGGTTTAAGTGTTAAACCCAACACACCTTACATTGGAGCGAACGTATAAAACGGGGGTAATGACGTTTGGGCTAAAATATAGAACATATGTGTTGGCATGTTTGACGCATGCCAACAACCTTGAAAAACAATTAAGTGGCATAAATAAATCTTAATCAATAAAGATGAATTTGAATAATGGGCCGCAAATATTTACATATAAAAAGAAAAGAGACAAAATATGTAAATGTAGAAAAATACGATGTGTTTAACCCGAGGTTGGATTGAGTTGTGATGTAAACCTGCCCGGAACCGCCCGGCTGTCCAGTAGTCACAACAATACCTATCCAATGTGGGTGGTTAAACACGGAGCCCAATAAGGACCCGAGGTTAGACTGAGTTGTGGCGTAAGACTGCCCGGACCCAACCGGCAACAGGCAGCCACAACAATACCTGTCTAATGTGAGAGGTCAAGGCTTTAATAAGACAATTAAGGCTGAGTTAGGATTGATAGGATTAAGTAAATTATATTAATACTTAATCAAAATGGAACATGCTAAACTAAACAGACTGATTGGGGGTTAGGTTTATAAAACACTTAACCAACTTAGCATGTTGGCTAGAAATAGAAAACCTAGTAGCGGGGGACCCTTTTCAGCAGTAACCCTATAAGGTGTATCATGGTACCCTGAAACTAGGCAGGGTGGGGCACGATTAATGGGATGACTGTAAGAGGTCAAATCGACGGCGGTGGTGCAGCAGTGTAGGTTCTAACGGGGTGCGGGCGTGTACACACTCCGGCGAAGAAAAATAAGGCACTGGGCACCAGTAGCATACCTGTGCATTCTAGGATTGTGTCGGGCCGCCACCATGGGACTTGATACACCCCATGTTGGGACCAGCATAGGTAACTACAACATCGGGGGCCGTAAGAGACATGTAACTATGCGAGTAGGAGCCGATCATCATAAAATGGATCACTTCACCCTGATTATGGGGTGCCCGTTGGGAACTAGTTTATATGGGTACAGAGTTTAATATGGGGTACGATAGTATATTCGACCCTAGACAACTTAACTAACTTTATGGAGCTTTCCCATTTCTAGTTTATTCTTATCATACCCAGTTCTTTATTCATAGAATGAATAGTCCTAGACTTACTCAGGCTTTATGTCTGACTCTACTTTTCTTTCGTCTTCTTTTCTTCCGTCCCCCCCAGGTCCACAGGGAGGGAATACCGCATCTTGACCAGCCTTCATACCCAGCTTGAAGAGAAAGAATGTATTGCTTGGATCTTTTCATTTTGGACTATGGCTTTGGACAGCAATTATGGGACTTTTGCAGTTTATTTATGTTTTCTTTATGCTTCTTTAAATAATGTAATCAAGACAGTTATGAAGATGTTATGTTTTTGGAAGTATTGTAAGACAATTATGGTATGGTTGGTGTAACACGTATTTTAATGAAATAAAAGTTGTTTTTTTCAGCTGTTCAAAAATATGTGTTCTTATATCTGTCTTGTATATCTGTGACTTATACTTATAAACCTCCACCAAAATTAGGGCTTTCCCTTTGAGAGTGACCCTAACGGAGGTGGGGTGTTTCACGTGGTATCAAAGCATAGGTTTACCAGATAAGATAAAAAGTTTCGAAAAATTTATTCAAAAAGAAATTTAAAGAAGCATTTTTAAAAGAAAAATATTATTTTATTTTAAAAAGGCAAAGTCCCCCCAAAGCCATAGGTACTATCTCTTATCCTTCGTTTTGAATCTATCCTTTTTGTTTCAGCATGTCCGAAGAACTTAACTTGCCAGAGGGTGTACCAATACCTGGTTGGTTTAGACGGTTCTTAGAAGCAAGGGCCACTCAGCCAGGTCCTACCGTTCCTCCTCCCCCAGCTGCAGGAAATCATCCAGCTGCAGCAGCACCTCCACCTCCTCCGCGGGGAAACATGTTTGCTAAGATATGTAAAGATTTTAAAGCTATGGGAGGAAAGGATTTTCATGGAACTGAGTCCTTCGTGGCAGCTAGAAATTGGCTGAAAGAAACCGAGGACTTATTCATCATCTTTGAGGTAGAAGATAGACAGAAAGTACAACTGGCAGTATGGCTACTAAAGGGCGAGGCTTCCTACTGGTGGGAAGTCATTAATGCAGAAAGACCAGTGGAGACATGGGAGGACTTTAGGGCAAGGTTTGAGGCTAAATTTCTCTCAGATGCGGAAAGGAGTTTGCAGTTGGAAAATTTCTTATTTCTTAAGCAAGGGAACAAGACAGTCAAAGAGTATGTTAATCAGTTCGATGAGCTGGCTAGGTTCGGACTGGACCTAGTCAACACCCCGCACAAGAAGGCTCTCTGTTTTATGAAAGGGTTGAATGAGCCATTACACAGTTTGGCCATGACCCATATACCCATGGGAGCTACATATGAAAGATTGGTACAGATGGCGTTGCTGAACGAAGAGGATAAGGGCAAGAAGGAGACAAAGGCAGAAAACTCTCAAGGGAAGAAAGAGGGTTTGCAGCCTAAGAAGACAGACTTTAAGAAGGGCGGGAAAGGCAACAAAGAGAAGAGGAAGTGTAATTTCTGTGGCAAAGTGGGGCACTTAGTGAAAGATTGCCGGAAAAAGAAGGCCAAGATGAATGGTGGGTGCTTTTCTTACGGTGAGACAGGCCACATGGCTAAGGAATGCCCAAAGAAACGAGGACAGGGGCAGAGGGCTGGATCCACCTCAGGGGCACAAGTTCATGTGCTAGAAGCGCCACCTCTGCAACAGCGAGGTATAAATACTTCTGTAGAAAGTATCGTTTATCTTTATGATCACCCCGTTCGCACTTTATTTGATTCTAGCGCATCACACTCCTTTATCTCGTCTACTTTAGTAGGATCTCTGCACCTAAAAACTAGTATGGTAGAGGACCCCTTAATTGTTTCAAACCCAATTGGGGGCCCAGCTCATTTGTCTATGATCTGTTTGGGATAGAAAATTTCTATTCTAAGCGTAGAATTTAAGTGTAGTGCCTTTGTTTTGGGCTTTTCGGGATATGGTTTGATTTTGGGCATGGATTGGCTATCCAGTAATGGGGCCATCCTTGATTGTGAGAAAAGGGTTGTTAGGCTCCTAACCCAGCTCGGTAATACTATGGAAATTTCTTGTAATCCCACGTATGCGATTATGCTTAGTTACCTTGAATCGCTAGATGCCTCCGTTGAAAATTTGCAATCGGTTAGAGTGGTCCGGGAATATCCGGATGTCTTCGAAGAGGTGAAGGGCTTGCCTCCGAGGCGGGAGATAGACTTCCGCATATACCTTGTAGATAATGCAAAGCCCGTTGCGTTGCCCGTTAGACACATGGCTCCACGGGAAAGGAAAGAGCTCAGTAAACAGATTAAAGAGCTTCTAGAAAAGGGGTTCATTAGGAGGAGCATTTCAGAATAGGGCGCTCCAGTGGTGTTCGCTACAAAGGCGGATGGTTCACTCCGTCTATGTGTTGACTATAGGGATCTCAACAAGCTAACGAAAAAGAGTAGGCACCCTCTCCCCAGAATTGACGATCTGTTTGATCAGCTTGTAGGAGCGTCTGTTTTCTCCCAACTCGATTTAGCGACCGGTTTTCATCAGCTAAGGGTGGCTGAAGATAGTATCGATAAAACGGCATTCAGAACCCCAGACGGCTTCTTTGAATGGCTTGTCATGCCTTTCGGCTTGACAAATGCACCTTCTTACTTCGTGGACCTGATGAGTAGGGTATTCAGAGATTTCCTCAATAAGTTCGTAGTGGTCTTCGTAGACGATATCCTTATCTTCTCAAAGAGTGAAGAGGAACATGTTCAGCACTTAAGGGCAATCATGGAAACTTTGAGAGTCCCTCAGCTAAAATCCAAATTCTCCAAATGCCACTTTTGGAGAGAAGAAGTGAGGTTCCTTGGGCACATAGTATCCAAACAAGGGTTAGCAGTGGACCCTGCTAAGGTAGTGGCAGTACAGGATTGGAAGACACCAAGGAATGCAACTGAGGTCCGAAGTTTTCTAGGACTAGCAGGTTTCTATCGAAAGTTCATAAGGGATTTTGCGAAAATCTCAGCTCCGCTCACAAAGTTGACCAAGAAGAATATAGTGTTCAATTGGGACTTGGATTGTGAGTTTGCTTTCCAGCGACTGAAAAGGGCTCTTACAACAGCCCCGGTTTTGACGTTGCCAGATGGAAGCAAGATGTTCACCGTTTATACAGATGCATGTGGGACAGGGTTAGGCGTCGTCTTAATGCAAGAAGGAAGGGTAGTAGCTTATGGCGGGAGACAATTGAAAGTGCACGAAAAGAACTACCCGACCCACGATCTTGAGTTAGCCGCCATCGTCTTTGCACTCAAGTCTTGGCGACATTATCTCCTAGGTGAGAAGTTCGAACTTTACACTGACCATAAATCATTGAAATATCTTTTCTCGCAGAAAGATCTTAACTTGAGGCAACAGAGATGGATGGAGTTTCTTGCCTCGTACGATTTCGAGATCTCCTACACTCCGGGCAAAGGCAACGTAGTGGCAAACGCGTTGAGCCGAAAGAAACTGACCCTAAGCCCGCTGTTTGTTGAAAGACAAAGCCTAGAGTTTATAGCCAGCTTCGACTTTAGGCCTTCCTCCGATTTTGTACCAGGCTTGCAAGCATCTCTCGAAGTGCGCCCGACTTTAGTGGACTCAATAGGGACAGCACAACGGGAAGACCCTCAGCTTGTGGAAACGATTGATAGGCTAATTAGGGGTGAGACTGCCAGTCACCTCAACAGATACTCCATCGATGATAAGGGTTGGCTAAGGCGAGACGGAAGACTATGCGTCCCACAAACAAGGGATTTAGTAAAGAAGGTTCTCGAGGAAGCACATCACTCCAAGATGACGATACACCCAGGCGGAGATAAAATGTACAAAGATATGAAAAGAACATTCTTTTGGAACGGCATGAAGAAGGACGTGGCAGATTTCGTTTCTAAGTGTATGGTGTGCCAACAGGTTAAGGCGGAACAGAAAAAGCCTGGCGGTCTGCTACATCCTCTAGAGGTCCCACAGTGGAAGTGGGATAGCATCTCAATGGACTTCGTTGATGGGCTGCCTAGGTCTAGGAGAGGCAACACTAGCATATGGGTAATAGTGGATAGGCTTACTAAAAGCGCCCAATTTTTACCTGTCAAAAGTAAAAGAACTGCCTCATCCCTAGCATCTCTTTACCTCAAGGAAATCGTTCGACTCCATGGAATACCATCCAGCATCGTTAGTGACCGAGACCCTATCTTCACCAGTGAGTTTTGGCGGAGTCTGCAAGAAGCAGTAGGAACACAGTTATGCTTGAGCACAGCCTATCATCCCCAAACTGACGGCCAAACAGAAAGAGTGAACAGAGTTTTGGAGGACCTTTTAAGACTGTGCATCCTTGACTTTGGAGGGACGTGGGAGGACCATCTTCCTTTGGTGGAATTTGCCTACAACAACAGCTATCAAGCAACCATCGGAATGGCGCCCTTCGAAGCTTTATATGGAAGACCGTGTCGATCGCCCACTTGTTGGTGGGAATCTACTGATAAGCTCATACTTGGACCAGATATGATCCGAGAGACTTCAGAGAAAGTAGACTTAATACGAAGAAGGATGAAGACGGCCCAAGACAGACAAAAGTCCTACGCCGACAAGAGGAGGACCGACCTTGAATTTGAGGTTGGGGACAGAGTTTTTCTTAAGGTATCTCCACTGAGGAACGTTGTTCGTTTTGGAACCACGGGAAAGCTAGCACCAAGGTTCGTAGGGCCATTCCCTATCATCGAGAAAATTGGGAAAATGGCCTATAGATTAGAGCTACCCGAAAAGCTGGCCGGAGTTCACAACGTTTTTCATGTTTCACATCTCTGAAAATGTCTACATGAGTTTGCTGAAGTGGTAGAGCCAAATATCCTAGAAGAAGCTGAAGTGGAACGCGAAGCAACCGTGAGGAAAGTTCCAACCCGCATATTAGGAACGGAAGTGAAGAAGCTACGCAACCGCGAAGTCAAGCTCGTCAAAGTTCAGTGGAGCGACGCCGAGGGAGACGCAACTTGGGAAACTGAAGCTAGAATACGCGCTGCCTACCCTTTTCTTTTCGAGGGTACATCCTTGATCTTTCTTTTACCTTAAGTTGCGCTTTTATCTATCTTTTTATGTATATCTCCTCGACCTTATCTTTTAGGTAGAAACCCTTTGGATGAAAACATGTAATTGAAACATGTTATGGATGATGATTGCAAGTGGTTGCAAGTGATTGCTAGTGGTTGCTCGTGGTTGCATATACACACACAATCTAGGTTTTAGATCGGCTCAATCACTTCATATTGCATATGCATATATGTTTGCATTCGTATATGGTTGAAGTTTAATATGTTGTCATATGGATGTTGCATTTGTATGAATGATTGTGCACTCATGTAGAATCATGAATAGGAGGATTTGCATACATAATGGATTCATAGCACTTACATAATTCGCATTAAGGAGGTCAACTGAATCAGTAGACCGCCTGATTTTGCATTAGATAAGTACATGTACACACACACTTTGCATATGATCATGAAGCATTAGAAGTCTTTTAAGGACAATGGATGCTCGTGTTTGATGGATGAGTAGATGGATGTTTGATGTTAGGATGTACATTCTTCCTGAACTTGAAGATTTCGGGGACGAAATCCTTTTTAAGTGGGGGAGAATGCAACACCCCGTGTATTCTATAACCGTGAAATTCACAAATTAAAGTATAACTAATTTCAAATCAGAGAATTAAGGGAAACGGGATACGCCATTGCGTTCGTCTCGGAATTCTGCTTGAGATAGAGTCTGAGTTTGCGTAAAACGGATATCGTATGAAGAAGATATGGACGAACGAAGTTGGGCGAAAAAACAGAAAACGGGTCAGAATGCACTGGCGCACTTGGGAAGTGCGCCAGAACAAAAATGAACTGGCGCACTTGGGAAGTGCGCCAGTACATTTTTGACCTGGCGCACCTGCCAAGTGCGCCCAGGTCAAAAATGACCTGCTGGTCAGGTCTGGTCAAGTCCTGGCTGGCCAGGTCTGTGTTTGGTCGATTTTCTGAGCCTTGCCTTGTCACTAGGGCTAGGTGTCAGCTCCCGGTTGGTCTCTCCTTCAAACGAACGGCTATTATTGAACCAAGCTTCATCGACGGTCTAAATCAACTCACAAACTCTATAAAAAGGACCTATGACTAACCCTAATTCACATAAACTAAAATGGAGATGAAACCGTCATGCTGCTGAGGAGAGACTGAGGATAGCCGTCAGAAATAGAGAGACAACTAGGAGATAATTCAAAGCTTAAAGCAACGTTAATCAAATCAAAGCAACGCCTACAACAAAGGATAGCATCTTCAAATTCAGAATTCAGATTCCTGAATTGAAGATTCGTCATACGTTGTAAGTAGAGTGCTATTCCGATATGAATTAAATAATTGTGTTGATTTGTGTAAAGAAAGAAATGGAATTGTGGCGATAATAATCTATATTTGTATGTTGCTTTGATGCTAAACGATTTGGGAATATTGTGGTATACGATTGGATATTTGCAAGTACGTGATTTGCGAAATGGAATTGTGGCGATAATAATCTATATTTGTATGTTATTTTGATTCTAAACGATTTGGCAATACTATGGTGTACGATTGGATTCATACAAGTATATGATTTATGTTGACAACCACATGTTGTGGAATTTTAATTGGGATTCATGCAAGCATATGATTCATATTGAAAACTACATGTTTGCGGTAGTTATTTACAACACTCATTGGATAATTGCAAGTATATGATTCATGTTAAAAGTAACAACTATATGTTGTAATAGTTTATTTGAGATTCATGCAAGTATATGATTTATTGTTATGCCAACATGATGTATAATTCTATGGTCATCTTTAGTGTAATTTGATCCACTTAAGTATTATGATTCATATGAAGGTTATGTTGGAATTGGCATCATAGTTCAAGTATAAAAATCATGATTTTGTGATAGTGACAAAAGCAAGCGTCTTTGTAAGTTTGTATTAATTTTATGAACATGACTAAACTATGTTCGTTATTATGCCCAATTGAAAAACATGTTTTTAGGCTTATGTTGTTATCATAATCATATGATAATATATTTGACACATAAGTTACATTAGAATTACACTAGAATTACATTCCTCTTACAAGTTACATAGATAGGATAAAAACCATTATTATATGAATAGTAGAATTCATGTTCAATTATGTTTATGCCATGACTATATGAATAGAAGGACTCATGTTCAATTATGATTATGCCATAATTATATGATTAGAATGGTTCATGTTTAAGTATTATTTATGCCATGACTACATGAATAGAATGATTCATGTTTTCTTTATACCATGATTATGTGAATAGAATGATTCATGTTTAAGTATTGCTTATATTATATGTTGTTACAATTGCAAGTTCACATGTGCCTACCTTATGTTAATTGAATCGTTATGTTGCAAGTTCATGCGTTCACACTCCCCTTTCTATGTTACCTTATAAACACCATGTTATAAGCCTCCCCTTTTCATATGGCTAAATTGGATTTAAGTGTTAAACCCAACACACCTTACATTGGAGCGAACGTATAAAACGGGGGTAATGACGTTTGGGCTAAAATATAGAACATATGTGTTGGCATGTTTGACGCATGCCAACAACCTTGAAAAACAATTAAGTGGCATAAATAAATCTTAATCAATAAAGATGAATTTGAATAATGGGCCGCAAATATTTACATATAAAAAGAAAAGAGACAAAATATGTAAATGTAGAAAAATACGATGTGTTTAACCCGAGGTTGGATTGAGTTGTGATGTAAACCTGCCCGGAACCGCCCGGCTGTCCAGTAGTCACAACAATACCTCTCCAATGTGGGTGGTTAAACACGGAGCCCAATAAGGACCCGAGGTTAGACTGAGTTGTGGCGTAAGACTGCCCGGACCTAACCGGCAACAGGCAGCCACAACAATACCTGTCTAATGTGAGAGGTCAAGGCTTTAATAAGACAATTAAGGCTGAGTCAGGATTGATAGGATTAAGTAAATTATATTAATACTTAATCAAAATGGAACATGCTAAACTAAACAGACTGATTGGGGGTTAGGTTTATAAAATACTTAATCAACTTAGCATGTTGGCTAGAAATAGAAAACCTAGTAGCGGGGGACCCTTTTCAGCAGTAACACTATAAGGTGTATCATGATACCCTGAAACTAGGCAGGTTGGGGCACGATTACTGGGCTGACTGTAAGAGGTCAAATCGACGGCGGTGGTGCAGCAGTGTATGTTCTAACGGGGTGCGGGCGTGCACACACTCCGGCGCTGAAAAATAAAGCACTGGGCACGAGTAGCATACCTGTGCATTCTAGGATTGTGTCGGGCTGCCACCATGGGACTTGATACACCCCATGGTGGGACCAGCATAGGTAACTACAACATCGGGGGCCGTAAGACACATGTAACTATGCGAGTAGGAGCCGATCATCATAAAATGGATCACTTCACCCTGATTATGGGGTGCCCGTTGGGAACTAGTTTATATGGGTACAGAGATTAATATGGGGTACGATAGTATATTCGACCCTAGACAACTTAACTAAGTTTATGGTGCTTTCCCATTTCTAGTTTATACTTATCATACCCAGTTCTTTATTCATAGACTGAATAGTCCTAGACTTACTCAGGCTTTATGTCTGACTCTACTTTTCTTTCATCTTCTTTTCTTCCGTCCCCCCCCCCCCCCCCCAAGGTCCACAGGGAGGGAATACCGCAGCTTGACTAGCCTTCATACCCAGCTTGAACAGAAAGAATGTATTGCTTGGATCTTTTCGTTTTGGACTATGGCTTTGGACAGCAATTATGGGACTTTTGCAGTTTATTTATGTTTTCTTTATGCTTCTTTAAATAATGTAATCAAGACAGTTATGAAGATGTTATGTTTTTGGAAGTATTGTAAGACAATTATGGTATGGTTGGTGTAACACGTATTTTAATGAAATAAAAGTTGTTGTTTTCCGCTGTTCAAAAATATGTGTTCTTATATCTGTCTTGTATATCTGTGACTTATACTTATAAACCTCCACCAAAATTAGGGCATTCCCTTTGAGAGTGACCCTAACGGAGGTGGGGTGTTTCAGATTAGAAGCGCAATCAACGTTATATCTTGTTCATCTTGTCATATCTGCTTATGTTACAGTCATCTCTTATATCAGTTTATGTTCTTATCCTGTTACTTTACTGGTTATATTGTTAAAGTCACTAGACTCGCCAGACGTATGTCTGACCCTTTTTGTTTCACATCTTTTCATTCCTTCCCCCCTCCCCATGTCCTCAGGGTAGGACTAGTGGAGCTTGACTTGAATTTCTTTCTCCTTGAAGTGCTTGGAAGTGTTAAAAGTAATTCTCAGCTTTATCTCTTTTCCATTATGGCTATTTGGAGTGGGATTATAGTTTTACTTTTATGTACTCTGATAATAATTTTGTACAAGATGGATATTTGTGTACTTTGCTTTAGTAATGGTTTTAATGTTGTAACCAGACATGTTTTGATTTTCCGCTGCAATATATAAATTTTGAATTTTCTTAAGTACCATTTTATATATCTGTCTTGTGATATTCTGTTCTATACTCTTATAATACTCCCTGAAAGTTAATGCATTCCCTTAGTGAGTGACATTAGCGGACGTGGGGTGTCACACGTGGTATCAGAGATGAAGGTTACCAGAACAGATAAAATATTTTGAATACCATTTTCAAAAGCATTTTTTTTAAGAAGGTGTTTTCAAGAGAAAGGTTTTTTATGAAAACATAACCCCCAAAAGCCATATATCTATCTTTCGATTCTTTGTTTTGAATCTCTTCATTTTTCCTTTCAGCATGTCTGGGGAACCCATTGTACCCAAGGGCGTACAGATACCAGGTTGGTTCAGATGGTATCTGGAGGCTAGGGCTACTGCCGCAGGCTGAGCACACGTTCTTCCTTCCCCAGTTACAGCCGCTCCTCCTTCACCTCCCCGTGTAGATGCTTTTTCTAAGATATTCAAAGACTTCCGTGTGATGGGCGGAAAGCCGTTTTATGGGACTGAGATGTTTGTGAAGGCTTGGAATTGGCTCAAGGAAGTGGAGCATTTGTTTGGTATCTTTGAGATAGACGAGGGGAGGAAAGTTCAACAAGCTGCTTGGTTGATGAAGGATGAAGCTTCCTTTTGGTGGGAAGTAACTAATGGAGGACGTCCAGTGGAGACGTGGATAGACTTTAGACAAAGGTTCGAGTTGAAATTTCTTTCACAAGCAGAGGAAAGTTTATATATGGAAAGGTTCTTGGCTTTGAAACAAGGGAGTTTGTCTGTGAAGGAGTACGTCAACAAGTTTAACCAATTAGCAAGATTTGGGATGGAATTAGTTAATACACCACATAAGAAGGCCTTGAGATTTGCTAAAGGTCTAAATGGACCATTAGACGGGTTGGAGATGTCCCACATTCCTATGGGGGCTACTTTCGAGAATCTTGTTGACATGGCGTCGATGCATGAAGAGGAAAAAGGTGCTAGTGTAGTAAGGCATAGGATAAGAAAGTGAATCCAAAGAAAGCATAGCAACAACAAAAGAAAGGTGGTAAGGATAACAAGGGCCAAGGGAAGAAAAGGTGTTTTAATTGTGGAACACCGGGCCACTCAAGCAAGGACAATAGGAAGAAGAAGAAGACAGGTTGCTTCCAATGTTGTGAGGCAGGACATACGATTAAAGACTGCCCGAGGAGGCAAGGACAAGGGCAGAGGACAGGACCTACTTCTGGAGGGTAGGTTCATGCTCTCATGGCTCCAAGACAGGATAGAGGTAGAAACATTTCTGTTGAAAGTTTGATTTTCCTTTTTTATCATTATGTTCGAACTTTGTTTGATTTTGGCGCTTCACATTCGTTTATATCTGCTTCGTTAGTTGAAACACTGAACCTACATGCTACTCTAGTTATGGATCCCGTTGTTGTCTCAAATCCTATTGGGGGTACGGCTCATCCTTCTATGTGATGTCGGGATTTGAGAATATATGTGTATGGCGTTGAGTTCGAATGCAACGCTTATGTGCTTGGCTTCACGGGTTATGGGTTGATTCTAGCAATGTATTGGCTAGCCAGGTATGGTGCCATTCTTGACTGTGAAAAGAGGGTAGTTCGACTGTTGACTAGTTTGTGTAATACTCTCGATATTTCTTATGATCCTAAGGGCTCTGTTATGCTTAGCTATCTAGAATCCCTTGACACGTCTATTGATGATTTGCAATCTGATTTAGTAGTCCATGAGTATGCAGATGTCTTTGAGGAGGTTAGGGTCTTACCTCCAAAACGCGAGATGGATTTCCGTATATATTTGGTGGACAATACAAAGCCAGTTGCATTGCCTGTGCGCCACATGGCTCCAAGGTAAAGGAGGTAGCTTAGTAAACAAGTGAAAGAGTTGCTTGAGAAAGGGTTCATAAGATGAAGTACCTCGGAGTGAGGTGCACCAGTAGTTTCTGCTACAAAGGCTGATGGTTCACTTAGATTGTGCGTGGACTATAGGGAGATGAATAAGCTCACGAAGAAGAATAGACACCCATTGCCGAGGATAGATGATCTTTTCGATCAGTTGGTTGGTGCTTCAGTTTTCTCGCAGTTGGACTTAGCTACAGGCTTTCATCAGTTGAGGGTAGCTGAGGATAGTATAGATAAGACTGCTTTTAGGACTCCCGACGGTTTCTTCGAATGGCTCTTCATGCCTTTTGGTTTGACGAATGCACCTGCATATTTCGTAGACTTAATGAGTATGGTGTTTAGGGAGTTTCCAAACAAGTTCGTGGTGGTCTTTGTGGATTAATTCTTGATATTCTGTAGAAGCAAGGAAGAACATGCCCTACATCTCAGGGAAGTCTTAGAGACTCTTCGAGCACAACAACTCAAAGCTAAGTTCTCCAAATGTCATTTTTGGAGAAAGGAAGTGAGGTTCTTAGGGCACGTGGTCTCTAAGGAAGGGATAGCAGTGGATCTCGTGAAGGTGGTAGCAATCCAAGATTGGAAGATTCCTAGGAACGCTACAGAAGTAAGAAGTTTTCTTGGTTTGGCGGGCTATTACAGAAAGTTCATCAAGGACTTTGCTAAGATATCAGCCCTACTTACACGGTTGACGAAAAAGAATTTTACCTTTCTTGGGGTGTTGACTGTGATGATGCTTTCCAACGTTTGAAGATGGCATTGATGACATCTCCAATTTTAGTTTTGCCTGATGGGTGTAAACTGTTCACAGTGTATACAGATGCTTGCGGGATAGGGCTTGGCGCATTTTTGATGCAAGAGGGAGGGGTGACATGCTATGGTGGAAGGCAATTAAAGGCCCATGAGAAGAATTACCCTACCCACGACTTAGAGTTAGCTGCCATAGTTTTTGCGCTTAAGTCTTGGCGTCACTATTTGTTTGGAGAGAGGTTTGAGTTGTATATAGGCCATAAGTCACTAAAATACTTGTTCTTTCAAAAAGATCTAAACTTAAGGCAACAGAAGTGGATGGATTTCTTAGCATCCTACAATTTTGAGATTGTACATACCCCAAGCAAGGGTAACGCTGTAGCTGACGCCTGGAGTAGAAAGAAGTTGACTTTGAGTCCTTTGTTTGTCGAGCGGCAGAGTTTGGAGTATATCCCTACCTTTGACTTTAGACTCCCTATTAATTATGTGCCCGGTTTGTTGGTGTCGTTAGAGCTATGACCTACGCTTTTGGGACAGATAGGTGCGGCACAACGAGATGACCCACAGTTCATAGAGATAGTAGACAAGCTCATAAGAGGGGAGACTTCGAGCCATCTTAGTAGGTATACTATAGATGACAAAGGTTGGTTACGTAGAGATGGGAGACTTTGCGTATCTCGAGACGAGAATTTGAGAAAGACAATCCTTGAAGAAGCACATCACTCTAAGATGACCATACATCCCGGTGGTGACAAGATGCATAGGGACTTGAAGCTAGTATTCTTTTGGGCCGGAATGAAGAAGGATGTGGTTGATTTTGTTTCTAGATGCTTAGTGTGCCAGCAAGTCAAAGCTGAGCAAAAGAAGCCTGGTGGTTTGCTTCACCCTTCAGAGGTTCCACAGTGGAAATGGGAAAGCATTTCCATGGATTTCGTCGACGGATTGCCGAGGTCAAGGAAGGGTAATACGGGGATTTGGGTAGTAGTAGATAGACTTACCAAAAGCGCCCATTTCATTCCCATTAAGAGTAAAAGAACATCGGCAAGGTTAGCATCTGTTTATCTCCGAGAGATAGTTCATCTACATGGCATACCTTCTATTATTGTAAGCGATTGAGATCCCATTTTCACCAGTAAATTTTGGAAGAGCTTGCAAGAGGTAGTAGGAACGCAATTGTGTTTGAGCATCGCTTATCACCCTCAGACGGATGGCCAACAGAAAGAGAGAATCAGATTCTAGAAGATCTTTTGAGATTATGTATCTTAGACTTTGGAGGGACATGGGAGGAACATCTTCCATTAGTAGAGTTCGACTACAACAATAGCTATCAGACTAGTATTGGCATGGCACCTTTTGAAATTCTATATGGACGACCTTGCCGATCACCGATTTGTTGGTGGGAATCTACGGATAAGGTTTTGCTTAGGCCCGAGATGATTAGGGAAACTTCATAGAATATAGACTTGATTTGAAGATGCATGAATACGGCACAGGACCGACAAAAGTCATATGCGTATAAGAGAAGGACCGATCTTGAGTTCAGTGTTGGAGACATGGTTTTTATTAAAGTGTCACAATTGAGGAATGTAGTTCGTTTGGAGTCTGTAGGGAAATTTGCACCAAGGTTCGTAGGGCCATTCCCTATTACAGAACGGATTGGACAGATGGCTTACAGAGTGAAGTTGCCTGAGAAGCTTAGTGGTGTTCATGACGTATTTCATGTGTCGCATTTGCGGAAGTGTTTACATGATACCGCGGAAGTAGTAGATCCGAGCATGGTTAGGGAAGTGGAAGTGGAGCGAGATGCTACGATTAGACGAGCTCCTACACGCATCCTTGGATAGGTGGTCAAGAAGTTACGCAACCGAGAGTTCAAGTTGGTTAAAGTCCAATGGGGAGATAATCACGGAGACGCGACTTGGGAGACTGAAGACAAGATACGTGCGTTGAAACACCCCACCTCCATTAAGGTCACTCTCTAAAGGAATGCCTTAATTTCGGTGGAGCATTATAGGTAAAAGATGCAGATAAATTACAAGACAGACAATTAAAGCAGTGACAAATAAGTATAACTTTATTTCATTGATAAACAGCTTGTACAAAGATTGTTTTACAATACCAAAGTATCCTATCTTCTTTACAAAAATAAAGAAGAATAAAATGATTTCCCCAAATAAAGCATGAGCCAACCATAGCAGTAGAAGAGAGAGTCTAAGACAACACGTCAAAGAGTCTTCAAGCTTGGAAAGAGTAACGGTCCAAACAAACCTGAGTTATTCCCTCCCTGACTACCTGGGGGGAAACGGAAGAAAAGAGACGAAAGCAAACTAGGTTAGACATAAAGTCTGGTAAGTCCAGTGATTCTTAGTATTTAATTGAGGAAAAGGGTCATGACATGAATAAACTAAATATAAGACTAAACCATAGTAACAAAATAATATGGGATAAGCATGGGATATGGCAAGATAAACTGAATGTACGATAAAATGAATGTACTGATAAACTGAATGTACCGATAAACTGAATGTACTAATAACTGAATGCGCTTCTACTCCTTCTCTGCTTCGCAACTACCCTATTTATACTGATTTCCATATCTCTGCACTACCTAACTGGTGTCTAATTTAGTAATCTATGATCATATGATAACGTGATCCCAATCCCCGTATTTGCGGTTGCTTTCAGGTGTACATCTATTATGGGGATTCCGTTTATTACCTAGATCTAATCTAGGGTTTACAAATCGAGTGCTTACTAGATTCAACCAGGGTTTACGCTACCCAGGGCCACTGGGGTTTATGCTACCTATTGAACGCTTCTTGGATTCAGGGTTTACGCAACCTAGGTTTATCTAGGGATTATGCTACCTACTTGTATTAATTTTCCATGTCTGTGTGTCAGTCGACCCTCTCTTGCATGTAGATACTCTGTGCTGGGCCCACCATAAGGTGTATCAAGCCTTATGATAGCGACCCGACACGATTCAAGATGCACAGTGTATAACTACTGGTACCCAGTGCCTGCTTTTTCCACTCCGGAGTATGTGCACGCCCGTAAACTGTCGGAACCAACACTGACCTACCCCCTGCCGCTATTTTTGACCGCTTATAATCAGCCCAGTAATCGTGCCCCACCCTGCCTAGTTTCAGGGTACCATGATATATCTATGTGGGTTACTGCTGAAATGGGTCCCCGTTACTAGGGTTTCCTGCTGGTTAAGTTTGTGGGCCTACGTATACAAATATTACCCACCTATACAAGATGTACTTAACTCTCCCACCGATTTTAGCATGTTTTCTTAACAGTTAAGTTTGTGGGCCTATATTTACTAGTATTACCCACCTACATGACGTGTACTTAACCTCCTACTCGTCAAGTCGTGTTGGTTAAGTGCTTTTTATTAACTTAACCTTTCTTGCTTATCATGTTGGATTAGTTAAGTGTGATTTATTAACTTAACCCTGTTCATTTATCAGGTTATATTGGTTAAGTATTTCCCATTTAACTTAACCTTATTCGCTCATCAAGTTATATTGGTCAAGTGTCATTAATCAATTCAAGTTAACTTGACCCTACCTCAAATCATGTTATATTGATTAAGTGTTGTTCTCGTGTTCACTTAACCCTTCCCATACATCATGTTATATAATTGGTTAAGTGTTTTCCTCTTGTATTACTTAACCCCACCACATGTCATTATATATTTTGGTTAAGTGTTACCTTAGTTATCTTAACCCTATCATCTGCTTAATTAACATGTTACAATGGTCAAGTGTTCTAAATTTACTTAACCTCACCCACTTGTCTAATGAACATGTTGTAACGGTTAAGTGTTCGAATTTTACTTAACCTCACCCACTTGCCTAGTTAACATGTTATTACGATTAAGTGTTTCCCTAATTACTTAACCTCACCATTTCTAGCTTGATTTATTCATGAGCCTTAATTAATTAATTAAAGCACCAACCACTCACATTAGACAGATATTGTTGTGGTTACTAGATGTGCCGGTCGGTTTCGGGCAGGTTTACACCACAACTCAGTCTAATCTCGGGTCTTTCTGGGCTTGATGCACTAACCACCCACATTAGACATGTATTGTTGTGGTCACTGGATGTGCCGGTCGGTTCCGGGCAGTTTTACACCACAACTCAGTCTAACCTCGGGTTAGGCATACTAAATTTATATATTTACTATTTATGTAAATTTTCTGTAAATCAATTTAGCCTAGATCATATTCATTTGTCATGCAAATTAGCATATTTATATTCTATGCCCAAAACTTGATTTACCTATCAATCAGCCCAACTTGCAGTTTATACCAATTTAGATTTAATATTCCCCTTTTACAACTCATGTCCAATCTAGATTAATATTGCAATTTACGTTTCATGTCAAAACTAGATTTAATATTCTAGTTTACCGTTTATGCCCAAAACTTGGTTTACACGCCAATTACACACTTTGCAGCCAATTAAATTTATCAATTTATGCCCAAGTCTAATATGCATGTAAATCATCCACTATTATAGCAAATTTAGATTATGCCAACATATTTATTATGCCAAACTAACTTAAATAAGCTACGCCCAATCCCTGCATCATAATCGTACGTATAACATGATTTCACAAGTTTTCTATGTTCTTATGAAATGGCACTAATGAAAAGGAATAGGGGATAAGCACAAGAATTGATATAAAAGATTAGGCATGCAAAAATAATGGCTCTAACAGGTTCGATGTACATAATAGTGAATAGGAATAAACTAGCCAAGTTACACACTAAATATGAGATCCACATAATCAAGGGAATAGGCACAGGTGATTTGGTCCAACATAATGCCAGTTCAAGGTACAACATGATCGGTTAATTGTAACAATGGGAATAGTCATATGCAACTAACTACAATAGTCATAGGCAATTAACCACAATAGTAATGGGTGACTAATCACAATAATTTCTTAACCAATGTCATAGGCAATAGTCTCATAGTTATGATTCACAGTTTTAGGCAATAATTTCATAGGCGACAGTTCATGGCCATAGTCTTAGATAAAGGTCTCATAGTCATAGGCATAGCCAATAGCTTCATAGGCAACAGTTTCATAGTCATAGTCTTAGGCAAAAGCCTCATAGTCATAGTCTTAGGCAAAATTCTCATAGCCATAGTCTTAGGCAAAAGTCTCATAGTCATAGTCGTAAATCAGATCCAAAGGCATAGATAACTTTCGGTATGACATAAGCATGAATCAAAGATAATTAACTTGCAAATTGGTATAGTTCTATATTTTGATTCATTACATTCACAATTCCAATTACACGTTCAAATCTAAGGAATAACCGAACTTATAGTGATCGGTTTAGAAAAGGATTATAAGGTAGCGTTGTGGTTATTTGCTATGATTCGCGTGACGTTGCTCGAAGCCGTTGGATTTGCCTTTGATTCCCTTCTTGAAGCTTTAACTTGATTTGAATCTCCAATTTGAAGAAGAACTATAACATGTTTTAATGGACAATAAGATTTATTTTAATTAGGATTGAGGCAATATGCGTAATGAAGTTGTGTGGAGAAAGTGAAGTTTGGGGGCGTTTATACAGCGTAGAACTCATGAATTTGGTTTAGAAATCAGCCCGGATAAATAAAAATGAATTCTGCCTCGGATCTGCAAAAACAGGGCAGGTCGACCCCCAGGTCGACCTATAGGGAGGAGGTCGGCCCCCTGGTCGACCCGGGTCCTGGGCGGGAAATTTCCCGCCCAGCCCGCTTCTGGGTTCTGTTTTGAATTTTGAATTCAGTTTCGAGCTGTTTTTAAATTTGAGCTGAAACTTCCGAAGGCCATAACTTCTTCATACGAAGTCCGATTCATGCAAACTCGGACTCTATCTCCAGCAAAATTCCGAGAAGAACGCAATGGAATAACCCGTTTCCCTTAATTATTCTCTTAAAAATTAAGTTTACTTTGATTTGTTACATTAACGTTTATAGAAAATACAGGGTGTTTATATCCATTGGTTTCTACCTAAGGATCACGAAGATAGGACCTAGAGGATATAATTAAAAAGTTGGAAACAAGAATGCCTGAAATTCCTAGTAAAAGAGATCAGGGATATACCCTCAAGAAAGAGGGTATGATGCGTGTATCTAGTCTTCCGTCTTCGAAGTCGCATCTTCTTGAGCTTCACTTCACTGTACCTTAACTAATTTAACTCAACGATTGCGAAGCTTCTTGACCACCATTTCCAAAACCCACTAGTAAAGATAGGACCTCACTCACTTACTATGCTAGAGGATATCCAATGTAGTCGAACTATCCTCCCGAGAAAACATATGTTAATCATCATACCAAGTGTATATACCTAAGATGATTAGAGGTCTGTCCACTACTTAGCTTATCCATCATGCTGCAAATCTGAGGGTCTAAAGCTAATGGCTACTATGTGCTTATTACCTCTCTTAAGGTCAGTCTAACTTAGGGTGCCAGCCACCAACCATTTATTTCTCACACAAACCATCCTAGTCGAACTCGACATCCCTCAAGTACAAGCCCCAAAGGCCTAAACCAATATCAGACAAGCACCCAAGGGATACCTCCTCCGAATTTGAATGATCTACGTGGGATGATACTAACAAAACAACCAAACCATTGAGCACTTTACCGACTCTGGCTATCCTCGCCAATCTTGCTCCAGAATTATCGTTGATCGCATAACTAGCTTTGCCGTGTCATCTAGATACATGCTGAAGTCTCGAGTTCTTAGGGGGAAAACCCCTACCCTAGTCAAAACATCTTGCGTACTCATGGACTACCCCAACGGATCGAAAATCGTCGATAGATAAGTAAAGTGATTCTAGGTAGCTAAGACAAACTGATCCCTTAGGATCATACGAAATCTCAAGGGTATTCTCGAGGCAAGTCGAAAGTCTAACTACCCTTGTTTCATAATTACTAGCTAACCAATCAATGCCTAGAATCAACCCGTAGCCCAAAAACATAAGCATAAATATAGCTATTCTCAAATCCTCACAAGTCAAATATAAATGGGTCGAACCAGCAATTGGATTTGAGACTATAATGGGATCCTCTACTACACAATATCTAGGGTGCAAAGACTCAACTATGAAAGAAGATATTTATACGGATGTGAAGCGCTAAAATCGGAAGGAGTACTAACAGGATAACCAAAAAGGAAGAACTCTTTCAACCAAAATCTTACTGCCTCTTTCTCTCAGGTATGCTAGTGGTAAGAGCATGCACTCGCCTTCCGGAAAATCATGTCCCTCGTTCTTGCCCTTACCCTTAATTATACGACCCGTTATACAAAAATAAAGATACTTCCTCTTGTTTTAGGTTTTACTATTCTTTCCTCCCCTCCTTTGTGAACCAAGTCCATATCCATGGGTTCTTCATCCTTGTGTTGTGCTCCTTAGCCAAACTCCCTCATTCTCATCTTTGCTATCCTTATGTAACTTGTTGACAGGTCTCTTGAAAGGTGCCTCCATCGCACGGAAAATCCTACAAAGCTCGAAAGAAAATTAGCCGTAGGTGAAACTACTGTGGCTATAGATGGAAGTTGGGCGCCTATTTGCCCTTTGATAGGTGTCGTAGTCTCCTCAAGCCTACAGAACAATGTCGCGATGAGGTTACCTCCCAGAAAGCCAGGAGCCCCGGAGACTAAGGAAAAAAGGAAACAAGGACTCAAACAGAGGATTAAAAGACAGTGCATATGGCTTTGGGGAATATGCCTTTAAAACAAAACTTTTCTTTTGAAAATGCTTCTTTTGAAACCGTTTTGAAAATAATTTTTCAAATCTTTTATCTGATCTGGTAACCTTCAGCTCTGATACCAAGTGAAACCCCCACCTCCGTTAAGGTCATTCTCTAAGGGAATGGCTTAATTTCAATGGAGTATTATAGGTAAAAGATGCAGATAAATTACAAGAGAGACAATTAAAGCAACGGCAAATAAATAAAACTTTATTTCATTGATAAACATCTTGTACAAAGATTGGTTTACAATACCAAAGTATCATGTCTTGTTTACAAAAATAAAGAAGCATAAAATGATTTCCCCAAATAAAGCATGGGCCAGCCATAGCAGTAGAAGAGAGAGTCCAAGGCAACACGTCAAAGAGTCTTCAAGCTTGGAAAGAGTAACGGTCCAAACAAACCTGAGCTATTCCCTCCCTGACTACCTGGGGGGAAATGGAAGAAAAGAGGCGAAAGCAAACTAGGTCAGACATAAAGTCGGGTAAGTCCAGTGATTCTTAGTATTTAAACGAGGAAAAGGGTCATGACATGAATAATCTAAATATAAGACTAAACCATAGTAACAGGATAATATGGGATAAGCATGGGATATGGCAAGATAAGCTGAATGTACCGATAAACTGAATGCACTGATAAACTGGAAGTACCGATAAACTGAATGTACTGATAAACTGAATGCGCTTCTACTCCTTCTCTGCTTCGCAACTACCTTGTTTATACTGATTTCCATATATGATAACGTGATCTCAATCCCCGTATTTGCAGTTTCCTTCAGGTGTAAATCTATTATGGGGATTCCGTTTATTACCTAGATCTAATCTAGGGTTTACTATCAAGTGCTTACTAGATTCAAACAGGGTTTACGCTACCCAGGGCCACTGGGGTTTTATGCTACCTATTGAACGCTTCTTGGATTCAGGGTTTACGCGACCTAGGTCTAACTAGGGATTATGCTACCAACTTGTATTAATTTTCCATGTGTCTGTGTCAGTCGGCCCTCTCTTGCGTGTAGATACTCTGTGCTGGCCCTAACATAAGGTGTATCAAGCCTTATGATAGCGACCCGACACGATTCAAGATGCACAATGCATAACTACTGGTACCCAGTGCCTGCTTTTTCCACTCCGGAGTACGTGCATGCCAGTAAACCGTCGGAACCTACACTGACGTACCCCCTGCCGCTATTTTTGACTGCTTATAATCAGCCCAGTAATCGTGCGCCACTTTGCCTAGTTTCAGGGTAACATGATACATCTATGTGGGTTACTGTTGAAATGGGTCCCTATTACTAGGGTTTCCTGCTGGTTAAGTTTGTGGGCCTATATATTCAAATATTTCCTACCTATACGAGATGTACTTAACCCTCCCACCGATTCTAGCATGTTTTCTTAACAATTAAGTTTGTGGGCCTATATTTACTAATATTACCCACCTACACGACGTGTACTTAACCTTCTACTCGTCAAGTCGTGTTGGTTAAGTGGTTCTTATTAACTTAACCTTTCTTGCTTATCATGTTGGATTGGTTAAGTGTGATTTATTAACTTAACCCTGTTCATTTATCAGGTTATATTGGTTAAGTATTTCCCATTTAACTTAACACCATTCGCTTATCAAGTTATATTTGTCAAGTGTCAATAATCAATTCAAGTTAACTTAACCCATCCACCCGTCACGTCATGTTGGTTAAGTGTTTCCTTCTGGTGTTGACTTGACCCTACCTCAAATCATGTTATATTGGTTAAGTATTGTTCTCGTGTTAACTTAACCCTTCCTATACATCATGTTATAAAATTGGTTAAGTGTTTTCCTCTTGTATTACTTAACCCCACCACATGTCATTATATATTTTGGTTAAATGTTACCTTAGTTAACTTAGCCCTATCATCTGCTTAATTGACATGTTACAACGGTCAAGTGTTCTAAATTTGCTTAACCTCACCCACTTGTCTAATGAACATGTTGTAACGTTTAAGTGTTCTAATTTTACTTAACTTCACCAACTTGCCTAGTCAACATGTTATTAGGGTTAAGTGTTTCCCTAATTACTTAACCTCACCATTTCTAGCTTGATTTATTCATGAGCCTTAATTAATTAAATAAAGAACCAACCACTCACATTAGACAGATATTGTTGTGGATACTGGATGTGTCGGTCGGTTCCGGGCAGGTTTACACCACAACTCAGTCTAACCTCGGGTCTTTCTGGGCTTGATGCACTAACCACCCACATTAGACAGGTATTGTTGTGGTCACTGGATGTGCCGGTCGGTTCCGGGCAGTTTTACACCGCAACTCAGTCTAACCTTGGGTTAGGCATACTAAATTTACATATTTACTATTTATGTAAATTTTCCGTAAATCAATTTAGCCTAGATCATATTCATTTGTCATGCAAATTAGCATATTTATATTCTATGCCCAAAACTTGATTTACCTATCAATCAGCCCAACTTGCAGTTTGTACCAATTTAGATTTAATATTCCCCTTTTACAATTCATGCCCAATCTAGATTAATATTCCAATTTACGGTTCATGTCAAAACTAGATTTAATATTCTAGTTTACCGTTTATGCCCAAAACTTGGTTTACACGCCAATTACACACTTTGTGGCCAATTAAATTTATCAATTTATGCCCAAGTCTAATATGCATGTAAATCATCCACTATTATAGCAAATTTAGATTATGCCAACATATTTATTATGCCAAACTAACTTAAATAAGCTACGCCCAATCCCGGCATCATAATCATACATATAACATGATTTCACTAGTTTTATATGTACTCATGAAATGACGCTAATCAAAAGGAATAGGGGATAAGCACAAGAATTGAAATAAAAGATTAAGCATGCAAAAATAATGGCTCCAACAGGTTCAATGTACATAATAGTGAATAGGAATAAACTAGCCAAGTTACACACTAAATATGAGATCCACATAATCAAGGGAATAGGCATAGGTGATTTGGTCCAACATAATGCCAGTTCAAGGTACAACATGATCGGTTAATTGTAACAATGGGAATAGTCATAAGCAACTAACTACAATAGTCATAGGCAATTAACCATAATAGTCATGGACGACTAATCACAATAATTTATTAACCAATGTCATAGGCAATAGTCTCATAGTTATGATTCACAGTTGTAGGCAATAATTTCATAGGCGACAGTTCATGGCCATAGTCTTAGACAAAGGTCTCATAGTCATAGTCATAGTTATAGGCAATAGCTTCATAGGCAACAGTTTCATAGTCATAGTCTTAGGCAAAACCCTCATAGTCATAGTCTTAGGCAAAATTCTCATAGTCATAGTCTTAGGCAAAAGTCTCATAGTCATAGTCGTAAATCAGATCCAAAGACATAGATAGCTTTCGACTTGACATAAGCACGAATCAAAGATAATTAACTTTCAAATTGGTATAGTTCTATATTTTGATTCATCACATTCACAATTCCAATTACGCATTCAAATCTAAGGAATAACCGAACTTACAGTGATCGGTTTAGAAAAGGATTATAAGATCGCGTTGTGGTGATTTGCTATGATTCGCGTGACGTTGCTCGAAGCCGTTGGATTAGCCTTTCCCTTCTTGAAGCTTTAACTTGATTTGAATCTCCAATTTGAAGAAGAATTGTAACTTTTTTTAATGGAGAATAAGATTTATTTTAATTAGGATTGAGGAAGAGTATGGCATAATGAAGTTGTGTGGAGAAAGTGATGTTTGGGGGCGTTTATATAGCGTAGAACACATGAATTTGGTCCAGAAATCAGCCCGGATACATAAAAATGAATTCTGCCTCGGATCTGGAAAGCCAGGGTAGGTCAACCCCTAGTTCGACCTATAGGGGGAGGTCGACCTGGGTCTAGGCGGGAAATTTCCCGCCCAGCCCGCTTCTGGGTTCTGTTTTGAATTTTGAACTCAGTTTCGAGCTGTTTTTAAATTTGAGCTGAAACTTCCGAAGGCCATAACTTCTTCATACGGAGTCCGATTCACGCAAACTCGGACTCTACCTCAAGCAGAATTCCGAGACGAACGCAATGGAATAACCCGTTTCCCTTAATTCTTCTCTTAAAAATTTAGTATACTTTGATTTGTTACATTAACGTTTATAGAAAATACGGAGTGTTACATGCGTCGTACCCTTTCCTTTTTGACGACGAGAATTTACAGACACATTAGGCACTAGATCGGCTCAATCACTTTCATATTGCATATAAATGAGTGTGCATATTTAAGTCAATGGATGTATATTGAATGTGTTATCATATGGATGCTGCATTTGAAATGAATGGTTGTGCACTCATATAGAAATGATATATATCATTAGGATTCTTTTGCATACATAATGGACACATGGCACTATCATGTTTCGCATTAAGGAGGCCAACTGAATCAGTGGACCGCCTGATCTTTACATTAGATAAGGGACATATACACATACTTTTGCATATGTTCATATAGAATTAGAAATCTTTTAAGGACAATGGATTCTTGTGGATGATGGATGAGTAGACGGATGATTAGGTGGTAGGATACATTCTTCTTAACTTGAAGATTTCGGGGACGAAATCCTTTAAGGAGGGGAGAATGTAACAACCCATAATTTTAAAACATGACATAAGGAATAATTAAAGAATACTTAATTTTTATAAGAAGAATTAAGGGAAATCGGTTGCGCCATTGCGTTTATATCGGAATTCTGCTAGGGATAGAGTCTGAGTTTGCGTAAATCGGATAGCGTATGAAGAAGTTATGAGGCTTAGAAGAGATCAGCTTAAAGCAGAATTTAAACTAAAATAATAATTAAAAATCAAAAATGAATTCAAAAATAAAAATCAGCCAAACGTGGGTGTGCTGGAAATCTCCCGCTCTAGGGTGTCGACCCCCCTAGGGGAGTCGACGTAGGTGTTGACCCCCTATTGGGGTGTCGACCCCCCTATAGGGGTCTCAACCCCCATCTGCCCAGAATCTGGCAGACGTGTTTCGGTGTTCTAGGGCTGATGTGTCATTCTGGGATTGGCTGGATGACATGTTTTTCTGGTTTGCATGGTTCAGATGGATCCTAATCTAATCTAAGGGTCCTAATTCACCTAGAGCATCTATAAAATACCCCTAAACCTAACTCTAATCTCATTGTTATTCATCCATGGCGCCTCCATGCTGCTCTAATCTAAATTAACCTAGCCTTTCTTCTCCAACCAAAATCAAAGTAAAGATATAGAGATAGTTTTTCTTCAACAATCCAATTAGAAGATCAGATCTACATCAATCAAGTAGAGATTATTCAAGATCCAAATTGCAACAACAACGCTTACTTTTCTAAGAATCCTATCACTGTGAGTCTATGTCACTTTCATATATAATTAAATTAAAATTAATTGTGATAGGATTGTAAATTGGATCTAATGTATATGCCTGTGAATGAGATGAATCTTACCAAGTTTGTAAATCATTATCTTTTAGATCCATACCCATAAATCTGTCATATGCCTTTCTGATCCAATTTATCATTGTATGTTTGTTTATGTTTCATATGCCTATTCTTATGTTTACGCCAATTTTGATGTTGATTCTCTTCTCCTCTTCTTTTCCTTTTTTATGAGATTAGGCTAACTTCGAACCTAACATATTGTGTTGAGATTTGCATACAAATAATGTTTGAACGATTGGGAAAAGTTTGGGGAAACTTGTAATAAAATAAGATTATTGGCATAAATCAATTTAAGCATAATTGTGTATAAATTGTATACATGAGATTTGGCATAAGTTGGATTGGGCATAATTGGATATAATTTGTATACACGAGGTCTGGCATAAATTGTTAATAACAATGAATGCAAATTAATTTGGGCGTAATTTGGCATAACATGTATACATAAGATTATAGGCCTAATTTGGATTAAAATTATAAACATAATTTAGATTGGAAATTATGGGTAATTGGAATATATTTTAATCCAAGATTTAAAATTGGGACTTGAATCAAGAAAGTGATAATGAACGTGTAAGACATGAGGTTAGATTCGAATTGCGGTATAAGACTATCCGGAACCGCCCGGCACATCTAGCAACCGCAATTTGGTAAACTAATGTCCGAGGTCAAATGCAGAAAAATAGATGCGTAATAATGCAAAGACACGAGGTTGGATTCAGATTGTGGTATAAGCCTGCCCGGAACCGCCCGGCATAGCCAGCAACCGCAAAACGACAATCTAATGTGGGTGGTCTTACAAGATTATGGTTATAATGAAATAATGAACACTTAATCAGGATAAGACATGTGGTAAGACATGAGCATGATAAAAGGGTTAAGTGGATAACATGGGTAGCATGTGAAACATAATTAAAACACTTAACCAAGATGAGACATGTGATTAGACATGAAGATAAAGACCGGGTTAAGTAGGAATTCCTAGTGGGGACCAAGCTTAGGAGGGATGCTTGTGTCAAGTGGGTAGACCCTTTTCAACCAGTAACCCATTTTGCATCTATATGAGCTCGAACTAGGTTGAGGACAGGGACACGCTTACTGGGGTTGATTGTAAGAGGTCAATAAAGAGATAACGATGGCAGTGCAAGTCCAACGGAGTCATGTGCGTGCGTGGGTTCGGGCTGGTAGGTAAGACGTTGTTGCATCGTGTAGGTGTAAACCGTGCCTTTTAGCTGTATCAGGTTGCAACTTTAGGGAGTGATACACCCTACTGTGGGACCAAAATGGGTATCTACGAGTTAGGGAGCCGATCAAATAGGGCGGGTAGTGGGTACAAATAGCGGAGATAGGATAAGGCGGCACCTATGACAGCAGCTAGGAGTACACGAAACTACCATCATCATCATCATCATCATCATCATCATCATCATTATTATTATGTTTAGTAAGAGGGATCAACTTTCAATATGGACCTAGTATTGGTGCAGTGTAGGAGTTATCTTATAGTGATTAGAAGCGCAATCAACATAATATCTTGTTCATCTTGTCATATTTGCTTATGTTACAGTCATCTCTTATGTCCAATTTATGTTCTTATCCTGTTACTTTACTGATTATAATGTTAAAGTCACTAGACTCGCCAGACGTAAGTCTGGCCCTTTTTGTTTTGCCTCTTTTCTTTCCTTTCCCCCCCAGGTCCTCAGGGTGGGACTAGTGGAGCTTGACTTGGATTTCTTTCTCCTTTAAGTGGTTGGAAGTGTTGAAAGTAATGCTCAGCTTTATCTCTTTTCCATTATGGCTATTTGGAGCGGAATTATGGTTTTACTTTTATGTACCCTGATAATAATTTTGTACAAGATGGATATTTGTGTACTTTGCTTTAGTATATGGTTTTAATATTGTAACCAGACATGTTTTGCTTTTCCGCTGCAATGAATAAATTTTGAATTTTCTTAAGTACCATTTTATATACCTATCTTGTGATATTCTGTTCTATACTCTTATAATACTCTATGAAAGTTAATGCATTCCCTTAGTGAGTGACATTAATGGACGTGGGGTATTACAGGCGCTAGTATTGTATTTTGTGTGGAGACAACATTTTGAAGATTACCTCTATTTGTCTATTTGGTGGTACTTATGTTGTGATATGGATCTACTATTCTGCTGTTATGATTCATTCAGTTTACACCGTCTCACCTGTTTATATCATGAGTTATGTTATTATTATAGTTTTTTCCATGCACCGTGAGATATACGACATGTTACTTGGGTTTGATTATTTCAATCTTGATGATCACCTTATATTAGTCGAACACCAGCATAGCACGATTTGTTAAGTGTTAGCTGGTACGGGGCGGTAATCACAGACATTTCCCTCCACCTCTTCACCAAAAGACACTTCTCTTCAACCACTATATAAAGGCCTCTGAAAATGAATGTTTATATCAAGTGTTCTCATTTTCTCTCAATCCTTCTTCTCCAAACATTTGCAAAAGAAATCCATTGCATTCTCTTCCAAACTCCTTGCAAATCGGTACTATTTCACTCTAATTCTTCACCGATTTGCAAACCACATAGTACCATAGTTATGTACTTGAATTCACATCACCCTCTCTTCGAATTCATCTTATTCCTCAAAGAATTCAAAGATATATTTCCATTAGATGCGCATAGGATCATCGTACCAGATCTGCAAGAATTTGTACTGAAGATACAAGTACTTGCCATAATTTGTAGCTGTCGATAAGAATAATATGTTCTTGTAGCCTGTAAAATCAAGTGGTTTTGTCTTGTAGCTCGTGAAACCAAGATTATAATGGTTTTCCTGCCATTTATTGAAAGCAAGCGATTATAGTGGAATCTGCGTGATATAGTGCAAGAATGGATATAGGATTGGTTAATCCGAATTAGTATTAAAACCTTGGTGATATTTACATTACCACATTTTACTTATTTATTCTCTGATTACTTCATTTTGTTTTCAATTTGAGTAAATATAGTTTTATATTCATAAGTAAGTAGTAGTATACATTTCACCACTTCTAGTGTCTAAATAGCCTTAAGGTACTCCAACACTGTGTTTTGGACACCCCAGTTTTCAACATTTGGTATCAGAGCATTAGTTTGAAAAAATTCATAACTTGGTTTTTTAAAATCAAATGGCCAATGACACTAGTAACACATTTTTAATACTTATATAAAAGGTCAATATACCAATACACCTCCTCTTTTTATGGAAATAATTACACTTGTTAGGCATGTAGGATGAAAACTTATTTACAATTAGTATGCTTAGATATTTGGAATGTTACACAAACTAAGTATACTGGAGCCCAGACTAATTTTATGCATAGTGGACTATTGATCAAAAGGAAATTGCATAAAGTAATTCTAAATTAATGAATATATTGTTTTGTTCATTAGATAGTAATGAATTTAATCGAGTGTTTATTTGGTGATTCTGCGTATGAATTTGGAGAACATTGCAAGTCACACATGAAGGCACCGGTAAAGTAAAACAAATAAGGATATCTATGCTGACCAACCAGTTTCAACTCTTTCAAATGAAACCAAATGAGTCTATTTATGATATGTATTGTAGATTTCAAGATATAGTACATGCCCTAATATCATTAGCAAAGATAATTAATAAAGACGACCAAGTTAGAAAGATCTTGAATTCACTTTCTGGTGAAGAGGATTTGAAGACTCTGGCAATCGAAATATCCAACGATGTTAGTACTATGAAAATAGATGGTTTAATTGGTAATTTAATATCCTTTGAAGTAAAGTTACAGGTTAGAAAAGAGACTCAAGAAAATTAGAATGAAGCAATGGAGGCAGTTAGCAAATAAGAATGAGGAAATTCATTTCATCACTAGGAATTTTAGGAAATTGTTGAAATAATGAAATAATGAAAAACGAACAAGCTTCGGAAAATTAACATCAATAATTCCTAGAATGGAAATATTGTTAAGTGTTCTGAATGTGATAAACCCGGTCACTTGAAAAGAGACATTCAAAATCCGAAAAACCTTTTCAACCACTTTCAGTGAGAAGAGAAAATAGGCTTTCAATGCAACATGGGATGACTCAAATACATCATCAAGTGATAGGGATTCAGAAATAGAAAATGTCAATATGTGCTTCATCGCAAGGTTGACCAAGTATGGAACTTTAGTAAAGAAATTACTAATGTTTTGAATGATATGCATTAGGGATATAAAATACTTAGGAAAGAATATAACAATAGTTTGGTGGAAATAGATAGATTAGAAATATTTAATGAAAGGTTAACTAAAGAAAATCAATGTCCACAAGATGAAATTGAAAGACTTAATGGGTATAATGATGAAAACGATTTGACAATTGGAAGTTTTGGAAAAATAAAAAGCAAAATGAATCCTTAGTATTATAAAATCTTTCAATGATGTCACAGATCACTGATCTGAATGACAAAATAACTTCTGTGGAAAATGTTATTTTTGACTGTAGTAAAGATTTTAACAAAATGAAAACTGATATTGATAAATTTAAAAACAAGAAGGAAAATATAGAAAAATTATAATCTACAACTAACACAATAGGAATAAACATGGACTTGGATATACCCATATGGCTGAATAAAAAAAACAATACTCAATGTACTAAGTTTGTTAAGGCTACCAAGTTCAAACAAAAACTTAGGAAATTATAGTTAAAACCTCCAATTCGGTTCATTAATTTATGGGTTCCAAAAAGGTGGGATGCCATTGAAAAATATAATATGTATTGATAATTTTATTAACAAGGTTCATTTATATAACGATTATATTTTGAAAGGATATTAAAACTCATCATATGTTTGGCATTCCAAAACTTAACCCAGTGGACCTCAAAATAAAAAGGGTACCACTATGCAAATTTTATAATTTTTCAAATACCAAATAACGGATGTTCAAAGCATATGACAAGAAATCTATTAGATCTTGGATAAATATATAAAGGATTTGTTATTGGCATTGGCAAAATTGGTAACTCTAAAACTCTTATAATTATTAGATAAATTTTATTTCATGTTTTGAATTTAGTTTGTTTTCCTCTTGTATTTTATTTATATGCATTTATCTCTATATAACAAACTCTACATATTGTCTAGCAGTGAGTTAAACGACTCTTTTTAACCTTTTTGTTGATGACAAACGGGAGAAAAGAAATAAATATACTAGAAAAAATGATAAGGGTAGTGCATATAGTTAGGGGGAGTCAAATATCAGAGTATTATAATTTATCTCTCAAATATTTATATGGCTGTCATCATCAAAAATGAGGAGATTGTCAATAACCTAGGTATTGATTTTGATGACAACAACATAAATATTACTACTAACCTATGAAGCTAAATCCCCGCTAAAGCCCCCGTAAAATCCCTACTATAGCTCATAGCACTCTTCAGTCACTACGCTATTTCAGTTTAGCGCCGATGAATAGTTGATCCGCTTTCAGCCCAACTATTTCCTGCTGCATCCACTAAATCAAGGCTTTTTAGTACCTGCTTTAGCAATATTAATATACCGTCTTGATTTGACTAGTCCTCTTTTTAAAAAAATCAAAAAATTTAATGTAAAGAGGTAATTTTAATACATAAGTGCTCAATATATTATAGAAATCTATTAAAATCATTAAATCTAGCATGTGTGACCATGATATTCTTTGATTTTGTTATACAAGAATAATTAATGTTAGTTTCTTCTACATATATAATGTAAGAATGATAATTAATTAATTTTAAATATTATTTTTCACATATAATGAACGTTTTTGTGCCTCCGCTGTATCCCTGCTTTATCCCTACTACACCTTTTTGCACATTTGTCGTTATAAAACCGCTAAGTGCTTTAATTGCCTAGCTACTAACGTATCTCCATGGTATGCAGTCATATCAAATATATTATGGATACTTTTACGGAGGTAAACAAGAATACAATGAAACAAATGAATTATAAAATAAGGATAATCAGAACAATTAAAGAACAAAACCATATTAGAGAAGAATTGTGAAAGATAAAGGAGTTTGAAGTGATGAGAGTTAGTTGAACCTTAGAATACCTTGTTAAAAATCTCCCGACAATTATACTCGAATATCATCAACCAATGATCTCAACCAAGTCACAAAAATCCAAAAATATAAGGTAATTTGAAATGCGCTGAAAATTTGCAACACTTATTAGTGTTGTTGTCCATTTTCCAACACATCTGTGACAAAATGGGAGTACATAGTATATCAGCATACTAGTCATTTTTCAGAATTTCAATTTTTTGGAGAGACAATTCGCTCCACCTCTTCACCAGAAGACACTTCTCTTTAACCATTAAAGGCCTCTATAAAAAAATTATATTAAAAATTCTCAGTTTTTTCTTATTCCTCCTTCTCCAAACATTTGCAAAAGAAATCCATTGCATACTCGTCCAATCTCCTTGCAAATTGATACCATTTCACTCCAATTCTTCATCAATTTACAAACCACGCAATATTAGAGAGTTGCACTTGAATTCAAACCATTCTCTCTTTGATTTCATCTTATTCCTAAAAGAATTTGAAGATATATTGCCATTAGGGATCTATAAGATCATCATACTAGATCTACAAGAATTTGTATTGAAGGTATGACTACTTGTAAATGTTTGATATTGTTGATAAGGAGAAGATGTTCGTGTAGCCTGTAAAAATAAGAGGGTATATCTTGTAGCATGTGAAACCAAGATTATAAAGGGGTTCTTCCCACCTTTAGAAAGAAAACGATAGTAGAAAAGTGATGCATGATACGCTACAGGACTGAATGTAGGATTGATTAATCCGAACCAATATATAAATTCGTATGCTTTTTACGTTATCACATTTACTTTATTACTTACTTATTATATGATTACGTCTTTTTATTTGCAATTTAAGTAAATGAAATTTTATATTCATAAGTAAATAGTTAGTACACATTTCACTGCTTCTAGTGTCTAAATAGCCTTAAGATCCAACACTGTGTTGTGGACACCCCATTATCCACGTGTAACACCCCACACCCGCTACGGTCACTCACTAAGGGAATGCCGTAACATCGGTGGAGTATTTTAAGTGAATATAGAACAGAAAAATTACAACAAGACAGATATAAGTAATACTTGAGAATTTAAAACATCATTTCATTTCAGCGGAAAGTAGAACATGTTTGGTTACACCAAAACCATAAATAAGAGTCAAGTACATAGTATCCATCCTGATAAAAACAAAAGTACATAATCCCACTACATAACCTAATAGCCATAATAGAAAAGATAAACTGAGCTTTACATCCACGGTTCAAGCTCCAAACGATAGATAAAGCAGTTTGGTCAAAGCCCACTAGTGCTAGGCCCACTCTGAAAAAACCCTGAGGGTTGGGAAAAAGATAAAGAAACAACGGGGTCAGACATAAGTCTGAGTGAGTCCTATAACCCTAACAATACAATCATTAAAGTAATTAGGGTACGATATACACAAGGTACGGTACCTCTGGGGATAATGGCTACACTAAGTAGCCAACTAAACACAGGATGTACTAAGATAACTGAAAAGACGCATTTATCCACCCAAGGATAATTACTAGATTGCACCACCCCAGATCTACCCATCCAAGGATAATTCCTACACTGCACCACACCAGTTCTACCCACCCAAGGGTAATTCCTACTTAAAGGTTGATCCCACTAAGTGTACTTAGTAATTTTACCCAGTAGTTTCTTGTACCCCTAGCTGACTACATAGGTGCCGTCTGCCCCTATCTCCACTAGGTATACCCACTACCCCCAAGCGATCGGCTCCCTACCGTAGATACTCGTGCTGGCCCCACAGTGGGGTGTATCATTCCCCAAAGTGGCAACCCGATAATCACTGGTGCACGGCTTATACCTACACGATGCAACAACGTCTTACCTACCAGCCCGGGTCCACACACGCATATGAAACCCGTTGGACTTGCGTTGCCACCGCTACCCCGTTTTGGCCTCTTATAGTCAAGCCCAATATGCGTGTCCCGTCCTCGACCCGGGTCGAGCCCACAAAGATACGTTTGGGATATTGGTTGAAATGGGCCCCCACAAGCTACTACTTAAGCTTGCCATTTTATCTACTTAACCCGTTAACCATGTTCACCTACGTGTTACAAATTTTTGGTTAAGTCTTTTAATTATATTTTAGTTGCCACTTAAGGCCCCCACAAGCTACTACTTAAGCTTGTCATTATATTTCAATTGCCACTTAAGGCCCCCACAAGCTACTACTTAAGCTTGTCATTTAATTATATTTCAATTGTCACTTAAGGCACCCACTAGATTTCCATATGCCACCCAAGGCACTCACTTGATTCCCACATGCCACCCAAGGCACTTACTTAAACCTTTAATCATGTTTAATTACATGTTCCACTTTGGTTAAGTATTCTAATCGTATTTTCTATTGCCACCCAAGGCAACCCACTAGTTCCCTCATGCCACCCAAGGCACCCCCACTAGTTACTACATGCCACCCAAGGCACCCACTTAACCCCTCATGCCCCTCCACATGCTAATTTGGTTAAGTGTTTCTTAATTAATTAAGATCGTGACCTTTGTAAATACCTCTCACATTAGACTGTCTTTTATGGCAGCTGGATATGCCGGTTGGTTCCGGGCAGCCTTACACCATAACAGAGTCTAACCTCGTGTCTTTACACTTGTCACGTATTTAGTTTATGACTAAGACCTCTCACATTGGGCCAATCATTTGTAGCCGCTGGATTTCCCGGTCGGTTCCGGGCAGTCTTATGCTACAAAAGGGTCCAACCTCGTGTCTTAGTAGATTAATTACACCTAATTAATCACCCCCATAATTTGTATTAATTATCCCTAATTAATTACAAATATTTAAGAATATGGGTAGACCTAACTCAATAGGTAAATTCCCAATTCCATAATATGGGTAGACCTAACTTAATAGGTAAATTCCCAATTGTGTCCATCCACTTTACGGTATGTTTAATCATACCCACTTCACATAATTTTATGTGTTCATTGATTTTTACCCCATCGTTCCCACGTAAATACGTTAACATGACATACTTCAAAAGAGAAGATTCATCATACACACAATGGGTTCAACTTAGCGTATCATTAGCATTGTCATGGGTTTAAAAGGTGTCAACTTGTATATATGACCATAAACCCAACTTGCATAAATAACCAACCCAACTTGCATGAATCACATATGTCATAGGGATGGTAACTTACTTAAATGTTCATGTCATAGACCTATCATAAAGGTGTCAACTTGCATACATGTCATAGGTCTAAAAAGGATGAACTTGCACATGGACTTATGTCATACATAGAGGCAACTTGTATATGAACTTGCATCATAACTTGCATATGAACTTGCATCATAACTTGCATATGAACTTGCATCATAACTTGCATATGAACTTGCATCATAACTTGCATATGACCAAATACTTAGCATGCACAAAACCCAATACTTAGCATGCATAAAACCAATTACTTAGCATGCACAAAACCAAATACTTAGCATGCATAAAACCAATTACTTAGCATGCACAAAACCAAATACTTAGCATGCATAAAACCAAATACTTAGCATGCATAAAACCAAATACTTAGCATGCATAAAACCAAATACTTAGCATGCATAAAACCAAATACATAACTTGCATAGCATGTTACATATAACTTGCATATGATCTCACATATAGTTTGCATAACATGTTACATATGCATAAATGTTCAACATAGTGTTTTGCATAGTGAGCATCATAAAACATAACATCAAACTTGCATATGGCATAAAACTTGCAAAACACACAACATACACTATACTAAACTTGCATAAACACATTGATTCCACAAACATAGCCATATCTTATCACATCCTACCATAATCAATTTAACAATTGATTATTAAAGCTATAGGAACTCACCACTAAGCTCCCATAAGCAAACCCTTGCCACAAATTACCCAAAAACTCTAGCCTTGAACATAAAGCTTGCAACTTGATGATGAATGCAAGCTAATGATCCCTTATACAACTCAAAGATGCTTGTATGCACATGAAAGCCTTCATAGAAATAGTTTAGAAATAGGATGGAGGCTAGGGTTTTGGGTGGAGGCCATGATCATAGAAAATTTTGGCATAGTTTAGTTAGGAGATAGGATTATGATCATTTAGGGTTAGCTTAGGGTCTTATTTATAGGATTAGGCAAGTGTTTTAGGCCCTTAGATCAACCCTAGGTTAGATTAGGACCATCAGATCTCGGAAGCTTCTAGAGAACAGCCCAAAACACAGCCAATCCCTTAAAATGGTGCACCAGGTTAGACCTGACGGGCACCCCCTGTCGACACCCAAGTCGACAGGGCAGTCGACTTGGTCCTAGCCAAGTCGACTGCCCAGTCGACAGGGCTGTCGACTTGGGTAGGTAGGCGGGAATTTTTCCCCCCTCCGCCCAATGGCTCCAATTTCAAAATTTAAACCTGAATTTTAAATCTGTTTTGAACTTTGAATTTTCTGTAAACTTCATTGGGCCATAACCGGGCCATACGGACTCCGATTTACGAAAACTCGGACTCTATTTTGCGTATTTTTCCGAGACAAACGCAATGACGCAGCCCGTTTCCCCCAATTCTCACATCTGAGATTATTTATTCTGTAATTAGTGAATTCTAGCATTAACCGAAATTCGGGGTGTTACATTCTCCCCTCCTTAAGGGATTTCGTCCCCGAAATCTCTAAGCTAAGGAGAATGCATATCCTACCATCCAAACAACCATCTACTCAATTCATCAAACACGAGCATCCATTGTCCTTAAAAAAAATTCTAATGATGTATGAGCATATGCAAAAAAAGTGTGTGTATATGTTCCCTATCTAATGTATGAACATATGCAAACCATGATAGTGCCATGCATCCATTATGTATGCGAGAGAACCCTATCGACACATACAATATCTACATGAGTGCACAATCATTCACCAAAATGCATCATCCATGTGATAACACAACCATTATACATCCATTAATATAGTTACCTACACACAATTTTATGCAATATGCAATATGAAGTGATTGAGCCGATCTAGTGTCTAGAGTGTGTGTATATGCATCCACGAGCAACCACTAGCAAACACTTGCATCCACATGCATCCATCAATCATAACATGTCTCAAACACATGTTTCAGCCATAGGTTTACCCTATCTAAAGGTCAAAGATACTTACGAGAGGACATACTAAAGATAAGATAAGCACTAGACAAACGATAAAGGAGACATTTAAAGGACATACCCTCAAAAAGGAATGGGTATTTCGAACGCATCTTCGCTTCTGTCTCTCAAGTAGTATTGCTCTCTCCTTCTCCCTTTTCACTTTGACCAGTCGAACCTCTCTGTTTCTCAACTTCCTAATCTCTGACCCAAGGATGCGGGTAGGAGCTCGTCGAATAATCACATCACGCTCTACCTTTACTTCTTTAAGCCAGCTCGGCTCTACCGCCTCTGCGGTCTCATGTAGACACTTCCTCACATGGAATACATCATGCACACCACTAAGTCTGTCGGGCAACTCCATCAATGGAAGATGCTCTTCCCATGTACCTCCAAAATCCAAGATACATAGCCTCAGAAGGTCTTCTAAAATACAATTCACCCTCTCGGTCTGACCGTCCGTCTGAGGATGATATGCGGTACTCAAACACAACTGAGTCCCTACCGCCTCTTGCAAACCCTTCCAAAACTCTCTAGTGAAGGTAGGATTTCGATCGCTCACTATACTGGAAGGTACATCATGCAATCTAATAATCTCTCGAATGTAAACTGAAGTTAGCCATGGAGCAGTTCTCTTACTTTTTACGGGTATACAATGGGCGCTCTTAGTAAGTCTGTCTACTACCACCCAGATTCCCGTATTACCCTTCCTCGATCTTGGTAATCCATCGAGACACTATCCCATTTCCATAGCGGAACCTCCAATGGGTGAAGCAACCCGCCGGGTTTCTTCTACTTCGCTTTCACTTACTAGCACACCAAGCATCTAGCGACATACTCGGCCACATCTTTCTTCATACCGGCCCAAAAGAAAATTCGCTTCATGTCTTGGTACATCTTGTCCCCACCCGGATGAATGGTCATTTTCGACCGATGTGCATCAACAAGTATAGCCTTCCTCAAACCCTCGTTTGTGGTACACAAAGTCTACCGTCTCTACACAACCACCCCTTACCATCTAGGGTGTACCTACTCAAATGGCTGGACGACCCCCTCCTCATGAGCTTCTCTACTAACTCATCCAACTGTGGGTCGTCTCGCTGTGCCTCGTCCATTCATCCCAAAAGAGTAGGCCTAACCTCCAAGGAGGCTAGCAAACCGGGTACAAAATCAACGGAAGGTCTAAAGCCAAACATCGAAACAAATTCCAAGCTCCGTCGTTCAACGGACAATGAACTCAAGGACAACCTTTTTCTACTTAAGGCGTCCACCACCACGTTACCCTTGTCATGGGTATACGCTATCTCAAACTCATAGGATGTTAAGAATCCCATCCAAAATCATCACAACTGTCCCTCTCTCACGCAGACCACCCTAGTCGAACTTGACATCCCCCAAATGCAAGCCCCAAAGGCCTAAACCAATATCAGACAAACACCCAAGGGATATCTCCTTCGAGCTCAGACGACCTACGTGAGATGATACTAGTAAAAATGGCTATGTAATTAAGCCTTTAACCAACTTTGGATGTCCTCGCCAGTCTCGCTCCAAAACCACCGTTTTTTCATAACTGTCTTTGCTCAACCTGCCAAGCACACACGAAAACTTATTTCGCTCCTAGAAAAGACCCAGATGTCACGAACTTATTTAGGTACTCCCTGAACACCCTTCTCATCAAATCAACAAAGTATGCGGGGGCGTTCGTCAAACCAAATGGCATCACCAGCCACTCATAAAAAAAATCATCCGGAGTCCTAAAGGCAGTCTTCTCTATACTATCCTCATCCACTCTCAACTGATGAAACCCCGTGGCTAAGTCCTACTACAAAAACACTGAGGCGCCAACCAACTGATCAAAGAGATCATCAATCCTCGGCAATGGGTGTCTATTCTTCTTTGTGAGTTTATTTAGTTCTCTTTAGCCTACACAAAGTTTGAGGGACCCATCCGCCTCCGTGGCAAAGACTACTGGAGGACCCCACTCCGATATACTTCGTCTTATGAACCCCTTCTCAAGCAAATCGCCTACTTGCTTATGGAGTTCCTTCCTCTCACGAGGAGCCATGTGGCATCCTGGCCAAGATACTGGTTTGGCATTGTCTACCAGATATATTCGGAAGTCAATCTCCCACTCCGGAGGTAAGCCCTTCACCTCCTCAAACACATCCGAGTATTCTCGGACCACTCTAACAGATCGCAAACTCTTGACCGACGTGTCACGCGATTCTAGATAACTTAGCATAACAGATTCCATGGGATTACAAAAGATCTCGAGAGTGTTACCCAAGCGGGTCATAAGCCTAACAACTCTCCCTTCAAAATCAAGAACGACACACCTACTAGATAACCAGTCCATGCCCAAAACTAACCCATAGCTCGTGAAGCCTAAAAAGCATCACATCTAGACTCAACGCTAAGTATAGCAACTTTCAAACCCAAACACATCATGGAGCCCCAATTGGGTTTGAAACAACTAAGGGATCATCTACTAACTGGTGTCTAAGTGCAGTGACTCAACTAACAATGATGAGATAAACGAACTTGATGCGTTAGAATCAAATAAAGTCCGAATTGAATAATAAAGAAATCCAAATTCTAACCTATACGGTCCTATCCCCATATGGTACCCCAGTCGTGAGGGAACACAACCACCCTCCAGGAGATTCCGTACCTTGCCCTTTCCTCTTTGGACAATCCTAATAAGATGTCCTATTCCTCCCAAAAGGATAACTATTCGCCTTCTTCATCCCATTCTCCACTCGTAACCTCCCACCAATGAGGTTTCATCCTTCCTTAACCAAACAAATATTTGAGCCTTCCTCCCATCGTCTATCCAATAGATACCTACCAGTCCTCCTCCTTCTTGAACCAACTTCTAATCTGACTATCGTCTAAGTCCCTTGAAGTGGTTTTCCATTCTTATCAATCTTAGAAAGATCATCTATACACGGAGGGTAAACTCAAGACGAGAGAGGAAGAGATTCAAAACGGAGAATTCGAAAGATATAGATATGGCTATTGGGGATTATGCTTTTCTTTCAAAAACGTTTCTCTTAAAAGACATGTTTTTGAAAATACTCCTTTCAAAAATATTCTTAGAAAGAAGTTTTTCTAAAAAATTTATCTGTTCTGTTAACCTTAAGCTCTGATACCACGTGTAACACCCCACACCCGCTACGGTCACTCACTAAGGGAATGCCGTAACATCGGTGGAGTATTTTAAGTGAATATAGAACAGAAAAATTACAACAAGACAGATATAAGTAATACTTGAGAATTTAAAACATCATTTCATTTCAGCGGAAAGTAGAACATGTTTGGTTACACCAAAACCATAAATAAGAGTCAAGTACATAATATCCATCCTGATAAAAACAAAAGTACATAATCCCACTACATAACCTAATAGCCATAATAGAAAAGATAAACTGAGCTTTACATCCATGGTCCAAGCTCCAAACGATAGATAAAGCAGTCTGGTCAAAGCCCACTAGTGCTAGGCCCACTCTGAAAAAAACCTGAGGGTTGGGAAAAAGATAAAGAAACAACGGGGTCAGACATAAGTCTGAGTGAGTCCTATAACCCTAACAATACAATCATTAAAGTAATTAGGGTACGATATACACAAGGTACGGTACCTCTGGGGATAATGGCTACACTAAGTAGCCAACTAAACACAGGATGTACTAAGATAAATGAAAAGACGCATTTATCCACCCAAGGATAATTACTAGATTGCACCACCCCAGATCTACCCATCCAAGGGTAATTCCTACACTGCACCACACCAGTTCTACCCACCCAAGGGTAATTCCTACTTAAAGGTTGATCCCACTAAGTGTACTTAGTAATTTTACCCAGTAGTTTCTTGTACCCCTAGCTGACTACATAGGTGCCGTCTGCCCCTATCTCCACTAGGTATACCCACTACCCCCAAGCGATCGGCTCCCTACCGTAGATACCCGTGCTGGCCCCACAGTGGGGTGTATCATTCCCCAAAGTGGCAACCCGATAATCACTGGTGCACGGCTTATACCTACACGATGCAACAACGTCTTACCTACCAGCCCGGGTCCACACACGCATATGAAACCCGTTGGACTTGCGTTGCCACCGCTACCCCGTTTTGGCCTCTTATAGTCAAGCCCAATATGCGTGTCCCGTCCTCGACCTGGGTCGAGCCCACAAAGATACGTTTGGGATATTGGTTGAAATGGGCCCCCCACAAGCTACTACTTAAGCTTGCCATTTTATCTACTTAACCCGTTAACCATGTTCACCTACGTGTTACAAATTTTTGGTTAAGTCTTTTAATTATATTTTAGTTGCCACTTAAGGCCCCCACAAGCTACTACTTAAGCTTGTCATTATATTTCAGTTGCCACTTAAGGCCCCCACAAGCTACTACTTAAGCTTGTCATTTAATTATATTTCAATTGCCACTTAAGGCACCCATTAGATTTCCACATGCCACCCAAGGCACTCACTTGATTCCCACATGCCACCCAAGGCACTTACTTAAACCTTTAATCATGTTTAATTACATGTTCCACTTTGGTTAAGTATTCTAATCGTATTTTCTATTGCCACCCAAGGCAACCCACTAGTTCCCTCATGCCACCCAAGGCACCCCCACTAGTTACTACATGCCACCCAAGGCACCCACTTAACCCCTCATGCCCCTCCACATGCTAATTTGGTTAAGTGTTTCTTAATTAATTAAGATCGTGACCTTTGTAAATACCTCTCACATTAGACTGTCTTTTATGGCAGCTGGATATGCCGGTTGGTTCCGGGCAGCCTTGCACCATAACAGAGTCTAACCTCGTGTCTTTACACTTGTCACGTATTTAGTTTATGACTAAGACCTCTCACATTGGGCCAATCATTTGTAGCCGCTGGATTTGCCGGTCGGTTCCGGGCAGTCTTATGCTACAAAAGGGTCCAACCTCGTGTCTTAGTAGATTAATTACACCTAATTAATCACCCCCATAATTTGTATTAATTATCCCTAATTAATTACAAATATTTAAGAATATGGGTAGACCTAACTCAATAGGTAAATTCCCAATTCCATAATATGGGTAGACCTAACTTAATAGGTAAATTCCCAATTGTGTCCATCCACTTTACGGTATGTTTAATCATACCAACTTCACATAATTTTATGTGTTCATTGATTTTTACCCCATCGTTCCCACGTAAATACGTTAACATGACATACTTCAAAAGAGAAGATTCATCATACACACAATGGGTTCAACTTAGCGTATCATTAGCATTGTCATGGGTTTAAAAGGTGTCAACTTGTATATATGACCATAAACCCAACTTGCATAAATAACCAACCCAACTTGCATGAATCACATATGTCATAGGGATGGTAACTTACTTAAATGTTCATGTCATAGACCTATCATAAAGGTGTCAACTTGCATACATGTCATAGGTCTAAAAAGGATGAACTTGCACATGGACTTATGTCAAACATAGAGGCAACTTGCATATGAACTTGCATCATAACTTGCATATGAACTTGCATCATAACTTGCATATGAACTTGCATCATAACTTGCATATGAACTTGCATCATAACTTGCATATGAACTTGCATCATAACTTGCATATGACCAAATACTTAGCATGCACAAAACCCAATACTTAGCATGCATAAAACCAATTACATAGCATGCACAAAACCAAATACTTAGCATGCATAAAACCAATTACTTAGCATGCACAAAACCAAATACTTAGCATGCATAAAACCAAATACTTAGCATGCATAAAACCAAATACTTAGCATGCATAAAACCAAATACATAACTTGCATAGCATGTTACATATAACTTGCATATGATCTCACATATAGTTTGCATAACATGTTACATATGCATAAATGTTCAACATAGTGTTTTGCATAGTGAGCATCATAAAACATAACATCAAACTTGCATATGGCATAAAACTTGCAAAACACACAACATACACTATACTAAACTTGCATAAACACATTGATTCCACAAACATAGCCATATCTTATCACATCCTACCATAATCAATTTAACAATTGATTATTAAAGCTATAGGAACTCACCACTAAGCTCCCATAAGCAAACCCTTGCCACAAATTACCCAAAAACTCTAGCCTTGAACATAAAGCTTGCAACTTGATGATGAATGCAAGCTAATGATCCCTTATACAACTCAAAGATGCTTGTATGCACATGAAAGCCTTCATAGAAATAGTTTAGAAATAGGATGGAGGCTAGGGTTTTGGGTGGAGGCCATGATCATAGAAAATTTTGGCATAGTTTAGTTAGGAGATAGGATTATGATCATTTAGGGTTAGCTTAGGGTCTTATTTATAGGATTAGGCAAGTGTTTTAGGCCCTTAGATCAACCCTAGGTTAGATTAGGACCATCAGATCTCGGAAGCTTCTAGAGAACAGCCCAAAACACAGCCAATCCCTTAAAATGGTGCACCAGGTTAGACCTGACGAGCACCCTCTGTCGACACCCAAGTCGACAGGGCTGTCGACTTGGTCCTAGCCAAGTCGACTGCCCAGTCGACAGGGCTGTCGACTTGGGTAGGTAGGCGGGAATTTTTTCCCCTCCGCCCAATGGCTCCAATTTCAAAATTTAAACCTGAATTTTAAATCTGTTTTGAACTTTGAATTTTCTGTAAACTTCATTGGGCCATAACCGGGCCATACGGACTCCGATTTACGAAATCTCGGACTCTATTTCGCGTATTTTTCCGAGACGAACGCAATGACGCAGCCCGTTTCCCCCAATTCTCACTTCTGAGATTATTTATTCTGTAATTAGTGAATTCTAGCATTAACCGAAATTCGGGGTGTTACATATAATCTGATTTACTATGCTACTGCCAATACGGAGTGGTTCTCGGATAATAATCCAATCGGTCTCTCCATGTTGACAACGATACTGGCAAATACTTCGATAGTTGGTTATTTAACTATCGAAGAAAAACAAACACTCATTCAAAGCATCAAACATATCACTGGGCCTCTTAATTAATATTTCATTAATTAAATCACTTCTTCATTTCCTTACCAATATTTGTTAACCAAATATTTTCAAAAATCCTCTTGGCCTTTTACACTATTTGGAAAACATTTCCATATATCGCCTTCTATTATTTTCTATACTTAGAAAATATATTCTATACTTAGAGAATATATTCTATTTATTATTGGAAAACATTCCCGTTACTACTTCCTTTTACAATCATTCATTTCTATTCTTAGGAAACGTTCATTATTATATTTTCAAAATTCCACTTACTTGGGTTAGAATGAATGTTGTGTAAAACATCGTTACAACAACCCAAAATACTGCATTCAACCAAACCTTATTCAAACGTTGATCTTTGAAACTGAATCTTGCTATTTATTGGTAAATAATGAATTCAATCAAGTTGGGGTATAATTACCTCTCAGACCTTGACTGAAAACATCCTTAACTTCAAAATGGACAAGACTAATTATCTCGAATAAATCAACACCATAAAAACCAATTATCCATTTTTAAACCTTTATATGTTTCCCTTTCTATTTTTACCAGATTTAATTCTAGATTTCCTTTGTGTTTATAATATTCTATTTTAAGTTCGTTTCCTTATCGAATTTTATATATATCGGTATATTTATTTCTAATTATCAATTTTCTCGAAAAATATTCTCACTCCTTAAATTTTCGGAAAATTTCGCCAGCACCTCCTTTGTACCGGTCGATAGCTCAAACTCCAACTCGCGTCTCTAGGCCCTTTCCATTCAAAAAGAAAATCAAAAAGCCAAGTGGCTTGCCGATTCGGCATATAAAATCTTATATGGAATTTAAACATGTACCTTTTTGTGGGGCACCCAAATTAAAATCTTCATACACTTTATTCCAATCCTGCTTAACATATATCTAACCATTTTTATTTTTGTTCCAACTCCATCCTATCACTTTTAACTCTGTTCACTAATTTATTTGTTAAGTAGCTATTTTTGCCTATTCCACTTTTTATTTAAACATATCACATTCAAATATTTTTAATTTACTTATTAACCAATTAAATTCCATTTTTCAACTCAAGTTTTATATTCGATTTCGATTATAAATTCTCAAATCTCATTTACTTATTCATAGCCTAATTTCGTATCAAAACTCTATTAACTAATTATTCTTCAAATCAGTTAATCCTATTAAATAATTAAAGATCTGATTTGGTTTCAAAAATCAGTCCATTTACTCCACTTGAATTCATATTTATTTTAGAACTCAAATCTAGATTTTTCTAATGGAAATTTGGATTTTATTTTCTTAAAATCCTTTTATTTATTCAAATAAACCGTTATGGTTTAATAATGGTTTCGACGCTGTTTTTCTTAAAATTTGATTTTGACATAAATCAAAATCTATAAGACGAAATCCATATTTTTTTCTTCCATTAGAAAATTATTATTCAACCGGTCCTAACGATTCTTGTTTCAAAGAATTCTGACTTAAATTGAGTTCTATATACTCAATTAAAATTTGAAATGCCAAATTACAAACTACTGTGCTGCGGCGAGTTTGTTTTAATTATATTTAAATATAAACGTTTAAACTTTGTTTATAAATAATTTTCAATTCCATTCTAATATATTTTAATATAAATTAAACCAATTTTCCAAATTCAACTTAATATTTCTAATTTTCCATAACTGTGGATTATTTTAAAATTCAACTATAATTTAATTATAATTGAATCATTTATACTGAAATCTAATTCCTTTAAAAATAAATTATTTATAATATTCAATATAATCAAATTCTAAATTTTAAATCCTTAGATTTATCTCAATTCCGTTTATATTTCCAATTCTAAAATAAAATATTTCAACCCCTTTTTTGAAAAGATTTCCAATTCACATTTAAATTCATACATGAATTTAAAATCCCAAATTTATCCTATGATAATTTTCTTACTAAATTTGCAGACATCGTTTATAATTTTAACTTCCTGGTTTTATATATTTAAACATGTTTTATTTCAAATCTACTTTTAACCCAATACCTATTTTAGAATATTTTATTGATTTTAACTTATATATATATATATACAGTGAATCTATTTTCATAATTAAAATTTAAACTTTTATTTAATACAATCCTAAATTTTTTTTGAAAATATTTATTTAAATAAATTCGATCTAGTCGAATTCAAATCATACATTGATAAGATTTTATTTTAATTCAATTTACCTTCTGAATATCAGAATAGATTTATCAATTCTCTTTGAACAAATTTCGATTTCCCTTTTTAAATTCACATATGAAATTAGACTTCCCAAATTATCCAAATGATAAAATATTCATTTCAGTTATAAACACTATATATAGATTCACTTAAATTCCTAGCATTATTTAATTTATAAACACGCTTATAAATTCACTTTAATTTCTGCGTTATTTAATTTATAAACATCATTTATAAATCCAATACTTGTTTTTATTACTCAAAACAAGTTAATATTTCTTAGCCCATTCAAAATTCAAATTCTATTTTTTTAAATAGATTTCCCCTATTAAATCTCAGAATCCCTTTTCACGATATTTTTATATATCAGTGTTTAGGCCCAGTGATATTTTAAACATTCAAAACATCCAATTATTGATCATAAGTTTACAGCGGTATTTGTTGGCAACAACATCATGGAGGCAGTCAATCAAAATAGATTGATCTTAAATCTGACTTCTGACATATCATATATGGTAATATATGGACAAACAAATAAATAATAAATTTTGAGGAATCCAGTTGGATCCCTCCAACCTGTTTTTCTTACATCCACAGACGTTAGCCAACATAGATAATACCCATCCTGCTTCGAGGCATGATATCGGAGTATAGAAGTTCATCCACTATCATATTGTGGGGTGTATAAAGTCATCCCTAACGATACCGCGGGCATTCGCTAATGGTACTGCGGGAAATATCCAACCACCAATATATATTAATAGCCACAAACAACAAGCATAAATAACAAATATATATATATATATTAGGAAACACTAATAAACAATTTATAAACGCATCCAAGCAACCAACAATTTATTTTAATGATAAAAATAAATTTAAATAAATTTCTGAGTGAGAATTACTCACCTGATTTTGAATTTCGTGATCCGTTCCAATTCCAATTTTAATTCCTGATTATGAAACCCTCAGCTACAAATCTCTCGACTGTCTCTATTCAATAAAAGTCTTCTATATATTTTAATTTGACACTAATTAGCTAACAAGACTTTACATATATACATATACACAAAGTATGTGGATTTAAGCATGAAATAATTATAATTAATTACCCTAGTCCTCCTGTTTAATACTTCTTCCGTTACTCTACATACCAACACCCTGCTTCAGAAATTTCCCAAACGACCTTCCACTTTACATACCCAGAGCTCAATGCAATCTTCCCCTGAATTTGCCAAATATCCCACTTAACCTCACCATCAATAAAATATGTATCGATAATAAGAATGAATCAAGTGTAGCGAATCACTTAACCCATACATGCTTCTGAATTCTGTTGCATACATGCGTTCCATTTTTGTGTGTGTGTATATATATATATTCAAACAAATACCCAGACTTTATCACCCCCAAAAACAGGCTGATCACCCTGCACCTCCTCGACATCAAGCCCCTTCACTCTATTGTCATCAACCGCTCTGACACCGCATCCTAAGCATCTTGACTCTCGCCCTTCACATGTTCCTTTATCCCTTTCGAACACCTTCCCATAAATCGCGCTTCATATTGCTATTAATTCGTATCGCGACTTTGCTCTTCTTTCTTTTTCTGGTTCGATCTTCCCAAAATATTACCTCGCAATATTAGTAGCTTCCTCGAACCATGATTTGGGCTCGTTTATTTATAATTTGCGATCCAAAAAATCCTAAATTGAAACCCTTAATCATCGCCAATTCGAGAGCCAGTTTACCACTGTCCTTATCGATCATCCCAGAAAGGAACCACACCCATCGCGTTGCTCTATTACCATTCCAAATGAAAAGCTTAACTTCCAATAATTAAAGGATCCACGCTTTGAAATGGATTCAAGTTTCGGCCATTTCTTTTTTACCTTAATTCAGTGGATCTAGGGTTTTTTTCCTTAGTTTGTGAGTGGGAAAAAAACGAAAGTGAGAATAAATTGGATTGCTAGTTTCAATAATGGAGGAAATTAGCAAAGAGCTTGTTTTATAGATGCGAGTAGGAGGCAACTCATACCAACCGTTACATCAATTTTTTACTTTGCTATGATGGTAGGAAACCATCGGGTACACGACTGGAAAGAAAAGAAAGAAAAATAGCTCAAGCTATAGATAGGCCTTTTCGTTCGAAAGGGTAGGTGTCCTTTAATTACACACACACACACACACACACACACACATATATATATATATATATATATGTATATGTATATGTATATGTATATGTATATGTATTATTTGATTGGAACCGGTGTGATTTTGTTTAAGGCAAAATATCATGTGATTACGAACTCTTATTTAAACGCAGCAAGTGGCATTTCTAGGGTTATACCACTATTCTGAACGCACTAGAACATGTTTCGAAGCCCTATTTGATCGTGTGGAGAAGATATCAATTTAAATGGATGTAAATTAAATTCAAAATAATTAATTCCCCGATAATAAATTATTAATATTATTATCGTTTCTATTTAGTTAGAATTTATATTGATTATCTGAATCATTTCCGATAAAGATTAAATCTTCGAATTGAATTATTCCAGATTTTCGTATTACGATATTTTAATATATTAGATATTAAATTGAAATCGATTATTAAATAGATAACTTAATATAAAAGTTCGAAATATTATCAACTCAATATTTTAAACAATATTAAATATTCAAAATAAATCGACCAAAAATCTGGATCGTTACATTCTTTCCCCTTAAAAGAATTTCATCTCTGAAAAAAAATAAGGTAGGAAAAATGTTATAAACACGTTAACTTTTCAAAAACTCACTTCTGTTGAACTCAACTCTTCATATTTCAACAAATTTAATTCCAACCAAACTTTTGGTTTTTCATTTACACTGCATACCATATATGCTTACATTCATTTCAACTGAATGATTTTCATCCAATATATCTACATTCAATTTATATTCCATTCAAACTGATTTTAATCAATTCATACACCTCGATCCATTTAACTTGCTTAAGTTAAATTTAAATTTCAGAATTCAAATTCCCTGGTTTTTATTTCAAATCCTTTTGAAATCACATAAATATATATATGTTTATTTCCATCTCAAATTCAAAACATTTGAATTTTCAAGCAATTTGTTTTCTTTTAAACAAATTTCCATCAAAACTTTTCTTAGGTAGCAATCCATTACTTAAAAACTCGAAAATGAACACTGATGATGCTGCAATCATCACTAGAATTAATTTCCAGCGACTGAAGTGAGTTCAGTGCTTTAACAATTTCCAAATCCATTCAAAAATGATTTTGATTCAAAAACACTTCGAAAACAAATGTATATTATTGTAATATACTCCAAAAAATAGTTTTTCAAACACCCAGGAATTAAATTTTAAATTTTGGGTTCGAATTCAACTTTAACTCATCTCATTTGTATATTTCGTTAACATACAAGCTCTATTTGGTTATATGTAACCATTTCAATTCTATAATCTCATTTGATTATATTAACAGCCAACACATCTATGTAATCTAATAATTTCAAAAAATTATTTCTTCTATATCAAAATAGATTTTTTTAGCTAAAATTATTTCATTTACCCACTATTAAAACAATATTATATCAAATTAATTTGTTCAAGTGTTAAGAAATTCCTATCCACCTTATGGCGTCCCACGATTCGATCAGAATTCATAAACCACTCAACAGACTAGCCAACACAATATAAAATAGTTTTTATACCAATTAACAAATATGCACTCTGGTATGTATACACTCAGCTCATTCTAGGGTACAATTTACCCTATCTCTTAAGAGTAATCACCCACCAAAGCCCAGGTATTTGCTCAACCTAAGCTCTGACACCAACAGTAATGAACCGAATTTCCAAACTATCTAAGTTGACTAAATACACTACATGTGCAACCCAAATTGCACAGAAATACGAATCATTATAAATTAAGAAGAAAAAGGTAGAAGAAGAAAAAAAAATAACAATACAGAATCTCACATCATAGCAAAACAAAATATAATATATATATATATATATATAATATATATCAGCTTTTGGAGTACATTTTTTCTCCATACGCATATCATCATCAGAGTACAACACATACAACACAGCGGAAAAACAATAATGAAATAACGCTGAAGCCTCCTTCTGCAAGTTCCTTTAGATAAAACTGTGAAATCCTGAACTACTTGACTGCCCTTACAAATTTGGGAACCCAAGAATTTTGGGAAACATGGAAAAATTAAACTTTGGGTCAGTCATAGGACTAGTATGAGTAACAATTTAAAACAGTTTGAGAAAATAAACAGTATCTCATAAGACCACGTCGTGTGACACGGAATGGGTTTTTCCCTTATCAGGATGCAAAATAATCTTCATATAAAAATTCTTCTGATATCATAATAGTGTTTATCAACCACATCTGAATAATCATTTAGCAGAACGCTTGTATCTCACGCTTTACATACATAGTATATAATCAAAACCGCGAGCACTTATTGGATAATGGATTTCCAACTATGAAAAGGTATGGAACCACCTTCCGATAATGTATCTCTAGAGAGGAATACACTGGGTTCAAATAGAACATCTCGCAACCCAATCACACATGACCGACCACTCATTTCGCTTGAGTGTATCAAATGTATATCACGAACGGTTGGGATCAGCAACCGTTTCCCGAATGGGACAACATCGAATAGAATAAAGAATGAAATGAATTTCTCTAGATTGGTGATAACACACACACACTAATTGGGAGCTACCCACTTAGCCATGTTGCATGCCCGATTTTTGTCATTTCCCGGTTGTTGAGGCCTAAGGCTATGCTTACTTACTTTTCATTGATAGCACAATCACTTTGAATGCCACATTGTCAGTTCCCTTAACCATTAATTGACTTGCATAAATATAATCTGGATATTATGCTAAGAGAATAAATTCTCCGCACCGTATATATTTATACAGACCAACATATGCGATCATTAGAAATATTATGTCAGACATTCATCCATACAACTTCGTTCTAGGACTGAACGAAGCCGAAGGCACAATTTCCATTAATCATAGGAAAATTCTACCTAGGATTAATAGAAAAACCCTTGCACTTTACTCCATCTTTGATTATCTTCATATAATCTGATTCGCAATGCTACTGCTAATACAGAGTGGATCTCGGGGAAAAAACACTCATCCAAAGCATCAAACAAATCACTGGGCCTCTAATTAATATTCCATTAATTAAATTACTTCTTCATTTCCTTACCAGTATTTGTTAACCAGATATTTTCAAAAACCATCTTGGATTCTTACACAATTTGGAAAACATTTCCATATATCGCCTTCTTTTATTTTCTATACTCAGAAAATATATTTTATTTATAACTGGAAAATATTCCAGTTACTTCTTCCGTATACGACCATTCATTTCTATACTTAGGAAATATTTATTATTATATTTCCAAAATTCCCCTTACTTGGGTTAAAACAGATGTTTTGTAAAACATCGTTACAACAACCCAAAATACTGCATTAGAATAAATCTTATTCAAAAATTTCGGGGGCAACCACCCGAACCCTAGCCGCGGCGCAGTGATGTACTTTGGCTCGATGATGGTGTGACTTTGAAGGAAATTCAAGTAGGAAGGTTCGAAGTGTTGAAAGGTGTTCGTTGGATGGTGTAAAACAGTGAATGAGGTGACAACTCAAAGGCCGTGAGTTGGTGGATAATGGTAGCTTGAGAGGCTTACTTGAGTTAAGAAAAGTCGTCAGGTTGGATGACCAGAGATAAGAAGGCCGAGAGATTATTGTTATCGTAAGTTCTAGCAAGCTCGAAGCAGAGTTACAATAGGGACACCTAAAAGACCGGTTGTAGGTCGAGTACCCTGGGTATCGTTGAAAGGCCTAGTTGTCAAGGTTGGACAAACATACGTATCGTTGAAAGGCGTATGAAGTTTATGCTAGGACAGGGGTTTCCATTAGCCGTTGACATATGGCAAGGTCGGTCGTCGTACGATTAATGTTGGTTTTGAAGCAGGATTGACAGTGATAGCCAGAGTCTGTCATGGACGATTGGTTGCTTTGTTTGAACCGACTCGTGTAGATTGTCCAACGTCGAAGGAGATGTTCCTTGGGTGCTTGTTTGATATTGGTTTAGGCCTCCAGGGCTTGTGCTTAAGGGATGTTGAGTTCGATTAGGATGTTTTACACAAGATATATAATTTGAATGTCATGAGTGCTTTGCCATGATCGAATAGGTGTTCTGGTTTCCATGGATGTATGGTTTAAATGTTGTTGTAAAGGCTATCACTATTCGATGTGGGGAAGATAGGTTTGAGTTCTTCTCTGGTGTTGTAGGTAGATTAGTATGTTTATCTATCCTTTCTCATATACTTTATTGTTGATGTTTGTTAGATATTTTATCGCTCCATAAGACTGTTGTCTAACTCAAGGTTATATGTTTTCTTCTTATTACCTTGGGATCTTCATCCGGTTGTGGATGAGCAAACTAGGTGGCAGGTGATAGGTGATAGCTTAGTGAGGATGATGTTGCAGCTCGGAGGCGAGCTGGTGACTTACGTACTAGTTTTATTACTATCTAGTATTTCTATTTCTGCTTTCTGAGTTGCTCTATGAGGGTTGTAGTGAGGCTTTATGTATAGATTTTGATATTTCCTATGATGCTTTGGTAATCTTTCAGGTTGTTATGAAAGTTTCAAAAGTTTGTTATATGATGCTTCACTATTATTACCTATTGTGTATTTTCTACTATATTTTATCCTTGCGCTGTGAATTCTACAATAGGTATCGATTGTATTTACCTACCTATGATGATTGTCCACATCTGCCTGGCACACCTTTCAGCGCGTTATTGCTCTTGTTTAGTGCAGGGGTTGTGGGAGGTCGACACAGGTGATAATACTCCCTAATTGGGAGCTACCCACTTAGCCATGTTGCCTACCCGATTTTTTTCATTTCCTGGTCGTTGAGGCCTGAGGCTACGCTTACTTACTTTTCATTGATAGCAAAATCACTTTGAATGCCTCATTGTCAGTTTCGTTAACCATTAATTGATTTGCGCAAATATAATCTGGATATTATGCTAAGAGAATAAATTCTCCACCACCAAATATATTTATACAGACCAACATATGCGATCTTTGGAAATACTTTGTCAGACATTCGTCCACCCAACTTCATTCTGGGACTGAACCAAACTGAAGGCACAATTTCCATTAATCCATCTTAGGCAATTTCTACCTAGGTTTAGTAGAAAAGGCCTTTGCAATTTAGTCCATAATCGATTATGTTCATATAATCTGATTTGCAACGCTACTGACAATACCTTGTGGTTCTCGGATAATAATCCAAACAGTCTTTCCATATTGACAATGATATTGGCAAATACCTCGATAGTCAGTTATTTAACTATCGAAGAAAAACAAACACTCATTCAAAGCATCAAACAAATCACTAGGCCTCTTAATTAATATTTCATTAATTACATCACTTCTTTATTTCCTTACCAATATTTGTTAACCAAATATTTTCAACAATCATTTTGGCCTCTTACGCTGTTCGGAAAACATTTCCATATATCGCCTTCTTTTATTTTCTGTACTTTAGAAAATATATTCTATTTATAGTAGGAAAACATTCCAGTTACTTCTTCCTTTCACGACCATTCATTTCTGGACTTAGGAAATATTTATTATTATATTCCCAAAATTCCACTTGGGTTAAAACGAATGTCGTGTAAAACATCGTTACAAAACCCAAAATACTGCATTCAGCTAAATCTTATTCAAACATTGATCTTCAAGACTAAATCTTGCTATTTATCGGTTAATAATGAAGTCAATCAAGTTGGGGTATAATTACCTCTCGGACCTTGACTAAAAACATCCTTAACTTAAAAATGGACAAGACTACTTATCTCGAATAAATCAACACCATAAAAACCAATTATCCATTTTTTAAACATGTATAAGTTTCCCTTTCTATTTCAACTAGATTTAATTATATATTTCCTTTTTGTTTATAATATTTTATTTTAAGTTCTTTTCCTTATCGAATTATATATGTATCGGTATATTGATTTCTAATTATCAATTTTCTCTAAAAATATTCTAACTCCTCAAATTTCCGGAAAATTTCGCCAGTACCTCCTTTTTACCAGTCAATAGCTCAAACTCTAACTCGCCTCTCTAGGCCCTTTCCATTCAAAAAGAAAATCAAAAAGCCAAGTGTCTTGCCGATTAAGTGCATAAAATCTCATATGGAATTTAAACGTGTACCTTTTTGTCGGGCACTTAAGTTAAAATCTTCATACGCTTCATTACAATCCTTCTTAACATTTATCTAATCATTTTTAATTTGTTCCAACTCCATCCAATTATTTTTAACTTAGTTTGCTAATTTATTCATTAAGTAGCTCTTTTGCCTATTCCACTTTTTATTTGAACATATCACTTTCATATATATTTTAATTTACTTATTAACCAATTAAATTCCATTTTTCAAATCAAGTTTCATATTCAGTTTCGAATATAAATTGTCAAATCTCATATACTTATTCAAAGCCTAATTTTGTATCAAAACTCTATTTACTAATTATTCTTCAAATTAGTTAATCCTATTGAATAATTAAAGATCTGATTTGGTTTCTAAAATTCATCCATTGGCTCCACTTGAGTTCATATTTATTTTAGAACAAAAATCTGGATTTTTCTAACGGAAATTCGGATTTTATTTGCTTAAAATCCATTTATTTATTTAAATAAACCGTTATGGTTAAATAAGGTTATGGCGCTGTTTTTCTGAAAATTTGATTTTGACATAACTCAAAATCTATAAGACGAAATCCAGATTTTTATCTTCCATTAGAAAACTATTATTCAACTGGTCCAGACGATTCCTGTTTCAAAGAATTCTGACTTAAATTGAGTTCTACATACTCAATTGAAGTTCGAAATGCCAAATTACAAACTACCGCACTGCGGCGAGTTCGTTTTAATTATATTTAAATATAAACAATTAAACTTTGTTTATAAATAAATTTCAACTCCCTTCTATTATATTTTAATATAAATTATATCAAATTTCCAAATTCAACTTAATATTTCTGATTTTCCCTAACTGTCGATTATTTTAAAATTCAGCTATAATTTATTTATAATTAAATCTTCTATACAGATTTCTAATTTCTTTATAAATAAAGTATTTATAATATTCGATATAATCAAATTATTATTTTTAAATCCATAAATTTATATCAATTCCATTTGTACTTCCAATTCCAGAATAAAATATGTCGTTCCCTTTTTCGAAATGATTTCCAATTCATATTTAAATTCATACTTAAATTTAAAATCCCAAATTTATCCCATGATAATTTTCTTACTAAATTTATGAACATCTATAATTTTAACTTCGCGGTTTTATATATTAAAACAAGTTTTATTTCAAATCTACTTGAAACTCAATTCCTATTCTGGAATATTTTATTGATTTTAACTTATATATATATACAGTGAATCTATTTTCATAATTAAAATTTAAACTTCTATTTAATACAATCATAATTTTTTTTTCTAAAAATAATTATTTAAATAAATTTGATCTAATCGAATTTAAATCATAAATCCATACGGATTTATTTTAATTCAATTTACATTCTGAATATCAGAATAGAATTATTGTTTCTCTTTGAACTAATTTCCATTTCCCTTTTTAAATTACACTTTGAATTTAGACTTCCCAAATTATCCAAATGATAATTTTTCATTTCAGTTATAAATACCGGTAACAAATTCACTTAAATTCCTCGCATTATTTAATTTATAAAAATCGTTTATAAATTCACTCCAATTCTCGTGTTATTTAATTTATAAACATCATTTATAAATTCAATACTTATTTTTATTATTCAAAACTAGTTAATATTTCTTATCCCATTCAAAATTCAAATTCTATTTTTAAAAAGTAGATTTCCCCTTTTAAACTTAGAATCCCTTTTCACGATATTTTTATATATCAATATTTAGGCCTAGTGATATTTTGAACATCCAAAAAATCCAATTATTAATCATAGGTTTTATGGCATATCATATATGATAATGTATGGAACAAACAAATAAATAATAAAATTTGAAGAATCTAGTTGGATCCCTCCAACCTGTTTTTCGTGCATCCATATACGTTAGCCAACATAAATAATACCCATCCTACTTCGAGGCAGGATATCGCGGTACTGAAGGCCATCCACTATCATATTGTGGGGCGCATAGGGTCATCCGCTAATGATACCGCGGGCATCCGCTAATGGTACTACAGGAAATATCCGACCACCAATATATATATATATATATATATATATATAGCCACAAACACCAAGCCTAAATAACTAATATATAAATATATATAATAGCCAACACTGATAAACAATTTATAAACGCATCCAACCAGGCAACAATTTATTTTACGATAAAAATAAATTTAAATAAATTTCTGAGCAAGAATTACTTATCTGATTTTAAATTTCATGATCCGTTCCAATTCCAATTTAATTCCTGATTAAGAAACCCTCAGCTGCAAATTTCTCGACTGTTCCCATTCGATAAAAATCTTATATATATTTTAATGTGATATTAATTAGCAAACAAGACTTTACATATATACAAAGTAAGTGGATTTAAGAAAGAAATTATTTAAATTAATTACCTCAATCCTCTTGTCTAATACTTCTTCCCTTACTCTACATACTAACACCCTATTTCGGAAATTTCTCAAATGACCTTCAACTTTGCATACCCAGAGTTCAATGCAATCTTCACCTGAATTTGCCAAATATCCCACTTAACCTCACCATCAATAAAATATGTATCGATAATCAGAATGAATCAAGTGCAGCGAATCACTTGATCCATACATTCTTCCAAATTCTGTAGCATACTTGCGTTCCATTTTCATATATATATATATATATATATATGTATGTATGTATGTATGTATGTATGTATGTATATATATATATCCAAACAAATACCTAGACTTTATCACCCCCATAAACAGGACGATCACCCTGTACCTCCTCGACGTCAACACCCTTCATTCCATTGTCATCAGCTACTCTGACACTGCATCCTAAGCATCTTGACTCTCGCACTTCACATGTGCCTTTATCCCTTTTAAACACCTTCCCATGAATCGCGCTTCCTATTCCAGTTATTTCATGTTGCGACTTTGCTCTTCTTCTTTTTTTTGTTCAATCCTCCTAAAATATTACGTCGCGGTGTTCGTAGCTACCTCGAACTAGGATTTAGGATCATTTCTTTTCAAATTGCAATCTGAAAATTCCAAAATTGAAACCCCTAATCATCGCCAATTCGAGAGTCAATTTCCCACTATCCTTGTCGATCATCCCAAAAAGGAAACACACCCATCGCATTGCTCTATTCCCATTCCAAATGAAAAGCTTGACTTCATGTAATTAAAGGATTGACATTTTGAAATGGATTCAAGTTTCGGCCATTTTTTTTATTTTAACTCGATGATCTGGGTTTTTTTCCTTTGTTTGTGAGTGGAAAAAAAAAGTGAGAATAAATTGGATTGCTGGTTTCAGGAATGGAGGAAATTAGCAAAGGGGAAAGCTTGTTTTATAGACACGAGCAGGGGGCAATTCGTACCAACCATTACATCAATGTTTTACTTTGCTATGAAGGTAGGAAACCATCAAGTACACAATTGGGAAGAAAAGAAAGAAAAATAACTCAAGCTATAGATAGGCCTTTTCATCGGAAAGGGTAGGCGTCCTTTAATTAATTAATTATATATATATATATATGTATATATATATTATTTAATCAGAACCGTTGTGATTTTATTTAAGGCAAAATATCACGTGTTTACGAACTCTTATTTAAATGCAACAAGTGGCATTTCTAGTGTTATACCACTACTTTGAACGCACTGGAACATGTTTCGAAGCCCCATTTGATCGTATGGAGAAGATAACAATTTAAATTGATATAAATTAAATTCAAAAAAATTAATTCCTCGATATTAAATTATTAATATTATTACCGTTTCTATTTAGTTAGAATTTATATTGATTATCTGAATCATTTCCAATACAGATTAAATCTTCGAATTGAATTATTTCAAATTTTCATATTACGATAATTTAATATATTTGATATTAAATTGAAATCGATTATTAAATCGATAACTTAATATAAAAATTCATTTATATTATCAACTCAATGTTTAAAACAATATTGAATATTTAAAATAAATCGACCAAATATCTGGGTCATTACAGCAGGTTTACTGGTAGACCTAGTATGACCATTGGCATGCTATTGAGAGGGTCATTGTAACGACCCACCTTCCCAACCACCGAAAGTTAACAGTAAATGTGTCCACTGTACTTTGATGTCGAATGTCCAATTGTTGAAAATATAATTTTTTAGAATAAAAATAGTATATAAGAAATACATAATCTCACAAGGGAATCGAAAACATAAAATAATTATAATGATAGATGAATTGTCATTCCAAGGTACAACATATATCAAAGTTAAAAACAAATCCTATCAGCTAGAAAGTTATAAAATTCTGACCTTATAAATGCTGATAAGTAAATATATTATGGCAGAAATAAAATAATACGATACTCGAACAGCTAAAACTCTTCCATGAGCTCCATATCCAACTGACAACAACCTGGAAAAAGGCTTGGTCTAAACGAGGGTTACATTGAAATAAAGCATGGATCAGTCTGGAAAACCAACATGAGAAAATTCAAGTAAACAGAAAATAGTGATGGTTTTGCGAGACCATGCCGCTAATTGCAGAACAGGTTATTACCTCACAAAAATTACATATATAAGCATTAACACAATTCAGAAATACTGAAATAAACAAGGAATGAATGTCATATATATATATATATATATATATATATATGCCAATAGAAAGGAAATAATCGACCAACAACACATGGAGAAGAGCATACAACACTTCTCGATTAAAACAAAGAAATTGATCCAAGAATTTGGATCCAGCAAAGGAAAAGTAAAAATTTCCCAAGAAACGGGACCGCACCACTAACCATGGAATAGGTCAATTAAAATAACATTCAATCTCGCCATGGAAACTAATTCAACTTCGTGAAAGGTTTATATCTTTTTGATGCAAAAGAAAAATAAAAAACTTGAAATTTAAGAACCGAATAATGAATTTTCCAAACAATTAATGACTAGGAGAGTGCGCTCCCCTGACCGAAAATTTACCTCCAGAATACACGGAGAATTCTGATGGCTCTCGGAAATTTCCAAGCCATACCCATTACAAAATCCAAGTATTTCACATCTACATGCGAACACAACCGAATCAAATCCACAGTAGATGTTATGATACCCTAATAGGAGCAACCACACATAGCTTTACATATATTCGCCCTTTTGGTTCAGCCATTTCAAACAAAGGATAAAATTGCTCAAAGAGTAACAAAAATTTTTAATTTGAACATAAAACTCAAGAAAACTGAACCAATAGTCGTTAAATCAACAATTAGGAATATTCAAATTGACCGTATATGGAAACTAAATCACATCCTCTTACCATTATTCGTCTATCCCAAACTTATACTATTTCTTGGTCAAAAATAAGGTTGGACAAGTTAAGGTAGTGTTACCTCTAGGAATCATCCGGACAATGTTTTCAAACTTCGAGATAGGGGAAAGTTCTTATACTTTGACATCTGGTGATAAGAGTAAAACTAAATACATTTTATATAAGCGATATCGTTTATGAAAATTTTCTTTCCATATCCATATCGAAAACTTTTAAAACTACAAACCTAGAACTTATGCTCGGTTTTCACATTTTAGATATTTGAAAGGAAACACTTTTACAATATTCTTTAAAATATTAGGTTTAAAGAGGTAGCTATAAATCAAATTGTGTTTTAAAGAAATATCAAAACCAGTGTTATTTAAACATCGTTTCAATAAACCAAAACGCAGGACACTTATATTCAATTTCGAACCAATTTTACTTAAAAGGACTTCACATTTGAAACATACGTTTATAAAATCTAAATGATGATATTTATCCAAAGAGTATAATTAATTAAATTTATGAACTTTAATAAACTTAAAACAAATGCAATAGTCCCGTGGGATAATATAGAACACTCCGTTTCTTTTAGAATCCATATTATTATTCCAAAGGAATATAAAATGGATATAATATTTGTTTATAAATTTTAAAACAACATTATTTATCCTGTAAGATAATTAATCATATTGAATATTTTAAATTTAATCAAAATGATTAAATTAAGACTTTTTTAAATTTAACTACTTAGGTTTTAAATCCTTTTATAAATCATTTAATTAATCTTAAATCTATTTTATTCAATCAATTAAATTAGTTTTATTCATTTTCATTAAACTTATTAATTTCTTTTTAAGAAAACACTTAATGAAAAATAATCGATTGAGTTTAAACCTCATCAATTAAAGTAAGAATTTAACTAAGTCGTAGTATGTTTAAAATGATTATTAATGTCAAAAAACATTAATAAAAATGATTATTAAATTTCAATTTATCATTAATTAGAGTAATTAATTAAATTTAGATTTCAGTAACCAAATAAATGACTAAATTCATTTGTCATTGCTTAAAATGAACAATCACATTTCAACTTATTAATTAAGTGTATAACTAAACTCAGTTATCATTAGTTAAAATAATTAATTGGATCTCATTATTATTCGAATAATATTTTTTTACAAATATCAATAATTAAACTATAATTTTACTTAAATATTGATTTTGTGAAAACTCAAGCTTAAATTAACATGATATCTAATTTATCTCCACCATAAACAATATAAACGATGTAAGAATATTCATAAGTAAATAATTCTGAACTGAATATCCAAATTAATAAAAAAAACAGAATAGTGGTTTATTCATTTAACTTAATTTCAATTAGAATAAGTTAACTCAATTTTCAAACGATGTTAATCAAGTTCAATAGATAGAATTAACATATGTTTTAAATTAATTACATCAAAATTAATAAAGTAATAAATTCAACTATATTCAACAATTCATATAAAATTAGATACCTGCAAAAATAATGAATGTCAAATAAACTCAAAAATGACTAATGTGACACCTCATGTCCCTTAATGTCAGCCATATAAGGATGCATTAAGTTCTGTGAAGCGCAAAAATAATACAGAGACTAATTTCACATGACATAATATAAAATTGTTACAACCGCCCATAACTCCTGCACTTAACAAGGGAAATATTGCGTTGAAAGACGTGCTAGGCAGCTATGGATGATCATCAAAGTTGAATAACACAATGCGGCACCTATCGTATAACTCACAGCGTAAGAATAAAATATAATAGAACATATACATATGGCCATTATAGTGAAGCATTTCTGAGCAGAAACTTAAACTTTCATAACAACTAGAGAGAATATCCATACAACCTTGGATTACAACATAAGTGACTTTACAAATTTGCTTCACTACAACACTCAAAGAAAAAACCAATCATAACAGCAGAAACAACAAGAACTATATAGTAGAAAAACTGGCAAGCAAGCCTCCTGCTCGTCATCGCTCTGCATCCTCACCTCACTAAGTTCTGCTACCTGTAACCTACTACTCAGTCTGCCCATCCAAAATCAGATGAACAACCCAAGGTAATAATAGGAAACATAAAACCTTGAGTTAGACAACGGTCTTAATGAGCAATAAAACAACTGTCTAACATCATCAATAAAGTATATGAGAATAGGCAGATTAACCAACCAATCTACTAAAACTCCAGTGAAGAACCCAAAATCGTCTTCCCCACATCTGATAGTGATAGTCTTTACAACAAGCATTTGAAAACAACGATGCATCCATGGAAATCAAAAGCAACCAGACAATAGCAATCATAGTAACTAGTTATATCTCACATAAACCATCCTAATCGAGATCAACATCCCTCAAGCATAAGCCCCGAAGGCTTAAACCAACATCAGATAAGCATCCCAGAAACATCTCCTTTGACGTTAGATGTAACGATTGGAATTAGTTTGGATTAGGGCAGGAATAAAATTGAAATAGTCCCCAAAAAATGAATTTTGGATTAAAAATAGTACGTTTACAAAGGAAGTAGTAGCTTATAAACTCGGATTTCGATGGAATCAGTTTCATTAAATCCAGAATTGTAACACCCCATGTCCATTAATGTCACTCACAAAGGGAATGCATTAACTTCTGTGGAGCGTTTTAAGTGAGTATTGAATAGAAACTTAACAACAAGACAGATATAAACAGTACTCAAAAATTTAAAACTTTATTTCATTGCAGCGGAAAACACATAGGTTTGATTACACCATCAAAAACCAAGGTCAAAGTACATAATATCCATCTTGACTAAATCAAAGTACATAAATTGATAGACATAATCCCCAATACAAATAGCCATAAATAAGAGAGGCTGAAATTTACTTCAGCGATCCAAGCAATCTTCTAAAAGCAGAGAAACAGCTGTCCAGAATCAAGCTCCACTGGTGCTAGTTCCAACCTGAGCACCTTGGGGGGGGGGGGGGGGAGGAAGAAAAGAGGAGGAAACAAAGGGGGGTCAGACATAAAGTCTCGCAAGTGCGATAACTTTAAATATAATTACCAAAATAACTAGGCTAAGGCATAAGTTGGAAAATAAGGAAATGACTGCGAACAATGGAGTATGATAGAATAAACAAGGAAACAAGATGAACAAAGATAACGTTAAAGCGCACCTAAACCACTACAAGATAATTACTATACTGCACCACCACTATAAGATATTTGCCATACTGCACCACCACTAGTCACCCTAAGGTTGATCCCACCTACAAAACTTAATAATGATAATGGTAGTTTCGTGCACCCCTAGCTGCCTTCATAGGTGCCGCCTGCCATTGTCTCCACTAGGTGTACCCACTACCCCCATGCAATCGGCTCCCTAACTCGTAGATACCCGTGCTGGCCCCATAGTGGGGTGTATCACTCCCCAAAGTGGCAACCCGATACCACCCATAATGCACGGCTTATACTTACACGATGCAACAACGTCTTACCTACCAGCCCGGGTCCACACACGCATATGAACCCGTTGGACTTGCGTTGCCACCGCTTACTCGGTTTGGCCTCTTACAGTCAATCCCAGTATGCGTGTCCCGTCCTCGACTTAGGTCGAGCCCACAAAGATACGTACGGGTTACTAGTTGAAACGGGCCCCCATTACTTGACACAAGCTATCCACCTAAGCTTGGTCCCCTCTAGTACATCCCACTTAACCCACTTCTTATTCATGTTTCAATTACATGTTTCAATTTTGGTTAAGTGTTTCTAATCGTATTTCAAATGCCACTCAAGGCACCCACTAGATTCCACATGTCACCTAAGGTACCCACTTAACTCCCTCATGCCCCCACTACATGCTTATCTGGTTAAGTGTTTCTTAATTCATTAAGACCGTAACCTCATAAAGACCTCTCACATTAGACTGGCATTTGTGGCAGCTGGATTTGCCGGGCGGGTCCGTGCAGTCTTACACCACAAAAGAGCCTAACCTCGTGTCTTTACAATTGTTACGTATTTAATTTATGCCTACGACCTCCCACATTAGATTGGCATTTGTGGCAGCTAGATTTGCCGGGCGGGTCCGGGCAATCTTACACCACAAAAGATCCTAACCTCGTGTCTTAGATGATTAATTACACCTAATTAATCATCCCCCAATTTGAATTTCTTTCCCTATTCAAATTATTAATTAATTCCAAATTTAGCTATGGCCATAATTGACTCAATTATGTCCATCTATTTATGATATGTAAAATCATACCAATTTTCATCACAATTTATTTTATGCCTTTTAAGGCATTTATGCCAATTAAATCTTTTAATATTATCCCCTTTACCCCACGTTGTACGTTTGTTCGTTTAACGTAAAATATACGTTAGACTTTAATAGTCTAACTCATGGAGTAAAGAGAAAACCTCACAACATACACATAGATAAGACTAGATATAAACATAAGGGGTGAACTTGCATGTGTGAATGATGTTCTACATCTAAAACTTGCATAGGCCAAAGTTACAACTTGCATAAACTACATATGTCATAGATCCAATTCCAAAGGTGTAAACTTGCTTAGGTAATGGTCAGAACTTTGCATAAATCATGTATGTCATAGGTCTACATCTAAAGGTGTAAACTTGCATAGGCAATAACCACAAACTTGCATAACATGATTCATATTCCAAACTCATATATTTATATAAACTTGCATATGTGATTTATGCAACATAACAATGGTGTAAACTTATACCTAAACATGTAAACTAGCATGTAGAATTTAGCATATAACTCACACATGTCATAGCCTAACTTTAGATCTAAAATACATGTCATGAAACATGTAAAGTTATACATAATCTCTACTAACTTGCATATGATCCACATCTAAATCAACACCTAAACTTGCAGACATACATATGATTTATCATATGAATCAACATAACCAAACTAGCATATGAAACATGATGATTTGATTGTATATAAGCAAATCATAGGATTACAACATGGATGATAACATCACAACAACATAGATGATAACATCATAGAAATTACAACATAAATGATAACATCACAATTTTTCAACATTGACGATAACATGCGGTCAATAATTCACAACATAACCATACACTTCGCATCATAACTTAATCCAATTAAATTGCTAATTATTTTATTAAAGAAATCGAACTCACAACTCAAAGAAGGTCTTGAGTTCTGAATTCTGAAGTTGTATTAGCTTTCCTTTGAAGAAGATTCGTTGTTAAAGTTGAATAGAACTGATTTGATTTGCTGTTCTTCCTCTCTAATTGGTGGCGGCTACTCTAGGTTACAAGATGACAACTTGACGACCATAATTTCAGTTTTTATTTTGATTTAGGGTTTGAGTCTACCCAATGTTTATATAGAATTTTAATTTAATTATAGCCGTCGGATGATCTTAGGGTTAATCAAAATTATTCAGTCGGAAGAGGGTGACACCTCAGCCCTAATGACTCGGCAAGGAGTCAGAAAGGACTTAGCAACACGGGTTAGACTAAACCAGAAAGCCGTGCAGGCCTGCTGCTCAGCCTGGGCGCACTTGGCAGGTGCGCCAGTGCAAATTTGTAATGGCGCACTTCCCAAGTGCGCCAGTGCAATCTTTTTTTCCTATTTTCTCTTCTGACTTTGTTCGTCCATATCTTCTACATCTGATATCCGTTTTACGCAAACTCGGATTCTATCTCGACCAGAATTCCGAGACGAACACAATGGCGCAACCCATTTCCCTTAATTCTCACGTCTGAGATTAATTATTCCTTAATTTATTTAATTCGATTATTTAAAATTCCGGGGTGTTACATTCTCCCCTCCTCAAAGGATTTCGCACCCGAAATCTCCAAGTTAAGGATAATGCATATTCTAACATCCAAACAACCATATACTCAACCATCAAACACAGGCATCCATTGTCCTTATAAATTCCTAATGTTGTATGAACATATGCAAGAAGTGTGTGTATATGTTCCTTATCTAATGCAAAATCAGGCGGTCTACTGATTCAGTTGACCTCCTTAATGCAAACCATGATAGTGCCATGTGTCCATTATGTATGCGAAAGAATCCTATCGATACATATTATTTCTACATGTGTGCACAACCATTCACCAAAATGAAGCATCCATATGATAACACAACCATTATACATCCATTAACTTAAATATGTACATATATTTATATACAGTATGTAATATGAAGTGACTGAGTCGATCTAGTGCCTAAAATGTGTGTATATGCATCCACGCGCAACCACTAGCAAACACTTGCATCCACATGCATCCATCATGCATAACATGTCTCAAACACATGTTTCAACCATAGGACTACCCTATCTAAAGGTCAAAGATACTAGCGAGAGGACATACTAAAGATAAGATAAGTACAAGGTAAGCGATAAAGGAGAAATTAAGAGACATACTCTCGAAAAGGAAAGGGTAAAATGAACGCATCTTCTCTTCCGTCTCCCAAGTAGCGTCGCTCTCATCATCTCCCCATTGCACTTTGATTAGCTTGACCTCTCGATTCCTCAACTTCTTAATCTCCGACCCAAGAATGCGCGTAGGAGCTCGTCGAATCGTCGCGTCACGCCCTGTCTCCACCTCTCTAAGCAAGCTCGGCTCTACCACTTCTGCGGTCTCATGCAATAACTTCCTCAAATGTGATACATGGAATACGTCGTGTACACCACTAAGTCTCTCGGGAAACTCCACTCTATACGCCATCTGCCCAATCCTTTCCTTAATAGGAAACGACCCTACGAACCTTGGTGCTAACTTCCCAACGGACCCAAAACGAACGACGTTCCGTAATGGAGACACCTTTACAAAGACCATGTCCCCAATATCAAACTCAAGATCTGACCTACTCTTGTCCGCATAAGATTTCTGCCTGTCTTGCGCCGTCTTCATCCTTCTTTGAATCAAATCGATCATTTTCGAAGTCTGTCTAATCATATTGGGCCCAAGTAAGATCTTATCTGTAGATTCCCACCAATATGTAGGCGAACGACACGGTCGTCCATATAGATCCTCGAACGGTGCCATGCCAATGCTAGACTGAAAGCTATTATTATATGCAAACACCACCAACGGAAGATGTTCCTCCCATGTACCTCCGAAGTCTAAGACACACAACCTCAATAAGTCATCTAGAATACGATTCACCCTCTTGGTATGGTCGTCCGTCTGAGGATGATATGCGGTGCTCAAACATAACTGAGTCCCTACTGCCTCTTGCAAGATTCTCCAAAATTCGCTAGTAAAAATAGGATCGCGATCGCTCACTATGCTAGAAGGAACACCGTGCAAACGACCTATCTCTCGAATGTATACGGAGGCTAACCATGAAGCAGTCCTCTTACTCTTCATGGGAATGAAATGGGCGCTCTTAGTAAGTCTGTCTACCACGACCCAAATCCCCGTATTACCCTTCCTCGATCTCAGTAACCCATCAGCAAAGTCCATCGAGACACTTTCCCACTTCCATTGTGGGACCTCCAATGGGTGAAGCAATCCACCGGGCTTCTTTTGCTCTGCTTTTACTTGTTGGCACACCAAGCATCTCGCGACAAATTCAGCCACATCCCTCTTCATGCCGGCCCAAAAGTAAACTTGTCTCATGTCCATGTACATCTTGTCCCCATCGGGATGGATGGTCATCTTCGAACGATGTGCATCATCAAGAATGGTCTTCCTCAAATTCTCGTCCCGTGGTACACAAAGTCTACTGTCCCTACATAACCAACCCTTATCATCTAGGGTATACCTATGGAGATAGCTCGATGACTCCCCCCTTTTGAGCTTCTCTACTAACTCAACCAACTGCGGGTCATCTCGATGTGCCTCACCAATCCATCCCAAAAGCGTAGGTCTGACCTCTACGGATGCTACCAAACCGGGTACAAAGTCAATGGAAGGTCTAAAGTCAAACATAGAGATGAACTCTAAGCTTCGCCGCTCAACAAACAACGGACTCAAGGATAACCTTTTCCGACTTAAGGCGTCTGCCACCACGTTACCCTTGCCAGGGGTATATGCTATCTCAAAATCGTAGGACGCTAAGAATTCCATCCACCTTTGCTGCCTTAAGTTCAAGTCCTTCTGAGAGAACAAGTATTTTAGCGATTTGTGGTCAGTGAACAATTCGAATTTCTCGCCAAGAAGATAATGGCGCCAAGACTTAAGCGCAAAAACAATAGCGGCCAACTCTAGGTCATGTGTAGGGTAATTTCTCTCATGCACTCTCAACTGCCTTCCACCATAGACTATTACCCTTCCCTCTTGCATTAAGACTGCACCTAGTCCTGTCCCACAAGCATCGGTATAAACGATAAATGTCTTACTCCCATCTGGCAACACTAAGACCGGGGCTGTGGTCAAAGCTCTCTTTAAACGTTGGAACACATCATCACAATCTAAGTCCCATGTGAAAACTAAGTTCTTCTTCGTCAAGCGTGTTAATAGAGCTGATATTTTTGCGAAGTCTTTGATAAACTTCCTATAGTAGCCAGCCAACCCTAAGAAACTCCTCACCTCGGTAGCATTTTTAGGGACCTTCCAATCTTGGATGGCCACTACCTTCGCGGGATCCACAGCTATCCCTTCTTTGGAAACCACGTGCCCTAAGAATCGCACTTCCTTTCTCCAAAAGTGACACTTAGAAAATTTAGCTTTAAGGCTATGCGCTCGAAGAGTCTCCAACACTTCCCTAAGATGTAGGGCATGCTCTTCCTCGCTCTTAGAAAAACCAAGATGTCGTCCACAAAGACTACCACGAATTTATTGAGGTACTCCCTAAACACCCTACTCATCAAATCAACAAAGTATGCGGGGGCGTTGGTCAAACCATAGGGCATCACAAGCCACTCGAAGAAGCTGTCTGGAGTCCTAAAGGCAGTCTTGTCTATGATATCCTCAGCCACTCTCAACTGATAGAAACCCGTGGCTAAGTCCAACTGCGAAAACACTGAGGCATCAACTAACTGATCGAAGAGATCGTCAATCCTCGGCAGTGGGTGTCTATTCTTCTTAGTAAGCTTATTAAGTTCTCTATAGTCCAAAAAATGTCTAAGGGACCCATCTGCCTTCGTGGCAAATACTATTGGAGCACCCCACTCCGATATACTATGTCTGATGAACCCCTTCTCAAGCAATTCCTTCACTTGCTTACTTAGTTCTCTTCTCTCTCTCTCTTGGAGCCATGTGGCGCACTGGCAATGCAACTATCTTTGCATTATCTACTAGATATATTCGAAAGTCTATCTCACGTTTTGGGGGTAAACCCCTCACCTCTTCGAAGACATCGACATATTCACAGACTATACGAACAGAATGTAAATCATCATCGGATGCGTCAAGGGATTCTAAGTAGCTAAGCAAATACTGGACCTCTAAGGTCACAAGAAATATCAAGGGTCTTTCCATAACGAGTTAATAATCTAGCTACCCTTCTTTCACAATTTAGGATGGCCCCATATCTAGTGAGCCAATCCATACCTAGAATCAAACCGTAGCCCATGAAGCCAAGAACAAAGGCATTGCATTCAAACTCAACGCCCAAGATAAACACTCTCAAATCCCAACAAATCATAGAAAGATGAGTTGAACCACCAATAGGATTTGAGACTACTAAGGGATCCGTAACTAGACTAGTATCTAGGTGTAGTGTTTTAACTAATGATGTAGAGATAAATGAATGTGATGCGCCAGAATAGAATAAAGTACGGACATGATGATCAAACAGAAAAACTAAACTTTCAACGGAAATTGCTCTACCTCGTTCTTGCAGCGGTGGGACCACAAGAGCCTGAACTTGTCCCCTTGCCTGCCCTGGTGCCATAAGAGCCTGCACCTGTCCTCCCGAGGTAGACCCTGCCCTCTGCCCTTTCTTTGGGCAGTCCTTGATCAGACGTCCTGCTTCGCCATAGTGGAAACAACCAGTCTTCTTTTTCTTCCTACAATCTTTGCTTAGATGGCCGGGTGTCCCACAGTTAAAGCATCTCTTCTTCACCTTACCATTGTTGCCTTTGCCACCTTTCTTGTTCTGTTGTTGCTGTTGCGGCTTCTTTTGACTCCCTTTCTTCTCGGGTGCTTTATTAGCATTGGCGCCCTTCTCCTCTTCATACATAAGCGCCATGTCAACTAGTCTCTCGAAGGTAGCCCCCATGGGAATGTGGGTCATAGCTAACCCATGAAGCGGCTCGTTCAAACCCATAACAAATCTTAGAGCCTTCTTTTCTGGAGTATTCACCAAGTCCAAGCCAAATCTCGCCAACTGATTGAACTTGTTGACGTATTCCTTTACTGATAGATTCCCTTGCTTCAATGCTAGAAATCTTTCCATATATAGATTATCTTCAGCCCGTGAGAGAAACTTCGCCTCAAACCTCCGCCTAAAATCTGGCTATGTATCAACTGGACGTTTTTCATTAGTGACCTCCCACCAAATCGAGGCCTCATCCTTCATTAGCCAGGTAGCTAACTGGAAATTTCTCCCATCTTCCACTTTAAAGATCCCAAACAATTCTTCCACCTCCTTTAGCCAATTTCGAGCTTCAACAAATGTCTCCGTCCCGTGAAAAAGTTTTCCACCCATTGCCCTAAAGTCCTTACATATCTTCGCGAAAGTATCGACGCGAGGAGTAGGAGGAGGGGGAGGAGGAGGAGGATTTGCTGGACCTGAGATGGTGGCCCTAGTCTCCAAATACCTCCTAAACCATCCTGGTATCGTTATTCCCTCGGGTATCTCGGGAATTCCAGACATGCTGAAACGAAAAAGGAAAGATTCAATATAAAAGAACCGAAGAAAGGATATATGGCTCTTGGGGTTATGCTTTCTAAAATATACTTTCCTCTTGAAAATACTTTCCTTAAAACATACTTTTGAAGGTACTTCTTTATAAAAGTAGTTTTGAAAAACAGTTTTTCAAAATTCATATCTGTTCTGGTAACCTTCAGCACTGATACCACGTGTAACACTCCACGTCCATTAATGTCACTCACAAAGGGAATGCATTAACTTCTATGGAGCGTTTTAAGTGAGTACAGAACAGAAACTTAACAAAAAGACAGATATAAACAGTACTCAAAAATTTAAAACTTTATTTCATTGCAGCGGAAAACACATAGGTTTGATTACACCATCAAAAACCAAAGTCAAAGTACATAATATCCATCTTGACTAAATAAAAGTACATAAATTGAAAGACATAATCCCCAATACAAAATAGCCATAAATAAGAGAGGGTGAACTTTACTTCAGCGATCCAAGAAATCTTCTAAAAGCAGAGAAACAACTGTCCAGAATCAAGCTCCACTGGTGCTAGTTCCAACATGAGCACCTAGGGGGGAAGGAAGAAAAGAGGAGGAAACAAAGGGGGGTCAGACATAAAGTCTGGCGAGTGCGATAACTTTAACAATACAATTACCAAAATAACCAGGCTAAGGCGTAAGTTGGAAAATAAGGAAATGACTGCGAACTATTGAGTATGATAGAGTAAACAAGGAAACAAGATGAACAAAGATAACGTTAAAGCGCACCTAAACCACTACAAGATAATTACTATACTGCACCACCACTATAAGATATTTGCTATACTGCACCACCACTAGTCACCTTAAGGTTGATCCCGCCAACAAAACTTAATAATGATAATGGTAGTTTCGTGCACTCCTAGCTGCCTTCATAGGTGTCGCCTGCCCTATCTCCGCTAGGTGTACCCACTAACCCCATGCGATCAGCTCCCTGACTCGTAAATTCCCGTGCTGGCCCCACAGTGGGGTTTATCACTCCCCAAAGTGGCAACCCGATACCGCCAATAATGCACGGCTTATACCTACACGATGCAACAACGTCTTACCTACCAGCCCTGGTCCACACACGCATATGAACCCGTTGGACTTGCGTTGCCACCGCTAACCCGATTTGGCCTCTTACAGTCAAGCCCAGTATGCGTGTCCCGTTCTCGACTTAGGTCGAGCCCACAAAGATACGTATGGGTTACTGGTTGAAACGGGCCCCCATTACTTGACACAAGCTATCCACCTAAGCTTGGTCCCCTCTAGTACATCCCACTTAATCCACTTCTTATTCATGTTTCAATTACATGTTTCAATTTTGGTTAAGTGTTTCTAATCGTATTTCAAATGCCACCCAAGGCACCCACTAGATTCCACATGCCACCCAATGCACCCACTTAACCCCCTCATGCCCCACCACATGCTTATCTGGTTAAGTGTTTCTTAATTCATTAAGACCGTAACCTCATAAAGACCTCTCACATTAGACTAGCATTTGTGGCAGCTGGATTTGCCGGGCGGGTCCGGGCAGTCTTACACCACAAAAGAGCCTAACCTCGTGTCTTAGACGATTAATTACACTTAATTAATCATCCCCCAATTTGAATTTCTTTCCCTATTCAAATTATTAATTAATTCCAAATTTAGCTATGGCCATAATTGACTCAATTATGTCCATCTATTTATGGTATGTAAAATCATACCAATTTTCATCACAATGTATTATGCCTTTTAAAGCATTTATGCCAATTAAATCTTTTAATTTTATCCCCTTTACCCCATGTTGTACGTTTATTCGTTTAACGTAAAATATACGTTAGACTCGAATAGTCTAACTCATGGAATAAAGAGAAAACATCACAACATACACATAGATAAGACTAGATCTAAACATAAGGGGTGAACTTGCATGTGTGAATGATGTTCTACATCTAAAACTTGCATAGGCCAAAGTTACAACTAGCATAAACTACATATGTCATAGATCCAATTCCAAAGGTGTAAACTTGTTTAGGTAATGGTCACAACTTTGCATAAATCATGTATGTCATAAATCTACATCTAAAGGTGTAAACTTGCATAGGCAATAACCACAAACTTGCATAACATGATTCATATTCCAAACTCATATATTTATATAAACTTGCATATGTGATTTATGCAACATAACAATGGTGTAAACTTATATCTAAACATGTAAACTAGCATGTAGAATTTAACATATAACTCACACATGTCATAGCCTAACTTTAGATCTAAAATGGATGTCATGAAACATGTAAAGTTATACATAATCTCTACTAACTTGCATATGATCCACATCTAAATCAACACCTAAACTTTCATACATACATATGATTTATCATATGAATCAACATAACCAAACTAGCATATGAAACATGATGATTTGATTGTATATAAGATAATCATAGGATTACAACATGGATGATAACATCACAACAACATAGATGATAACATCATAGAAATTACAACATAAATGATAACATCACAATTTTTCAACATAGACGATAACATGCGGTCAATAATTCACAACATAACCATACATTCCGCATCATAACTTAATCAAATTAAATTGCTAATTATTTTATTAAAGAAATCGAACTCACAACTCAAAGAAGGTCTTGAGTTCTGAATTCTGAATTCTGAAGTTGTATTAGCTTTCCTTTGAAGAAGATTAGTTGTTAAAGTTGAATAGAACGGATTTGATTTGCTGTTCTTCCTCTCTAATTGGTGGCGGCTACTCTAGGTTACAAGATGACAACATGACGGCCATAGTTTCAGTTTTTATTTTGATTTAGGGTTTGAGTCTACCCATGTTTATATAGAATTTTAATTTAATTATAGTTGTCGGATGATCTTAGGGTTAATCAAAACCATTCAGTCAGAATAGGGTGACACCTCAGCCCTAATGACTCAGCAAGGAGTCAGAAAGGACTCAGCAACACGGGTCAGACTGAACCAAAAAGCTGTGCAGGCCTGCTTCTCGGCCTGGGCGCACTTGGCAGGTGCGGCAGTGCAAATTTGTACTGGCGCACTTCCCAAGTGCACCAGTGCAATCTTTTTTTTTTCTTTTTTCTCTTCTGAATTTGTTCGTCCATATCATCTTAATCTGATATCCGTTTTACGCAAACTCGGATTCTATCTCGACCAGAATTCGGAGACCAACACAATGGCGCAACCCATTTCCCTTAATTCTCACGTTTGAGATTAATTATTACTTAATTTAGTTAATTCGATTATTCAAAAATCTGGGGTGTTACAAGAATGATCAAGTTACGTCAAAAATGGCATCCGTTAGATATGTTAAATTCACAAAAGATTCAAAATTTGAACTAAAAACGGACGATTTTGAGGATATATTGAGAACGGAATATCGCTAGATCGTGAGAACATCTCTGTTGGATCCGGAATAGTGAATTTTAGTACTCAGGGAAGTTTCACATAAAATGGCATCCGTATGGGGAAATGAAAAAATAAAATGCCAAAATTTAAACTAAATTTTGACGGTAATTGGAATTTGATAGTGTTAATGGCAAAACTGGAACCTGAGACCTATCCATAAAAATTTAGAACATAAAATATTAGTTATGTATGAAGTTTGGGAAAATCCCATATCGAATATAGAAAGTTATTAAGAAAACAAAATTAAAATAAATTATTTGAAAGTCCAAACAAACTCTGATTTTGGATTGGAACACATAAAATTGAAGTACGTTAGAAACCGGACAATATGATTGAAGAATTTCTGAAAAATGTTATCATTTGATACTCCGAAATGAGATCGGAAATACGATGAGAAAGCACACTTTTGGATAAGGATGAAAATGGATAAGGATGAATATAAGCCATTCATTTCTCTTCCCTTAGATTTGCGACAAGTCACCAATCGATGTGACTTTCTAAGCTATAAAAGGACCTTCCCTCTCCACTTTAATCTCACTTCCACCTTCTTTAATCTTCCTCCCTCTCCTTTAAGCTCGTGGCCATGGACGAAAATCATTTATAAAAGGAAAATAGGAAGAAAAAGAGAAAGGAGGCCAGGATTAGGAGCAAGGGAACCTTAGGCAAAAGCTTAGACTTCACAGGGTGAGAAAAACTAAACTTTTAAAGGGTTTTGTTGCATTATTTAATGATTACATGTAAGGTGATTGTTGAAATGTTTCTTAGAGTTTTGGTGGTGAATTCATGGATGATTTGATGGTATATGATTGCTAAAAATTCTTAAATAGGTTCGTGAAGTAAAAATGGCAATTTGTTTGGAGTTGGAAGTCAAAACCTTTATGTTAGGTTCAGAAAGTTGCATCCATATGGAATATTTGGTAGATCCATGCTTTGATTAAGTTTTGGTGGTATGTTTGAATTATTTGCAAGTGATTTGATGTGGAAAAGAAAATTGAACCCTTAAAGATTCGATCTTTAGGTAAAATTTGGGTAGTCTCTTAAGTAGGTGAGAAAAACTCACTTTATAAAGGTTTTAATTGGTTAGTTTAAGAGATGCACATATGGTGTTTGATTAAATGTCTCTTAGAAAATTTGGGGTGAATTTGTGATTATATTGGTGGTATATGGTTGCTAATGGTTTCTAAATAAATTCATGAAGTTGATTTGGTTTAAATGGTTGATTTGGTTGATCAATGGTTATGAATACTGTTTGGTTGCTAACTAATAAAATGGAACCAAATTTTGACACCAACATTTGATCTTAAATAACTAACGAGTTTAGTTATAACTCTTTAGACACATGACATCTTGTTTATGTTTATTGAATGTTTATATATACCCAGATTCTCAGGTTATACAGGAGTTGAATGAGTCTCATTCCATAATTTGGATTTTAAATGATTATTTTAATAATAAAATAATCATGAAAAATGAAAGTATTTTGGACAAATGAATAATGTTTTAAATAATAAACACCTATTTTGGTTGAGTATGCGGAAACCACAAGTTAGTCTATCCCGATTGTGAGATCCGGAAAGAGAAACGGGGTGTTTAACAAGGTAAGGAATGTTGCAACCAGTGCGCTGAACTTACCTGGCCAATGTTTATTTATCTGGGCGAGGATCAGAATGGATCAAAAGGAAAGCCCGGATGTTCATTTAACAGTTTATTAAACGTTAAATACAAGGAAGATATTCATCTTTGTATAATGAATCCGAAATAAAGATAAGTGAAAACTGGAGTTTTCCAACTAATTAAATTAAATTGGAATTAAATGGAAATCATATTGGTTAACAGTTGAGATAAGTCTCCATAGATGAAGACTTAGACTATTTGAGGAATTTGAAAGGCGCTAGCCAATTTTCCGCTTATAGTGTTGGTTGGATACAAAGATTAATATCAACTGTAAGCAGATATGATTTCCGTGAAGAATTCATTTTAAATGGAAGATGATTTTGGGTTTATCATAAAATGTGTTTTAAGTGATATTGGTTCTTTAACCGAGTCAAAGACAGAATTAATTTCCTAAGATTGAATAATCATTGAGTAGTGATTTTTGAGATTAAAACTAAATGGAGTTTTAATGAATCTTTAATTAGACTGAAATGAGAACAGGATAATTAAATTTACCAAATTCAAGAAATGTTCGAGAATGGGGTACAACTAGTTTACTCCATGTGATAGTTAAATCTTTAATTATATATAAAACGTTGAACGGTAATTGAATTTAGCAGTAACGCAATGGGGGTTAGATATGGAGTATTACCAGTTTGCTCCATGGGATGAACAAGTTGGGATTGGAATAATAAAATTGTTGATTACTTCGGTAAGGTTAGTTAGTTCTGACTAGATAATAAACCTTAATTTGGTTTAGAATATGGAAAAATATCGTAAAATCTGTTGTAATGGTTTCCAAAGAAAGATTTAAACAAGGGGTTTAAATTAATTAAATCTTTGATAAGATTTGTGGGAATAATTCCCAATTTAATGAATATTTGAATAAAGGAATATTCTGGATTGGAATGAGATTCATGAGATCATGTATACCTATTGGTTTTAAAAGACACGCTAATTATTTGAAAAGGCCAGGCTTTTTACCCATTCCGAATAATTATACGATGTGATGCTGATATCAAGATGACGACGATGGTGGTTGAAGACCGGTATTCTTCACATCAGATGGATAGCTTGTTGATGCCTCAGGGTCGCTCCTCAAGAGGTTAAAGTGACGGCATTATCTGACAGTACTTGAAGCGTATCGGATTGCAAGGGCTTGCATTCTCGGGAGGGGACACGAAATCAAGTGCCTTTGGTTCCATTCTTATTCCCGGAATGGACTTGTTGATGGATTTCGTGTCTAACACTATATTTTATAAAATACATACTGACATGTACTAAACATACTTCTGTTTGGTGGTGGAGAATTTATTCTCTTTCTTAACACCCTTCTTTGAGACGTACGAGCTCAAAGGTTGTATGTTAATCAAAAGCAGTTTGTGTTTTAAGGAATGATAGCGTGGCATGGTAAGTGGAAATGATCAAGGCTTTTGTTGAAAAGCAGGGCCTTGTGGTAGAAGATAAAAGCATGGCTTAAATGCGTATCTTTATGTATGATGTGACCTCGCGAACCTCACAACCTGGAATTAGATGAAACGGGATTATAGACCACAGGGGTAGGGACTTAACATTCCATCTATCAAAAGGTAACACCATGGCATGGAGCCTAGGCATTTACTTATGTGGTTTGTTGGATGAGGCACCTCATACTAGTTCAATATACCTATATGATAGTCTACACATAGACTGAGGGACGTTATGTTCAGGCTGTTACATTAATCTATGAAGTAGGGTGGACCGACTCTGCCGCTCTAAAGGGGCCAGACGGGATCCTGGAACCTAGCTGGGGGTTATGAATAGGACTGGGAAGATCCTTAGCCCAGTCTCATTGATGGAAATCCAATTTCCAATACGAAGTCCCTTTACGATTTTTAGTTGTATACCTATGTAGCCAACATAGTGGGATGGGGCACTATGCGAGCTAAGATTTATAAATCTATATTTTGAAAGGATTTTTCCACACCCTAGACATTATTATAATATCAAATGGTTTGGTTTTTAAACTATATCAAGCATGTTTTGCGATTATAAGGTAAACCCCTATCCTATGGTGTGTGCTTGCATTGTGCGATGGGACCTGGGCTTATAATCGTTCATTTTTCTAAAGTCATGTTTTCAAAATCTAGTTTATGGTTACTATAATTTGGTTCTAGTTGCTATGGTTATGCACGTATCCTTGGGAGGAAACCCGTTCTGTGACATGCGGCGTGGTCCCGAGATACCTTATTGAAAATAAGGCTAAGTATAAGATTAGTTAATAAAGTTTTCTCACACCAGTCCCATGACTGACTCGTAGTTTGTTTTCCCTTGCAAACTGCGGGTGCCTACAACTTCCACACAGCCAGCCTGTTAGTTTGTTTTTTAGTTTTTGAGATCGGGTTCAAGCTTGAAGACTTGTAGTTCCAGAGAGAGCTGGAGTTTCATATGAAGGTCGGACGTACTCTATTATTAGTATATTATATTAAGTCTTTATGGAGTAATGGTATATAAAATCAAATTTTGTTTTAAAAAAATGTTTCTACTGCAATAATATATTCTTATTATATTTTATCTGTTTTGCTGCGAGCATTGTAGTCCACCGTGTTTACTCTGATAAACCCTAACAAAACGTACTGTTGTTTACTTTTAATCGACATGGGTTTGGGTTTTTGGCCGGTTTAAAGTGAGTGGGAGTGCGGGTGGTTGCATTAGACAACTTACATGAGATGGTACAAACAAAACAACCAGCATCAATCACCCTGTCTATCACTGCCTATCCTGCTTCGAAACCATCGTTAATCATATGACGGCCAAGCTTTCCATACGTCAAGGGATAATGGTAGATCCGTTTTTAGTTAAAACTCCATACGCCATTCAACAATACGCAACTAGGCCTTTCAACGATACCGAGGGTACTTGACCAGCAACCTTCCAGTCTTTTGGGTTCCTCTATTATACTTTTGCTTTGAGCCCTCTAGAACTTACGACAACGATAATACCTCAGCCTTCAGTATCTCTTAGCCATTCAACCTGATGACCATTTATAGAAGCTCCCGAGCAACCATTATCCACAAACTCACTACCTTGAGTCGCCTTCACATTCATTTCATTTCAATGATCAACGAACACTTCACAATGCTTCATACATTCCTCCTTGAATTCGCGCCGAAGCTATAACCATCGTTGACTCAAAAACAAGCTTTGTTTGGTCGACATTCTTTAGGTATTGAACTCCTTAGGTCTTGCTCCTTAGTTATACTCCCTTACGTCATTCTCCTTAAGTATTGCTCCTTAGGTCTTACTCCTTAGGTCTTGCTTCTTAGGTGTTACTCTTAGGTGTTACTCCTTAGGTCTTGCACCTTAGGTCTTAAAAGGACCTAAGACCTAACGACCTAAGACCTAACGACCTAAAACCTAACGATCTAACGACCTAAGACCAACAACCTAATGACCTAATACCAATGAACCAACCTCCATTCCACATTATCAACGACCTAAGAAAAACGACCCGACTCCGGATCTGACCAAAATAGCTCCAATCTTGACCAAATCATCATCAACCGACCATATCGCTGCAAACAACTCATCCAAATCATCAAATTCCACAATCAACACTTTATGAAACCATCAACATCATCAAAATGACAATTATTCATCAATAATCATATAAGATTCACTAAATCATGATAAGTGAATGAATAATCTAAAATAATCGATCTAATTTGTATAAACATATGAATTATCCTAAGAATGGCCCGTTTTAAGTTGCAAGGTTAGATCCTATGGTGATTCAAATGAAAATATACTTACCATGATGTATATCTAGGTGAAAACAACTTAAAGTGATGAAAATATGAACAAACAACCCATATACTTGATCGAATCCGTGTGAGATATGCTCATCACTCACCAATCCTTCGAATTAATCGAAATCGCTAAATTCTCAATCTAGACAGTGAAGTATGTGCTTCAAACCTCTTGATTTGATGCAATATCTCTTCTCTTTACGTAGATCTAGCTTCAAACGATGTAGATCTTTGATTCTCTTATGTAGATCTAGAATTTTAATGGTGGAAAAGTGTATTTGATTGAGCAAGGAGGATCACGAGCTCAACCAAATGAGAGAATGAAGAAAATAAACTATTCCCTATGCCCTAGCCCCCTATTTATAGCCTCCCACCAACCCACTAATGGCTATTCTCAAATCAGCCCGCTAATGGCTTAAAAACCTGAACATAAATTGTAAAACTTTAAAACAACGATTCCTCCCAAACTGCTAAACCAAATCTTTGATGTAACCACTCTACGGAATTGGCAACACTATTTCCTTTCCAATGAGACCGATCTCTGCACCTAATTCGATCTCATTCAAAAGTTATGCCTGGTACAAAACTGACAAGGGGAAAATGGTCACAAATATAATTGGTAAAAATTATGGATATGTCTCACATTTGAATAACCAACATATCAAAATATGAGAATGATTCAACCCTCGGGGAATAAAATAAAAATATTTTACGACCATTTGATACGTAAAACGCGGGCTGTTACATTCTCCCCCCTTTTCACTTGGGAATTTCGCCCTCGAAATCCCAAGCAAGCACAAGCAACTAAAATAATTACACATGCCTACCATCCACGAGCAGCCAATTTACCATCCAAACTAGCATCCATCAAGTCATGCATCCACATACTTATCCAAGCACATGGAATTCTAATAATAACAAAAACACAATAATAGTGCAAGTTATAACAGGGTAAGAATGACACGACACTTGTGTATCATACCAACGAAGAGTTCTTGGTGGGTCACCTTCATATTCTTTTCCGTCTTCCATGTACAATCGTCGTCATCCTCACTCCATTGAACCTTGACCAACTTAACCGTCTTCCTCCTAAGTTGTTTTGTGTCATTCCCCACAACGAAAAGCAGCTTACGAGGTCTTATAACTACGAAATCGACTTCTAGGTCTTCGTACTTTCCCGGTGATGCCACCACATTTGAACTATGCACACACTTCTGAAGAAACGACACATGGATAACATTATGAACACTCGACATCTTCTTGGATAACTCCAATCTATATTCGAGTTTTCCAATCCGCTCGACTATCGAAAAAGGTCCAACAAACTTTGGGGCCGACTTTCCTTTACTTCCGAATCGAACAACATGCTTTAACGACGAAATCTTCACAAAAATCATGTCACCAACATCGAATTCCAAATCTTTCCGACGCTTATCGGCGTAACTCTTCTGACGATCTTGGGCTACCTTCATTTGTTGCAAAACGATCTCAATACATTCTGAGGTTTCTCATATTATATCAAGCCCAAGTATCAACTTATCTCCAGTCTCTAACCAACAGACTGGAGAATTACAAGGTCGGCCATACAACGCCTCGTAAGGTGGCATCCCAATGCTCGACTAGTAGCTATTATTATATGCGAACTCAGCTAGATATAGATGGTCTTCCCATGATCCCCCAACATCCAATACACATGCTCTTAAGAGATCTTTCAAAACTCGGTTAACCCTTTCGGCCTGATCATTAGTCTGGGGATGATAAGCCGTACTCAAACATAACTCGGCTCCCAAAGTCTCTTGCAAACTCTTCCAAAATCCACTTGTGAACAATGGATCTCAATCACTCACTATGCTATTTAGGATACCATGGAATCGAGCTATCCATTTTATATAAAGCACAGCTAACTTCGATCATGTCCTAATCGATTTGATAGGAATAAACCTTGCACTTTTGGTCAAGCGAACCACGATGACCCGAATTCCTTTGTTTCCTGCCCTGGTTCTAGGTAGTCCATCGATAAATCCGTCGATATCTGCTCCCACTTCCACGTAGAAACTTCCAGTGTCTGAAGTTATCCACTTGGCTTCTTTTGTTCATCTTTCATCAACTGACAGTTCATACACTTGGAAATGAACTTTCCAACATCCATTTTCATCCCTTCCTAGTAGTAAGAACGCTTTATGTCCTGATACATCTTTTTACCACCAAGATGAATCGTTAACTTTGAGTGATGATAATCCCTCAGAACCTCATCTTTCAATCCTCGATATCAGGAACAACCAGTCGTCCTTGCTTTCGAAGACAACCTTCTCGATTGACCTCGAACTCTTTATTATATGATTCCAACTTATGGATAATCTCATCAAGCTTTGCATCACGCTTTTGGCTCTTGCCAATCCTTTCGATGAGAGTAGGCCTTATCAATAAGCTTGCCAACATTTCAGGTTCCAACTCACATCGTAGTCTGAAATCAAATCCCGCCAAATACTCGAGACTCTTCCATTCTGAAAACATCACTCCCAAACTTGTGTGTCTTCGACTTAATGTATCTGCAACTGCGTTACCTTTACCAGGGGTATAGGCTATACCAAAATCATATGATGTCAGAAACTCTAACTACCACTCTTGCCGAAGATTAAGATCCTTTTGAGAGAAAAGATACCTTAACGACTTGTGATCCTTAAATAACTCGAATCGAAATCCCAACAGGTAATGTCTCCACATCTTCAGAGCAAACGTGATTGCTGCCAACTCCAAATCATGAGTTGGACAATTCCTTTTGTGCGTCTTCAGATGTCGACTCGTGTATGCCACAACCTTATCCTTCTGCATTAGTACTGCTCCAAGTCCAGTACCACATGCATTTATGTATACCACCATCTCTTTATTCCCACTTGTAATCCTCAAAACAGGAGCACTCGTCAGTCTCTCTTTCATGATTCCAAAAGCTTTCTCACACTTTGCATCCCATGTGAACACTTGGTTCTTCTTCGTCAATCCTGTTAATGGAGCAGATATCTTGGAGAAATCCTTGATCAACCGTCAGTAATAACCTGCCAATCCAAGGAAAATTCTCACGTACGTTGCATTCTTAGGTCTATCCCAGTCCTGCATTGCTACCACCTTAGCGGGTCAACTGCTATTCCATTTCCAGAAACTTCATGTCCTAAGAACCTCACTTCGCTCTTCCAGAAGTGACACATCGAGAACTTAGCCTTCAGCTGATGCTTTCACAAGATTTCAAAAACAACTCTTAAGTGTGTCTTATACTCTTCCTCCTTCCGTGAGTAAACCGGAATATCATCCATGAACACAAATACAAACTTTTCAACTGATCTCTAAAAACTATATTCACAAGTTCTACGAAATACACTGGTGTGTTAGTCAACCCAAATGGCATCACTAACCATTCCAAAAAAACCGGATGGTGTCCTCAAAATAGTCTACGACACACAATCCTTTGCACCCTCAACTGGTGGAATCCCATTGCCAAATCAATCTGAGATAACGCTTTGGCTCCATGAAGCTAATCGAACAAGTCATCGATCCTCAGCAACAGATACTGGTTCTTCTTGGTCACCTTGTTCAGCTCACGATATTCCACACACATTCTCAACAAGCCATCAACCTTGGTTGCAAATACCACTGGTGCACCCCATTCGGATACACTTCTCCGAATGAATCCTTTTCTTAACAGGTCTCATACTTTCACCTCTAACTCTCGTTGTTCTTTAGGCATCATCCGCCTAAGAGACATAACAATAGGTCTAGCACCCTTGACCAAATTGATTATTAACTCAATATCACAATGAGAAAGCAAGCATTTTGACTTCTTCAAAGACATCCTCAAACTCATTAGTTATCAACACAGATAACAAGTCTTCCTGTGGAATAACAAGCAAATATAAAAAGCTCATGAAGACACCATCTTCGGGTTTACATCAAATCAAAACCTTTCTCCCTTCCACATCCCCGACTCTCACCTCAAGCTTCTCGCAATTCACTTTTGTCGCATACCTCTTGAACCAATCCATGCCCAAGATGATCCCAAACCGAGCGATGTTCGAAACAAAGAAATCACACACAAAAGAGTAACCTTGACTCGATAACACAAGACCATGACAAAGCATACAAATGCTAGAAGAACCACCAACCGGATTAGTCACAACCAGAGTTCTATCCCAAATCTCAGGTTTCAAACCCAAGCGACATACAAGCCCATTACAAATGAATGAATGCGATGCTCCAGTATCAAACAACACATGAACTGAAACACCTCTAACTGAAAGAGTACCTTGAACGATGACACCCTTTCCTTTCTCCTTTGTAGTAGAAGCTTTTGAAGAAGATGGTACATACTCTAAAGCATAAGCCTTCACTATCTGCTTCCCTTTAGCTAGCTCCAAACAATCCTTCTTATCATGTCCAGATTTTCCACACTTAAAGCACTTCTTTTCAGCTTTGGGATTTTTAATTCATGAGTGAAATGGCCCTTCTGTTGGCAGTTATAGCAAACCACCTCACTTTAGGTTTCTTCTTTCCATACTTCCCTTTTTGTTGTTGTTGCTTCCTCTTCTTATTGTTATTGTCACTATGTTGTGGTTTCGAAGCTTCCTTGGTTGCAGCGACAACATTTGCTTCTTTACGAAACAAGCTTTCATGTCAAACCGCATTCTCCTATATCTTCTCATATGTATCATCAAGATGATCCACCAATGGATTCCCGATATAGGTATCCAAACCCATAACAAACTTTTAGTTCTTCTGATAAGCAGAGTCAATGTACGATCGAGCATACTTGGACAAGGCCTCAAAATCAAAAACATACTCAAGCACTGATCGACCATTCTGTTTCAGCTCCACAAACTTCTTGAAAAGAACTAACTTCTTAGCAGTATAGATAAACTTCATCTTGAACTTGACTTGGAATTGTTCCCATGTTATCTCTTCTTCCGGAGTCTCCAAAGTGGTAGAGTTCCACCAATCTATGGCTCTACCATGCAATTGTCTCGATGCAAGCTTCCTTTTCGTTGCATTGTCAATACCCAATCTCCAAAACTTCGTACACAAGCATCTAACCACCTCTGAACCTCTTTAGTGGGCTCTGTCCCCTTGTACTACTTTCCTCCAAGAGAAGTGAAGTCTTTGCATAGCTTTGCGAAGTCCGCAGCCCTCGGTACCTGCACTTGAACTCCTACATCTACCGTTGTTGCCTCCTGAGTGGGTACCCTCCTCATGATAGTTGTCATCATGGCCTCGAACATAGTTGGGTAATCAGGTACACCGCCGTTTCCCCCTCACGAGCAGCCTCCTCCCTAGTAGTGTGTCTCGATGGTCGATGGCTCATTATAAATCTATAATATAAAATGATTAGCCACTTACGAGAAAACCGCTATAGAGTTCAAACGCTATTACTATATACTAACATATATAGCAAGCATCCATCGGAAATCTACAAGTATGTCTCTCATACGTTATTACGTCTTTGAACTTTGGCTCAAATCGTTAACCAGAGCTCTGATACCAAATGTGACGACCACCCATAATTCCTGCACTTTACAAGGGAAATAATGCACTGAAAGATGTGCCAGACAGCTATGGACAATCAACAGAGTTGAATAACACAATGCGGCACCTATCGTATAACTCACACCGCAAGGATAAAATATAATAGAACATATACATAAGGTCATAATAGTGAAACATTTCTAAGCAGAAACTTAAACTTTCGTAACAAATAGAAAGAATATCCATACACTCTTGGATTACAACATAAGTGTCTATACAAATTTGCATCATTACAGCACTCAGAGAAAAAACCAATCATAACAGCGGAAACAACAGGTACTATATAGTAAAAATACTGATACGTAAGCCTCTTGTTCGTCATCGCTCTGCATCATCGCCTCACTAAGTTCTGCTGCCTGTAACTTGCTACTCAGTCTACCTATCCAAAACCGGATGAACAGCGTAAGGTAATAAGAGTAAACATAAAACCTTGAGTCAGACAAAAGTTTTAATGAGCAATAAAATATCTATATAACATCATCAATAAAGTATATGAGAATAGGCAGATTAACCAACCAATCTACCAAAACTCAAGAGAAGAACCCAAATCCGTCTTCCCCGTATCTGACAGTGATAGCCTTTACAACAAGCTTTTGAAAAAAACGATGCATCCATGGCAATCATAAGCAACCAAACAATAGAAATCATAGTAACTAGTTATGTTCACGTAAACCATCCTAATCGAGTTCAACATCCCTCAAGCACAAGCTCCGAAGGCCTAAACCAACATCAAATAAGCACCCAAGAAACATCTCCCTCGACGTTAGACAACTTACATGAGATGGTACAAGCAAAACAACCAACATCAATGACCCTGACTATCACTGCCTATCCTGCTTCGAAACCATTGTTAATCATATAACGCCAACCTTGCCATCGGTTAAGGGCTAATGGTAACCGTGATTCTAGTTAAAACTCCATACGCCATTCAACGATGCGTAACTAGGCCTTTCAACGATACCCAGGGTGCTCAACTAGCAACCTTCCAGTCTTATAGGTGCTCCTATTATACCCTTTCTTTGAGCACGCTAGAACCTATGACAACAATAATCACTCAGCCTTCAATATCTCTTAGCCATCCAACATGATGACCATTTATGTGATGACCCCAAACTTCCACGGAATGAAAGCAGGAGTAATCATTTTTGGAATACAACATAAATACAATAAAACAGAACACAGATACAATATAGCAAAGGAAATTCATAGAGTAATAACATTATAGCAGCGGAAAAATATAATGTTAATTCATACTACGGTGGAATTCACTATATATTAACATTAAAAACAATGTTAATTCATCTTACGGTCAAATTCCTTATATACTAACATTATAAATAATGTTAATTACCCTATGGTGAAATCCTTTTATTTAAACATTAAAAATAATGTTAAATCCTTCTACGGTGAAATTCTTTTACTTTAACATTAAAAATAATGTTAATCATCCTACGATGTAAATTCTTTTTATTAATAATAAAAATAATGTTAATCTTATCATACGTTTAAATTACGCATCATTAACATTAAAAATAAAGTTAATTTTATCATACGGTTAAATTTTCTTTATATTAACATTATAAATAATGTTAACTAAATCCTACGGTTGAAATTTCTAGTTAATTTACATTAAAAATGTCCATTTCATCCTACGGTAAAATTACTATTTAATTGACATTAAAAATGTCCATTTTTCATGCATTGTAAATTACTTATTTTTAACATCAAAAATAATATTAATTCCTCATACAACGTAAATTCTTATTTGTATCATTAACAAAATTGTTAATTTTCATTCGATGTGAATACTTATTTTTAACCTTGACACAAAAATGTTAATTTATCATACGTTGTAAATACTTTTATATTAACATTAAAAATATTAATGACATCCTACGGTTAAAATTTTATTATATTAACATTAAAAATGTTGATGTACATACGGTTGAATTTTTATAATATTAACATTAAAAATGTTAATTTCATCCTACGTTTTATTTCTTTCTATATTAACATAAAAAAAATGTTAATGTACACTTGCGGTAAAATTACTATTTAATTAACATTAAAAATGTAAATTTTTCATGCATTGAAAATTACTTATTATCAACACCAAAATAAATGTTAATTTTTCATACAACGTAAATTACTTATTATTAACATCAAAATAAATGTTAATTTTTCATACAACGTAAATTACTTATTATTAACATCAAAATAAATGTTAATTTTTCATGCAACGTAAACATCAAAATAAATGTCAATTTTTCCCTATTTCAATTTTACAAAAAAAAGAATATGTAAATTTCATCACAAGTCGCGTTCTTATTTACATCAAGTAAACTGTAAATTCTCATCACATCGCATAACAACATCCAAATACAACAATAGGATCAGATTCGATACTAACATCGAGGTAAATTGCAAGATGGGGTTTCACACAGCATATGTAAAATCAACATGGCATGGTTAAATAAATAACACATAATTAATTTTAATTAATTATGAATTCAGATTTAAGCCTAAAATTTTAGATCTAATCACAAAGCACTATAGGCCATTTAGATTCCACATCATATGTTATGAACGGTTTAGATCTATGTTTAAACATCGGGTCATATTAATTCTACTGTTAATAATCATGCAAATAATAATTAAATAAATTAAATTAAATTTAAAAAATAAAATTCTCACAGTGTTTGGTCAGAGAGGAGATTCAGGTTCGGACAGATTCGGTGTTCCAATTCAAGACGATTTCAGATCTGGAACGATTCGAATACAAATTCATACACAAAATCAAAAATCAGCTTTTTACAACTGGCTGTGTAACGCTTAAAAGCGTGGGGAAATCTGAAGCAAAATCTACCTTAGAACATTCAAAACTTCAAATTCGATTTTCTGGAGTTGTAGTTGACGAAACGACGAGCCGTTTGTTGGAGAAGGACCGGCTACGAGAGAGCTACGCACGGCCAGAAGGTGGCGAGGTGCGGCGGCGGCATGTGGGGCCTAGGGGGGCGCGACCGGTGGACCTTTGGAGGGACAGGGCGGGCAGATCGAGGCACGAGAATGGCTGAGGTTGGTACCAAATCGAAGAGCTCGGCGAGAGCTTCGAAACGAGTACTCACACGCCAAATTCCGTTAAGAAATGAGAGAGAAAACTGAGTTTGAATTTTCGAAGGGAGGTGGGTTCACTTGCGGCTGAAATGACGAAGGGGAAGACGAATGAACAGTAATTCCGACTTTTATAATATTATATTAGGTTTTCCTAATCATTATTTAATAATTTAATTAGCCCGTTAAAGCCCGTTTTGGTCCGAACCCCGATTTAAGCCTGCTTACTGTCGTTCTTAAGGTTTTGAGGCCTTCTGAACGCAATGGAACATGTTACAGGACCCAATTCCGAAATTTAATATGAGTTCTGGAATAATTATATTATTTTATTAATATTTTAATGTATACCGTACATGAAAATTCACCGAGGTCACAAATTAACTTCAAAAATTCTCAAAAAATATATTTAGCTATGTTTTGATGCTGTGGACTTATGAAAATTAATTTCGTTTAATTCTGAGCCGGTATGAATTTTTAATGAGTTTTTAAATCAAAAATTGTCCGTTTACACTGAAAAATCAATTATAATTATATATTAATTCCAAAAATTACCGAAAAATCATTTTTAGCTTTGTTTTGATGATACGAATCCAACAAAATTTATTTCGTTGAATTCTGAGACTTTATAAAAAATGACTATTTTTAAGGCCAGTATATTTAATATTAAAAATACATTTTTAAACAAATAATTTCCGAAACTCGAAATATATAAGTGTTTACTGTTTTTCAATGCAGAAACATCATTCTGAAACCAATGGAAGTGGTTTCGAGTTCAAATTCCTTCGTATGCAAAAAGTAGCATTTTTGACCTATGCAAATTACCCAACGACCTTTCTAAAAATTGAATTGGCCATAACTTTTGATTTCCGCTATGAAATTTCGATTTTTCGGATTCGTTGGAAAGATATTTTTAAATAGATTCTAATATTTTTGGTTTTAATAAAATCCGTTAAATTTTGCATCCTGTATGGTTAGTCAAAGTTCAAGTTTGACTTTTCAAACTACCGCGCTATTTCTAGCTCTTTTTATAATTAAAATTAATTTATTCATTCTAACTTCGATTTGAACCAAATTTGTGATCATTATTATTCAAAATAGATTATTTTAAATATCAAAACTCATTTAAAATTACTTAAAATAAATTTTAAATTGGCCCCAAAATTCAGGGCTGTTACAGTCTCCCCCACTTAAAAACTTTTCGTCCCCGAAAAGGAAAAAGAAAAATAGAAGAGGAAGAATAAACACAGTCTTCTTCGAATGCACGATCAAGGGAAGAGTCAAAATACATCGGTAATGGTGATTCTAAGAGATAGAAAAGATCGAAGGACGAAAGAAAAGATGACGATAAAGTGACTGGCTATTATGTAGCTCATGAAATGTTCGCCGTAGAATATAGTGATTCTACGTAAACGAATTATTATAAATATGTTATATTCCGCTTTGTAAACCTGGCTCTGATACCAACTGTGATGACCCCAAACTTCCACGGAATGAAAGCAGGAGTAATCATTTTTGGAATACAACATAAATACAATAAAACAGAACACAGATACAATATAGCAAAGGAAATTCATAGAGTAATAACATTATAGCAGCGGAAAAATATAATGTTAATTCATACTACGGTGGAATTCACTATATATTAACATTAAAAACAATGTTAATTCATCTTACGGTCAAATTCCTTATATACTAACATTATAAATAATGTTAATTACCCTATGGTGAAATCCTTTTATTTAAACATTAAAAATAATGTTAAATCCTTCTATGGTGAAATTCTTTTACTTTAACATTAAAAATAATGTTAATCATCCTACGATGTAAATTCTTTTTATTAACAATAAAAATAATGTTAATCTTATCATACGTTTAAATTACGCATCATTAACATTAAAAATAAAGTTAATTTTATCATACGGTTAAATTTTCTTTGTATTAACATTATAAATAATGTTAACTAAATCCTACGGTTGAAATTTCTAGTTAATTTACATTAAAAATGTCCATTTCATCCTACGGTAAAATTACTATTTAATTGACATTAAAAATGTCCATTTTTCATGCATTGTAAATTACTTATTTTTAACATCAAAAATAATATTAATTCCTCATACAACGTAAATTCTTATTTGTATCATTAACAAAATTGTTAATTTTCATTCGATGTGAATACTTATTTTTAACCTTGACACAAAAATGTTAATTTATCATACGTTGTAAATACTTTTATATTAACATTAAAAATATTAATGACATCCTACGGTTAAAATTTTATTATATTAACATTAAAAATGTTGATGTACATACGGTTGAATTTTTATAATATTAACATTAAAAATGTTAATTTCATCCTACGTTTTATTTCTTTCTATATTAACATAAAAAAAATGTTAATGTACACTTGCGGTAAAATTACTATTTAATTAACATTAAAAATGTTAATTTTTCATGCATTGAAAATTACTTATTATCAACACCAAAATAAATGTTAATATTTCGTACAACGTAAATTACTTATTATTAACATCAAAATAAATGTTAATTTTTCATACAACGTAAATTACTTATTATTAACATCAAAATAAATGTTAATTTTTCATGCAACGTAAACATCAAAATAAATGTCAATTTTTCCCTATTTCAATTTTACAAAAAAAAAAGAATATGTAAATTTCATCACAAGTCGCGTTCTTATTTACATCAAGTAAACTGTAAATTCTCATCACATCGCATAACAACATCCAAATACAACAATAGGATCAGATTCGATACTAACATCGAGGTAAATTGCAAGATGGGGTTTCACACAGCATATGTAAAATCAACATGGCATGGTTAAATAAATAACACATAATTAATTTTAATTAATTATGAATTCAGATTTAAGCCTAAAATTTTAGATCTAATCACAAAGCACTATAGGCCATTTAGATTCCACATCATATGTTATGAACGGTTTAGATCTATGTTTAAACATCGGGTCATATTAATTCTACTGTTAATAATCATGCAAATAATAATTAAATAAATTAAATTAAATTTAAAAAATAAAATTCTCACAGTGTTTGGTCAGAGAGGTGATTCAGGTTCGGACAGATTCGGTGTTCCAATTCAAGACGATTTCAGATCTGGAACGATTCGAATACAAATTCATACACAAAATCAAAAATCAGCTTTTTACAACTGGCTGTGTAACGCTTAAAAGCGTGGGGAAATCTGAAGCAAAATCTACCTTAGAACATTCAAAACTTCAAATTCGATTTTCTGGAGTTGTAGTTGACGAAACGACGAGCCGTTTGTTGGAGAAGGACCGGCTACGAGAGAGCTACGCATGGCCAGAAGGTGGCGAGGTGCGGCGGCGGCATGTGGGGCCTAGGGGGGCGCGACCGGCGGACCTTTGGACGGACAGGGTGGGCAGATCGAGGCACGAGAATGGCTGAGGTTGGTACCAAATCGAAGAGCTCGGCGAGAGCTTCGAAACGAGTACTCACACGCCAAATTCCGTTAAGAAATGAGAGAGAAAACTGAGTTTGAATTTTCGAAGGGAGGTGGGTTCACTTGCGGCTGAAATGACGAAGAGGAAGACGAATGAACAGTAATTCCGACTTTTATAATATTATATTAGGTTTTCCTAATCATTATTTAATAATTTAATTAGCCCGTTTTGGTCCGGACCCCGATTTAAGCCTGCTTACTGTCGTTCTTAAGGTTTTGAGGCCTTCTGAACGCAATGGAACATGTTACAGGACCCAATTCCGAAATTTAATATGAGTTCCGGAATAATTATATTATTTTATTAATATTTTAATGTATACCGTACATGAAAATTCACCGAGGTCACAAATTAACTTCAAAATTTCTCAAAAAATATATTTAGCTATGTTTTGATGCTGTGGACTTATAAAAATTAATTTCGTTCAATTCTGAGCCCGTATGAATTTTTAATGAATTTTTAAAGTTAAAAATTGTCCGTTTACACTGAAAAATCAATTATAATTATATATTAATTCCAAAAATTACTGAAAAATCATTTTTAGCTTTGTTTTGATGATACGAATCCAACAAAATTTATTTCGTTGAATTCTGAGACTTTTTGAAAAATGACTATTTTTAAGGCCAGTATATTTAATATTAAAAATACATTTTTAAACAAATAATTTCCAAAACTCGAAATATATAAGTGTTTACTGTTTTTCAATGCAGAAACATCATTCTGAAACCAATGGAAGTGGTTTCGAGTTCAAATTCTTTCGTATGCAAAAAGTAGCATTTTTGACCTACGCAAATTACCCAACGACCTTTCTAAAAATTGAATTGGCCATAACTTTTGATTTCCGCTATGAAATTTCGATTTTTCGGATTCGTTGGAAAGATATTTTTAAATATATTCTAATATTTTTGGTTTTACTAAAATCCGTTAAATTTTGCATCCTGTATGGTTAGTCAAAGTTCAAGTTTGACTTTTCAAACTACCGCGCTATTTCTAGCTCTTTTTATAATTAAAATTAATTTATTCATTCTAACTTCGATTTAAACCAAATTTGTGATCATTATTATTCAAAATAGATTATTTTAAATATCAAAACTCATTTAAAATTACTTAAAATAAATTTTAAATTGGCCCCAAAATTCATGGCTGTTACAATTTATAGCTCAAGTAATCTCTCAAGCAACCATTATCCACGAACTCACCACCTTGAGTCGTCTTTACATTCACTTCATTTCAATGATCAACAAACACTTCACAATTCTTCAGACATTCCTCCTTGAACTCGCGCCGAAGCTATAACCATCATTCACTCAAAAACAAGCTTCGTTTTGTCAACATTCTTTAGTTATTGAATTCCTCAGGTCTTACTCCTTAGGTTTTGCTCCCTAGGTCTTGCTCCTTAGGTCTACCTCCTTAGGTCGTGCTCCTTGGGTCTTAAAATGACCTAACACCTAACGACCTAAGACCTAGGACCTAATGACCTAAGACCAACGACAAAACGACCTAAGACCAACAACCCAACCTCCATACCACGTCATCAACGACCTAAGAAAAATGACCCGACTCCAGATCTGACCAAAATAGCTCCAATCTTGACCAAATGATCACCAAATGACCACATCGATGCAAACAACTCATCCAAATCATCGAATCCTGCATTCAACACTTTATGAAACCATCAGCATCATCAAAATAACAATTACTCATCAATAATCATATAAGATTCACTAAATCATGATAAGTGAATGAATAAACTAAAATAATGGATCTAACTTGCATAAACATTTGTATTATCCTAAAAATTACTAGTTTTAAGTTGCTAGATTAGACCCTATGGCGATTCAAATGAAAATATACTTACCATAATGTAGATCTAGGTGAATACAACTTAGAATGATGAAAATATGAACAACCAACCCATATACTTGATCGAAGCCATGTGAGAGATGCTTATCACTCACCAATCGTTTGAACAAACTCGAAATCGCTCAATTCTCATTACGGACAGCGAAGAATATGCTTCAAACCTCTTGATTTGATGTGATCTCTCTTCTGTTGATGTAGATCTATCTTCAAACGATGTAGATCTTCAATTCTCTAATGTTGATCTAGAATTTTAATGGTGGAAAGGTGTATCTGATCGAGCAAGGAAGATCACGAGCTCAACCATATGAGAGAATGAATAAAGTAAACAATTCTCCATACCTCTAACCCCTTATTCATAGCCTCCCGCCAACCCACTAACGGGCATCCTCAAATCATCCCACTAATGGCTTAAAAACCTGAATAGAAATTGTGAAACACAAAAACCACAATTTCTCCAAAACTGCTAACCAAATATTTAATGCGACCACTCTATAGAATTGGCAACACCATTTTCTTTCCAATTAGACTAATCTTAGAAACTGATTTGATCCCAGTCAAATTTTACACCCTATACAAAATTGACAAGGCAAAATGGTCACAAATAAAATTGGTAAAAATTATGGACATGTCTCACATCTCCATAACCAACATATCAAAATATGAGAATGAACCAATCCTCAGGGAATAAAATAAAAATATTTTATGATCCTCCGATACATAAAATACGGGATGTTATAAAAACGTAGTGGAAAACTTTCAAACTTTTATTATAAAACCAAGTACAACATTACATTTTCAAATACCATAAGTCACCATCTGTCTCGTAGAAATGTAAATAATCGGAGTATAAGTACAAAACCATAAAAATCACATCTCTCATGAGCCACAAAAATAAACATAGGAAAGAAATTGAAACAATACATTGAGTGTGAAATAGTCCAAGTCCAAGTTGAATCAAAGAATCCTAGTCAATGTTGCAATCCACCACCCTGATAACCTGAGGGGGAAAGGAAGAGAGAGAAGGAAAAACAAAATAGGTCAGATATAAGTTTGGCGAGTTCTAGTGGTTTTTAGCATAAGCATAAGGTAAAGAAGTATCAAGGCAGATCAGTAATACTGGACATGATAATACTGTAATATATACAAGTACGAAATAAACGGGATAAGGTAAGGTTGAGTAAGCTTCTCATTCGTATCGCAAAACATAATTTTCGCCCTAACTATCAGAATATCAGGATTAGGTTTTACCCTAATTACTACCCAGTGATTGACTCCCTATAGACGCGAATAACTTGCACCAGCCATGAAAGTCAGGGATATCAGTCATGAAACCGTCAACTTTAAAGACATAGCCCTATTTGTTGTTATTACAGCGTCTTATCTTCCCCCATCTGAACCATGCACGCTCATGACTATTCCGGAATGCGTCTGTGCCCACCTCTAAGATTTGAACCTCTTACAATCATCCATCAGTAAAGTGTGCCCTAATCCCTACCTAATGTGGGGCTCGTTTGATAATAGGAGGGTACTGATTGATATGGATTACAAACAACAACATATTGATACAAGCCACTCCTAGGCTTGGTCCCCTAAGTAATCTAGGTTTTAAGAGGTCCCCCCAAGATATATTAACATCAGACATGGAACCTCTTGGCTAATTAATTTAACAGGTTTAACTTAGCAGGTTTAAGTTCATTAATAAGCTTCATATAACCCTACGTTATATTTCCTGGTTGTAAATGACATTTATTAAATGTAACAACTTTGTCCCCAATCATACAGGCATCTTCTCAGATGTTTACAGGTTACAGTAACACGTTTTACTTAATTTACATCTAGTCCACATATATGCTCATAACGTGTCCTACTTAATATAAAATTAATTCCAACATATACAGATTAACATGTTTACAATTCTTCCTTTATAATTATCCCAATTATACAGTCAATGGTTCTCATATTCCAATATGCCCAAATCTCTTTTTTAGTGTTATTACATATTATTCCAGTTTATCCCAATTTACGCAATTCTAACAAAAAAGACCAAGGCTGTCGATGGCCTAATCCTAGCTCAAAATAAAAAGGAAAACGAGAAATATAACTGGACTTAGATATGAACAAATTAATAAAATAGGCATAATAAGACTGTAAATAAAGCAGTAACAGAATGTGGATGAGGAAGACAGATGTACAAATGGAAAGGTAACAACTGAAAATGAACATGTAATTAACATTATTTAAAAGGACAACAACATATAAACTTATAAACACTGTTACTTTTCATATCCAATATGTATTTACTATCAAAATCCTTTTTTAAAATTGCAAATCTAAAAACAACATGAAACTCAGTGTGATTTTTATTAGATCCGGAGAAAGCCTTCGAAGTAGTTGTAAAAGAAAAACAAGAGCTATCCCTTCAATCTAAATTCTGGCAGCACCTTGACATTTTCTTAATTTTATTTAGAACATAACTTAGAGGAGGAAGAAGATGAAGAAATGTTTGTGTAAGTAAATGGTGTGGCTGCTAGCCTATTTGTAGATAAGTTAGGATAATCTAAACCATAAGTTATTAGGTTATAAAATAAAACCATCAAAGGCATGTCATGCTGAGTCAGCATATGTATATAACTTGAAAATAAGTCCAGATACATTCACGTTCCAGGCCGAAGGTGGGTCGACCCACCTACTACCTGGGTCGACACTAGTGTCGACCCAAGGGTCGACACACGGGTCGACCTATGTAGGGTCAGATCGACTCATGATCGTTGCATTCTGAGTTAAATTATATTAAATTTAGTTCAAAGTTCTTTTATTCATAATTTCTTCATACTTAGTCTGATTTACGAAAACCAAGAGTCTATCTGAACCAGAATTTCATATGAACGCAAAGGTGAAGTCTGTTTTACTCAATCCTGAATATTTTATTAATCAATATTCATTTTATTATCTTCATGTAATTATGGTGTTTTAAATTATGAGGTGTTACATTCTCCCCTCCTTAAGGATTTCATCCCCAAGATCTCTAAAAAGAATGTTATTAATGTTAAGAACTATACACATCTACTCATCAATCAACCACTGGCAATCATTGTCCTTAAAGTTTCCAATGCTTTATACAAACATATGCAAAGGTGTTGTGTATATGTCTCTATACTAATGCAAAAATCAGGCGGTCTACTAATTCAGTTGACCTCCATAATGCAATATTTGCCTGTGCCATGTATCCAATATGTATGAAAGGAAATCCTAGTAGTACATATAAATTCTATATGTATGCATAACCATTCACCAAAATGCAACATCCATGTGATGATTCAACCATTTTATTTCATTGAAAATTAAAAAAATGAACACATATCCATATGCAATATGTAATTGCTTGAGTAGATCTAGTGCCTAATGTGTGTGCGCATGCATCCACTAGAAACCATCAAATATAACATGTCTCAAACACATGTTTTCAACTATAGGCTTTTACCTAAGGATGAAGATTCGAACGATAGGAAAAACACACTCGAATTCAAAAGCATAGAAAGGAATTGATAACTTACTCTCAAAGAGAAATGGGTAAGAAGCGTGAATCTTATCTTCGGGTTCCCATATCACATTGCTGCGATCTTCTCCCCATTGCACCTTCACTATCTTGATCTCCTTATTGCGTAGCTTCTTAACTTTTGATCCTAGTATACGGATAGGAAATTTTCTAACTGATGCCTCCTTTTCAAATTCAACATCCTCAAGTGTACTTGGGTCTACTACCTCTGCTGAATCACGTATACATTTCCTCAAGTGGGAAACATGGAACATGTCGTGAACTCCTGCCATCCTCTCTGGTAGTCTAACTCTATAGGCCATCTGGCCTATCGTCTCAACTATGGGGAATGGCCCTGCAAACCTTGGCGCTAACTTCCCTGCCAAGCCAAAGCAAACAACGTTCCTCAAAGGTGACACCTTGATAAAGACGATATCTCCTAACTCAAACTCTAAGTCAGTCCTCCTCTGATCAGTGTATGACTTATGCTTGTCTTGAGCTTCTTTCATTTATCTGCGAATAAGATCTATCTTCTCAGAAGTTTCTCTAACCATCTCAGGCCCAAGTAGAAGTCTGTCTGTAGACTACCACCAACTTGTCGGCGATCTACAGGGTCGTCCATTAAGTGACTCGAAGGGAGCCATACCAATACTCGACTGATAACTATTATTGTAGGCAAACTATACTAATGGGAGATGTTCCTCCCAAGTCCATCCGAAGTCTAGGATACATAGTCCCAACAAATCATTGAGAACCATATTGACACTCTCAGTCTGTCCATCAGTCTATGGGTGATAAGCTGTGATAAGTCGTAACTGTGTACCTAGTGCCTCTTGCAAACTCCTCCAAAATCACTTGTGAAGACGGCGTCATGGTCACTAACTATAATGGAAGGTACCCCCATGAAGTCAGACGATCTCTCTAAGGTATACCGATGTTAACCATGCAGCTGTCCTCTTGCTCTTAATGGGATAAAATGAGAGCTCTTTGTCAGTCTATCAACTATATCCCATATACTGGTATTTTCCTTCCTCGATCTGGGCAGTCCATCAATAAAATTCATAGAGATGCTCTCCCACTTCCACTGTGGAATATCTAAGGGTTGAAGCAATCTGCTAGATTTCCATTGTTCAGCCTTTACTCACTGGCGAGTCAAACATTGCACCATATAATCTGTAACATCCTTCTTCATGCCATTCCAATGAAAAACTCTCTTCATGTCTCGGTACATCTTTTCACCGCCCGGATGATGGTCATCCAAGAGTGATGAGCCTCCTCAATAAGTCTCCAACTCTAGGAGCACACATCCTTCCATCTCATCGTAGCCACCCTCTCTCGTCCATAGTATATCTAGCTATGTGACTAGAGGTCTCTCCTCCCCTGAATCTATCCAATATGTCCACTAATTGTTGATCTTCTCGCTGTGTGGATCCAATACGCTCTATAAGAGTAGGTCGCACCTCGAATGATGCCAACAAACCATGCATAAAATCCGTAGATGGTCTAAAATCAAATGTCGAAATAAACTGCAAGCTCTGCCTCTCTACGAGTATAAGACTCAAGGTCATCCTATGCCTACTAAATGCATCTGCAACAACATTACCATTTCCTAGGGTATACGCTATCTCAAAATCATAGGACGTAAGGAACCCCATCTAAAGTTGCTGCCTTAAATGGAGATCCTTCTATAAGAACAAATACTTAAGCGACTTCTAATCCGTGTAGAGATTGAACCTCCCACCAAGTAAATAGTGTTGCCAAGACTTAAGTTTGAAGAATATAGCTGCCAACTCCAAATCATAGGTAGGGTAGTTCTTCTAATGAACACTTAATTGCCTACTCCCATAGTAGACCACCCAACCTTATTGCATCAACACAGCACCTAAACCCATGCCACAAGCATCCTTGAAGACTGTAAACACATTGCTATCGTCAGGAAGAGTCAGAATATGAGCTGATGTCAGAGCCCTCTTTAACCTATGGAATGCATCCTCGCAATATATGCTCCAAGTGAAAACCAAATTCTTCTTTGTCAAATAGGTGAGCGGAGTTGAGATCCATGCAATGTCCTAAATGAACTTTTTGTAGTAACCCTCCAACTCCAAGAAACTCCTAACTTCTGTCACATTTTAGCGGCTTTCCAATATTGAACTGTGACAACTTTAGAGAGGTCCACCGCCGTTCCATCCTTGGAGAGAACATGCTCTAGGAACCTTATTTCCTTCCTCCAGAAATGACACTTAGAAAATTTAACCTTAAAATGATACAATCTAAGAGTGCGTAAAACCTCTTTTAAGTGTACGACATGTTCTTCCTTACTCCTTGAGAAAACCAGAAAGTCATCCATAAAAACCACAACGAACTTGCTTAGGTACTCCCTAAACACCTGACTCGTTAAATCCACAAAGTACGCGGGTGCACTGGTTAGCCCCAAAGGCATGACCAGCCACTCAAAGAATCCGTCTAGAGTCCTGAAAGCAGTCTTGTTTGTACTATCATCTGATACCCTCAGCAGATGAATTCTCGTGGCTAGATCCAACTGTAAACCGAAGCGCCTACTAGTTGGTCAAACAAGTCATCAATCCATGGGAGTGGGTGCTTATTCTTCTTGGTGAGTTTATTCAAATACCTATAGTCCACGCATAGACGGTGGGAGTCGTATGCCTTTTTCGCAAAGACGACTGAAGCTCCCCACTTAGAAATGTTCCGTTTAATGAATCCTTTCTCGAATAACTCAACCACTTGCTTACTAAGCTCCTTCCTCTCCCTAGGAACCACGTGATGCACAAGTAAAACGACAGGTTTCACATTCTCCACCAAGTATATCTGGAAGTCTATCTCTTGTCTGGGAGGTAATCCCTTAACCTCATTGAATATGTCAGGAAAATCTCTTACTATGGGTACTGGTCTAAGATTGTCAATAGAAGCATCAAGGGAATTCAGGAAACTGAGCATAACTAACCCCAACGGGTCACAAGAAATCTCGAGAGTTCTCTCATGGCACGTTAAAAGCTTAACAACTCTCCTCTCACAATCTAGAATGGCACCATACATGGCTAGCCAATCCACTCCTATAATATGCCCGCAACCGATAAAACTAAGAACATTTGTGTCGCGCTCAAAATTGGCATCCATAACAGAAATTCTCAAACCCCTACATATCATAGATAGGTGAGTCGTACCTCTTATGGGATTTGAGATCACAACAAGATCAAAAACTACACAAGCATCTAGGCGCAAACTATCTATCACAGAATTGGACATGAATGAATGAGAAGCACCGGAATCTAACAGAGTCCTAATAGGAGAATCAAAAGGAGAAATCAAACCTTCAATGGTGACTTTCCAACCTCGATCCGGTCTACCAGCCCAAGCTACATCTAGCGCATGAACTTGTCCTCCAAATGATCCTGCTTTTTGACCTTGCTTGTTTGGGCACTGCTTGGTAAAATGTCCAACTTGATCGCAATTGAAACAAGCATTCTTTGTCTTCCTACAATCTCTAACAAAGTGCTCTAAATTCCCACAACCATGTCACTTAACCTCTATCTGTGACTTATTAGGTTTTCCTCCTTTCGTTGATACCCCCTTCTTGGGCCACCACTTCTTCTTATCAGTTTTGAGCTTGTCCTCCTTAGTCTTAACTTCTTTATTCTCCTCTTTCCTTTCCTCATGCATCAAAGCCATGTCTACTAACCTCTCGAAAGTCGCCCCATAGGAATATGTTCCAACGTTAGTCCTTGGAAAAGTTAATTCAATCCTCTCGCAAATCTTAAGGTCTTCTTATGAGGAGTGTTTACTAAATTCAAGCCAAATCTTGCTAATTGATTAAAGCTGTTAACATATTCCTTCACTTTCATACTCCCTTTCTTCAAACTCAAAAGTTTCTCCATTTGCATTCCTTCTTCAACTTGCGATAAGAACTTCATTTCAAATCTATGCTTAAACCCATCCCAAGTGGCCACTACCTTCTCCGCCTGAGTTACCTCCCACCAATAAGATGCTTCCTCTTTCAGTTGCCAAGCAGCTAACTGAATCTTTCTCTTATCATCTAGCTCCAATAAATCAAACGCATTCTCTGTCTCTATATGCCAATTGCGCGCTGCCACGAAACTATCAGTACCACGAAATTGCTTGCCTGTAATGACCCGCATTTGCAGAGGTATTATAATTAATTTATTTAATTATATAAATAGTGATATAGTGAATTAAATGATGGTTTAATTAAATAATGGTGAATATTTAATTTAAAATAATAAATTAAATAATATATTAAATTCTGAAATAATCAGAATTGGTTGAAATGGCGATATGGTGTGAAGTGGATCATCTGTGATATTTAATTCAGTTTAGAATTGAACTAGAATAACGAATATATTATTTGAACGATAGTTTGAATGTATAATTATATTATAATTATAATCGAGCTTGAAATGGTGCTGCAGTTCGTAATTTGGTGATTCGAACTTCAACTGAATGTACAAGATTCATTTCAAGCCAAATTTCTGTGAAACAAGAAATGTTAGGAGCTGGTGAAGTATATCTTTCTAGTGGAAGAGAAAAATCAGGATTTCGTCGTGTAGATTTTGATTTACGTCCAAATCAAATTTTAGAAAAGTCGTTGTGGAATTCCTTTATAATTTATAACGGAATTATTTATATTTTAAAAAGGAATTTCAATATAAATCGAATATCGGGTTGACCCAGATTTGGAATATCAAGTTATAAATCCCAGTAGAGCTATATGGTATTCCACTGTGAATATAGATGATAATATTTATTTTTAAATATTTAATTTAATTTTATTTAAATATATTTATATATTTAAATGGGTCATACAGACCTTTAAAAATAGCCACTTTTGCAAACGAAGTTGGAATTCGACGAAACAAATTTTGTTGGATCCGCAACATCAAATTATTGTTAGATTCCAAGTTCCGTGATTTTTAGAGTCACTGTGTGGCCGTACGGATTTTTAATGTGAGAAACAGTCGATATTTTGACCTTTAAAAATATGTTGTGTGAGCATACAAAGTCGAAATTTGACGAAGTCAGTTTCGTTGGGACCGTAATGTCAAACTGTAGCTGCATGTCCAGTTTCGTGATTTTTAGGTATCATATGTAACCGTATGAATTTTTAGAGTGCAGAAACGAATATAAAATGATAAAAGAAAAATATCTACGCAAATATCTTTGAAAATATCTAGATATTTTATAAGCCTATAAATAGCCACAAACATCGTAAACCTAATCCCTCTCATTTCTTTGTCTGGTCAACGGTGTTCAAGCCGCCGCAATATTCTTCAGGAAGAAAAATGTTAGAAACATTTCTTCAGAAAATCCAAACTCTCAAAATAAAATCTTAGAAATTATGAAATACATATACATCGATTCCTCTGATGATTCTCTACCATATGTTGTTAGCTTTGTTGGGTTCGATGTCGAGTTGGGTTGCTGGGAAAAATACAGTGTAACCAGGGTTCAAGTTTGAATCGAAATAAGGAAGTAATGGTTCGAGTGGATGTTGTTTTTGGGTTTGGCTTGAAATTCCTCACCTAGTGTGCAAGTTGGGAGGATTTCGGTGATCACTATTGTCGCGCGAGACACAGTCGCGTGAACCAGGGCTGTTCAACGGAAATTGGGATGGGATTTCGAATTCATTCGTATGGTATTGGGAGGGAGGAGTTCGGAAGGAGGAGCTCGATGGTGGGTCTCGTTTGATTTTTCATGAAGTGTAGATGGAGCGTGGGCGAGGAGAACGTCGGCTATGGTGGTTTGAGCTATACTAGAGCGACAATTTTGTTTTAGGGAAGAAGAGGTTGGAGGATGGGCTTATGTGGATGGAAATGGGCCAAGTATTTTGGTGAAGTCCATGTTATATAAAGTTAAATTCAATTTAAATAGTGTAAACTTCGAAATGTTATAACTCGGTCATATATAATCGAAATTCAGCGAAACAGGATCCCTTAGGATCGTATGGACGAGAACTACCCAATGGAGCTGACGGGGAGTGGACAGGGGCTCGTTTGAATTTATGGAGAAATAAATTGTTTGATTCAATTCAAACAACAGTTTATCGTTCTTTAACGATGAACTGCAAATGTGAGTAAATCTCACTTACTCTGAATAGTTTATAATTTCATGTTGTATTTTTAGAACTATTAAATATTGGTTGATTGACTGTGTGTTGACTGTTTGATTGAACTGCTAGTCTGTTAGTTGAATTTCTATATTGATTCTGTTTAACATAATATATCATATGGAACTGAAAATGATGTTGATTTTATTGTATAACATCTGTGGATGCAGGGAGACAAGTTTGAGGAATCCAACTGGATTCCTCCACATTTATTTTACTGTAATTCATATATTGTAATATATGATGTGATATATAATCTGTTGTCGATTTTGTGTGTTTGAACGATATTGGTCATCGTGATTTGATGTGTTAAATACCATAACATTCCGGAATGGTGAAAAGGAAAATTTTCAAAACGAATATTGAAATAGATTTATTTACAAAATCAAAGGATTTTATAAAAGAGATAATATTTATAAAATCAAAGAAGATTTTATAAAAGGAATTATTTATAAATGGAATATTTATAAATAGAAATTTATTTATAAATGGATTATTTATAAATAGAAAATACTTAGAAATGAAACCCTAAAGGAATTATTTGCAAACCATTTGAAAACAGATTAGAACGAGAAATGTTTGTAAACCATTTAAAAATCAAATAGAAAGAGAAAGGTTTGTAAAACATTTACAAATCAATCAAAAAGAGAAAGGTTTGTAAACCATTTACAAATCAATCAGAAAAAGAAATGTTTGTAAACCATTTACAAATGGAATCGAAAGAGGAATATTTGTAAAACCTTTACAAATGAAATCGAAAAGGAGGTATTTGTAAAACCATTTACAAATAGAATTAAAAAGGAAATATTTAGTAAATAAATAGAGTTATAAAAAGGAAATTTGTTTATAACTGAATAGGATGTTATAAAAAGGAAACCGTTATAAAAAGGAAACCGTTATAAAAAGGAAAACGTTACTGAAAAGGAAATCATTTGTAAAGTGAAGAACCGTTACTAAAAGTAAATCTTTATAAATGAATAGTTTATTCGAAGGGAGTTAATCGAATAAGGTATTCGAAAGTTAGTAAATCGAATATGTTATTCGAAAGGGGTTAGTCGAGTCGAGTTAGTTGAATAGAGTTAATTGAATCTTTGTTATTCGAATAAGAGTTAATCGGTTAGAATAAATCGGTTAGAGATAATCAGTTAGAGAAAATCAGTTAGAGTTAATCGAAAGAGTTAATCGATTAGAGTAAATCAAACCGAGTTAATCGAATCATAGATATTCGAAGTGAGATAATCGAATAGTAGATATTCGAAGTGAGTGAATCGAATCAGAAATATTCGAAGTGAGTTGATCGAATCTAGTTATTTGACAGGAGTTAAATTGAATAAGATTTATTCGAAGAAAGAGATTATCGAATATAAGTATTTGAAAGTAAGAAAATCGAATTAGTTATGCGAATTAGTTATTCAAACAGAATTAAACACATAAGAGTTATTGAATTAGTTATTCGAAAGGAGTTATCGATTATAGTTTAATCGAAAGGAGTTATCGAATTAGTTATTCGAAAGGAGTTAAGTAAAAAGAGTTAATCGATTAGGGTTAAATAAATAGAGTACATCGAATTTAGTTTATTTGAAGAAAGGTTAATCGAATCTAGTTATGCGTAAGAGAGATTATCAAATATAGTTAGTCGAAGGGAGGAGTTATCGAATAGAGATTTATTCGAACGAAAGTTACGTAAGGAAGTGTTAAAGAGTTAAATGATGAACTTACCCTAATTCGAGATTTGATATGTTGTTCAGTTAAGGTCTGAGAGGTAGTTATACCCCAACTTGATTGACTTTGTTTTTAATTTAGAAATGGTTAAGGTCCGAGAGTGAAAGTGGTTAAGTGATTTAGTAAATAAGTATAGTGGTTTGAGATGTCGTCGCGATGTTGATTTAAACATCTGTTTAAATCCAAGTAAAGAAGATTTGGAAATGTTTTCTAAATAGACTCAGAAACGTAATCAAATATTGAAACAGGAAATATGAGTATATATATATATATGATTGATGATTGATTGATAGAATTTCCATCTGGAAATAATATCGTTGTTTGCACACCTGTTTTTTCTTTGATGATTAAATCACAGACTATCAAAGTTTTGACCATTTTAACGTTGTTAATATGGAGAGACTGGTTGGATTATTATCCAAAGATCCACTCTGTATTGGCATAAGCGTTGCAAATCATATATGCCAGAGATAATTGAAGACGGAGTAAAGTGCAAGGACTATTGTATAAGTCTTAGATAACAGTGCCTAAGATGGATGTGCTGAATAGTGCCTTCGGTACATCCTGTTCCTGGATGACTTGTATGGATGAATGTCTGACAGAGTATTTCCAGAAAGGTCACGTACATTGATTTCTTCAACCGTACCAAGAGTGGAAGCGGAGAAGGAAACTTCTTTTAGCTGACACGTAATGCATGGTTGTAGACGTCAATAGGTGATTTGATGGATTTGACGATGTGACATTCGAAGTGAATATGGTGTGATGATAAAGCGTAGCTTCTAGCCTCACATCCGGTAAATGACAGAAATCGGGCAGGCAGCATTGCTAAGTCGGTCGCTCCGAAGTAGAGTGTATAATCACCTGATCTAGAGTTTCATTTATTTCTAAAAATCTATTGTTGATGCTGTCCCATTCGGGAAACGGTTGCTAATCCCAACCGTTGGTGATATACATTCGATACACTCAAGCGAAATGAGTGGTCGGTCATGTGTGGCCGGGTTGCAAGATGTTCTTGTTGAATCCAGTGTATTCCTTTCTAGAGGTGCACTAGCGAAAGGTGGTTCCATACCTTGTCATAGTTGGAAATCAATTACCCAATACGTGCTTGCGGTTTTGATTGTATACTATATATGTAGAACGTGAGATGAAAGCGTTTCTGCTAGATGATTATTATATTGTGGTTGTTAGACATTATTATAATATCAAAAGGTTTTTGATATAAAGATAATTTGGATTCTAATAAGGAAAAACCCGTTCCGTTATACGGTGTGGTCTTATGAGATATCGTTTAAATGGCTCAAACTGTTTTAAACTGTTTTACTCATACCAGTCCCATGACGGACCCGGAGTTTATTTTGTTTTGTTTTCCCTAAACTCTTGGGTGCCCAATTTTGTACGGGCAGTCAAGTAGTCAGGATTTACAGATATACTGGAAGAGCTTGGAGCAGGAGGCTTCAGGATTATATAGCTATAGTTAGTTCCGTTGTGTTGTAAGTGTTGTACTTTGATAATGATGTATATTCTAGTACAGATGTATATTTCAAGTTATGTTATATATATTATATGTTATTCGTTCCGCTGTGAGGTTTGTGTTACTCTGATGTTGTATTCTTCTTCTTCTTCTTCTATTCTAAGTTTCTATCTTATCTTTCCTCACCCTCTAATTTTTTTCATTAACTATTCGGTTATTTTCTATCCTTGGATGTTCGATATGTGTCGTATATCAGATAACCAAGATCGCAAAAATTCGGGTCATTACAGTTGGTATCATTGCTTAAGTTAAGTGAATTACCTTGGCTCTATGGCGTAAGTAAGTAGAGATAGGGTTAGTAATACCCTAGATTGAGTTTGAGTGTATATATACGAGTTAAAGTATTTGTTATTTGATATAAGGATTTGTTTTATATTGTGGAGATTCATTGGTTGAGTTGTTTATGGGTTCTGGTCGATCAGTTTGGTCCACTATATCGGTAGGAGTTTATAAACACTCGAATACGATGGGTCGTCACGATATGTTTTGAAAAGAGGGTAAATTAAAATAAGTTTACCCAAAGTATACTTTGATATAAAGAAGTATATATATTAGATATATTGGTTGTTATTATAATTGAGGAAGATTATAAAGTGAAATGGTTATGTAAATAACCAATCAGAATTCATATAAGTGAAATACGTGAAATCAGATGAGTTAAATCTGAAATTTAAACCAAAAATTTGATTATAATTCTGGAAAATTGGATAAGTGTTTGTAAATGGATTTGGGTTAAAAATAAGGAAAATTTGAGATCCTAGGAGATTTTAAATTATTTTACAAGCAGTGTGAATTATATTTTGAATTGAATATCAAAGTGGAAATGTTTAGAAATGGTTTTATTGTATTGAACTCACTTCGATCGCTGGAAAATAGATTCCGATGATGACAATTGCATCATCAGTATTCATTTTCGAGTTGTAAGTGACAAATTACAACCAGAGATACTGATTTGAATTTGTTTTGGAAAAGACAAGTTGTGTTGAATTTCAAAATGAAAATTATAATATAGAATTTGATATATAGAATTTGAATATAGAAATTCAAATGGGATTTATAATATAGAATTTGAAATATAGAATTTGAATATATAGAAGTTGAATATAGAAATTCAAATGGGATTTATAATATAGAATTTGAATAGAATTTGAATTATAGAATTTGATATATAGATTTGAATAATAGAAGTGATATAAATTTTGAATAGAAATTGAATAGAATTAACTAAGTCGAAGAGGAATTAGTTAATCGAGTTTTGAATTTGATGTTGAACTTTAAAAGGTGAATTGGATTTTTAAATGGATATTCGAAATCGAATATAGAACTTAAATTTGAATTTTGGATTCAAATTAGTTAATAAGCAAGCTAAAATATATTTGAACATGTCATGTTCAAATATAAAAGTGAAATAGACTAAAGAGTTAATTAACAAATTAATTAATGAATTGAGTTAAAACGATCAGGTATAGTTAAAATAGATTGGGCAGGTATAAATATACATGAGATAGGTATGGATAAGGTATGAAGGTATATAAATTGAATGCTCGACAAAAAGGTATGTATTTAATTCATATATGAGATTTTATGCGCCGTATCGGCTAGCCGCTTGGCTTTTTCTTTTTCTTTTGGATTGGTGAGGGCCATGGGAGGCTATTTGAAATATCCCGATGCTCCTGGTACAAAGGAGGTTATGGCGAATTTTTTCGGGAATTTAAGGAGTTAGAATATTTTTAATATAATTTAATAGTTAGAAATCAACATATCGATATATATAGAAGTCGATAAGGAAACGAACTTAGAAATAGAATAGTAAAATCAAAAAGGAAGACTAAGAATAAAATCTAGTAAGAATAGAAAGAGGAAGCGTGTACATGTTTAAAAGTGAATAAGTAGTTGTATGGTATTGATTATTCGAGTAAGTAGTCATATCTGTTTTGACATTATAAATGTTATTCAGTCAAGGTCTGAGAGGTAGTTATACCCCAACTTGATTGATTTCATTATTAACAAATAAATAGTAAGATTTCAGGCTCGAAGATCAATATTGAATAAGAGTTAGTTGAATATAGTATTTGGGTTGTCGTAACGATGTTTTACACAACATCCGTTTTAACCCAAATAAGTGTAAGCTTGGAAATATAATAAAGAATATTTCCTAAGTATAGAAATAAACGAGATCGGAAAAGAGATAAGTAATTGGAATATTTTCCAATTATAAATAGCATATATTTTCTAAAGTTTAGAAAAAAAAGGAAGGCGATATTCGGAAATGTTTTCCAAATAACATAAAAGGCCAATATGGTTATTGAAATTATTTGGTTAACAAATATTGATAAAGAAATAGAGAAGTGATTTAACAAATGGAATATTAATTAAGGGCTCAGTGACATGTTCAAAAGGAAAATTTGATTTTTGAAAAGAGTAAACTGTTTAAAAACTCCCAGGGAAAGACTGTTTGAATTAAAAACAAATTTAACATGAATTTGTGAAAGCAAATTTGAATTAAAGTAAAGCCAGTAAAGTGGTAACTGAGATTGAATTAGAATGATATCAAGACAAATTGGATTGTGAGATTCAAATTTGAAGTGTAATGTGATAATCAAGTTAAGAGTTGGGAATCCAGAAGAAACTCGAGTTGAAATGATATTTGGCTCGGATATAAGCGAATGGTTGTGTTGTGGATAAAAGCAGATTGGAATTTGATTGGGATGACCCTTGTATCCGCTGAATTGATAACAGGTGGAAAGGATAAAATGTTATGCCGACAAAAAGGTACAAGTTTATATTTCTATTGGATATAAGATTTATGAGCCGAATTGGCAAGCCGCTTGGCTGTTTGGTTTTCTTTTGGGATGGAGATGGCCCAGAGAGGCGAGTGGTGGTTTGACGTATTGACCAGTACAAAGGAGGTGCTGGCGAAATTTTTCAAAAAGTTAAGGTGTTAGAAAATTTTCAGGATTTTTGAAAATTTTCGTTGATAAGAATTAATTAATAATTTAATTGAAATTAAATTGGTTCAGTTGAAGCTGAAGTTAAGAAGTGAACAAATATGTTCTAACCAGTCGATAGGGTCGTTCTCTACCTTAGCAATTTCGAGGACGAAATTATTTTAAGTGGGGAAGAATGTAATGACCCGCATTTGCAGAGGTATTATAATTAATTTATTTAATTATATAAATAGTGATATGGTGAATTAAATGGAGGTTTAATTAAACAATGGTGAATATTTAATTTAAAATAATAAATTAAATGATATATTAAATTCTGAAATAATCAGAATTGGCTGAAATGGCGATATGGTGTGAACTGGATCATCCGTGATATTTAATTAAGTTTAGAATTGAATTAGAATAACGAATATATTATTTGAACGACAGTTTGAATGTATAATTATATTATAATTATAATCGAGCTTGAAATGGCGCTGCAGTTCGTAATTTGGCGATTCGAACTTCAACTGAATATACATGATTCATTTTAAGCCGGATTTCTGTGAAACAAGAAACGTTAGGAGCTGGTGAAGTATATCTTTCTAGTGGAAGAGAAAAATCAGGATTTCGTCTTGTCGATTTTGATTTACGTCCAAATCAAATTTTAGAAAAGTCGTTGTGGAATTCCTTTATAATTTATAAAGGAATTATTTATATTTTAAAAAGGAATTTCAATATAAATTGAATATCGGGTTGACCCAAATTTGGAATATCAAGTTATAAATCCCAGTAGAGCTGTATGGTATTCCACTATGAATATAGATGATAATATTTATTTTTAAATATTTAATTTAATTTTATTTAAATATATTTATATATTTAAATGGGTCATGCAGAGCTTTAAAAATAGCCACTTTTGCAAACGAAGTCGGAGTTCGACAAAACTAATTTTGTTGGATCCGTAACATCAAATTATTATTTGATTCCAAGTTCCGTGATTTTTAGAGTCACTGTGTGGCCGTACGGATTTTTAATGTGAGAAACAGTTGATATTTTGACCTTTAAAAATATGCTGTGTGAGCATACGAAGTCGGAATTTGACGAAACCAGTTTCGTTGGGACCGTTATGTCAAACTGTAGCTGCATGTCCAGTTTCGTGATTTTTAGGTATCATATGTAACCGTATGAATTTTTAGAGTGCAGAAACGAATATAAAATGATAAAAGAAAAATATCTACAATATCTTTGAAAATATCTAGATATTTTATAAGCCTATAAATAGCCACAAACATCCTAAACCTAATCACTCCCATTTCTTTGTCTGGTCAACGGTGTTCAAGCCGCCGCAATATTATTCAGGAAGAAAAACGTTAGAAACATTTCTTCAGAAAATCCAAACTCTCAAAATAAAATCTTAGAAATTATGTAATATATATACATCGATTCCTCTGATGATTCTCTACCATATGGTGTTAGCTTTGTTGGGTTCGATGTCGAGTTGGGTTGCTGGAAAAAATACAGTGTAACTAGGGTTCAAGTTTGAATCGAAATAAGGAAGTAATGGTTCGAGTGGATGTTGTTTTTGGGTTTGGCTTGAAATTCCGCACCTAGTGTGCAAGTTGGGAGGATTTCGATGATCACTGTTGTCCCGCGAGATACAGTCGCGTGAACCAGGGCTGTTCAACGGAAATTGGGATGGGATTTCGAATTCGTTCGTATGGTATTAGGAGGGAGGAGTTCGGAAGGAGGAGCTCGATGGTGGATCTCGTTTGATTTTTCGTGAAGTGTAGATGGAGCGTGGGCGAGGAGAACGTCGGCTATGGTGGTTTGAGCTATACTGGAGCGACAGTTTTGTTTTGGGGAAGAAGAGGTTGGAGGATGATCTTATGTGGATGGAAATGGGCCAAGTATTTTGGTAAAGCCCATGTTATATAAAGTTAAATTCAATTTAAATAGTGTAAACTTCGAAATGTTATAACTTGGTCATATATAATCGAAATTCAGCGAAACAAGATCCCTTAGGATCGTATGGACGAGAACTACCCAATGGAGCTGATGGGGAGTGGACAGGGGCTCGTTTGAATTTATGGCGAAATAAATTGTTTGATTCAAATCAAACAACAGTTTATCGTTCTTTAACAATGAACTGCAAATGTGAGTAAATCTCACTAACTCTGAACAGTTTATAATTTCATGTTGTATTTTTAGAACTGTTAAATATTGGCTGATTGATTGTGTGTTGACTGTTTGATTGAACTGCTAGTCAGTTAGTTGAATTTCTATATTGATTCTGATTAACATAATATATCATATGGAACTGAAAATGATGTTGATTTTATTGTATAACATCTGTGGATGCAGGGAGACAGGTTGGAGGAATCCAACTGGATTTCTCAACATTTATTTTACTGTGATTCATATATTGTAATATATAATGTGATATATAATCTTTTGTCGATTATGTGTGTTTGAACGATATTGGTCATCGTGATTTGATGTGTTAAATACCATAACTTACCGGAACGGCGAAAAGGAAATTTTCAAAACAAATATTGAAATAGATTTATTTACAAAATCAAAGGATTTTATAAAAGAGATAATATTTATAAAATCAAAGAAGATTTTATAAAAGGAATTATTTATAAATGGAATATTTATAAATAGAAATTTATTTATAAATGGATTATTTATAAATAGAAAATACTTAGAAATGAAACCCTAAAGGAATTATTTGCAAACCATTTGAAAACAGATTAGAACGAGAAACGTTTGTAAACCATTTAAAAATCAAATAGAAAGAGAAAGGTTTGTAAAACATTTACAAATCAATCAAAAAGAGAAAGGTTTGTAAACCATTTACAAATCAATCAGAAAAAGAAATGTTTGTAAACCATTTACAAATGGAATCGAAAGAGGAATATTTGTAAAACCTTTACAAATGAAATCGAAAAGGAGGTATTTGTAAAACCATTTACAAATAGAATTAAAAAGGAAATATTTAGTAAATAAATAGAGTTATAAAAAGGAAATTTGTTTATAACTGAATAGGATGTTATAAAAAGGAAACCGTTATAAAAAGGAAACCGTTATAAAAAGGAAAACGTTACTGAAAAGGAAATCATTTGTAAAGTGAAGAACCGTTACTAAAAGTAAATCTTTATAAATGAATAGTTTATTCAAAGGGAGTTAATCAAATATGGTATTCGAAAGTTAGTAAATCGAATATATTATTCGAAAGGGATTAGTCGAGTCGAGTTAGTTGAATAGAGTTAATCGAATCTTTGTTATTCGAATAAGAGTTAATCGGTTAGAATAGATCGGTTAGAGATAACCAGTTAGAGATAATCAGTTAGAGTTAATTGAAAGAGTTAATCGATTAGAGTAAATCAAACAGAGTTAATCAAACAGAGTTAATCGAATCAGAGATATTCGAAGTGAGATAATCAAATAGTAGATATTTGAAGTGAGTGAATCGAATCAGAAATATTCGAAGTGAGTTGATCGAATCTAGTTATTCGACAGGAGTTAAATCGAATAAGATTTATTCGAAGAAAGAGATTATCGAATATAAGTATTCGAAAGTAAGCAAATCGAATTAGTTATGCGAATTAGTTATTCGAATAGAGTTAAACACATAAGAGTTATTGAATTAGTTATTCGAAAGGAGTTATCGATTATAGTTTAATTGGAAGGAGTTATCGAATTAGTTATTCGAAAGGAGTTAAGTAAAAAGATTTAATCGATTAGGGTTAAATAAATAGAGTAAATCGAATTTAGTTTATTTGAAGAAAGGTTAATCGAATCTAGTTATGCGTAAGAGAGATTATCAAATATAGTTAGTCGAAGGGAGGAGTTATCGAATAAAGATTTATTCGAACGAAATTTACGTAAGGAAGTGTTAAAGAGTTAAAAGATGAACTTACCCTAATTCGAGATTTGAAATGTTGTTCAGTTAAGGTCTGAGAGGTAGTTATACCCCAACTTGATTGACTTCGTTTTTAATTTAGAAATGGTTAAGGTTCGAGAGTGAAAGTGGTTAAGTGATTTAGTAAATAAGTATAGTGGTTTGAGATGTCGTCGCTATATTGATTTAAACATCTGTTTAAATCCAAGTAAAGAAGATTTGGAAATGTTTTCCAAATAGAATCAAAAACGTAATCAAATATTGAAATAGGAAATATGAGTGTGTGTATATATATATATATGATTGATGATTGATTGATAGAATTTCCATCTGGAAATAATATCGTTGTTTGCACACCTGTTTTTTCTTTGATGGTTAAATCACAGACTATCGAATTTTTGACCATTTTAACATTGTTAATATGGAGAGACCGGTTGGATTATTATCCAAAGAACCACTCTGTATTGGTATAAGCGTTGCGAATCATATATGCCAAAGATAATTGAAGACGGAGTAAAGTGCAAGGATTATTGTATAAGTCTTAGATAACAGTGCCTAAGATGGATGTACTGAATAGTTCCTTCAGTTCATCCTGTTCCTGGATGACTTGTATGGATGAATGTCTGACAGAGTATTTCCAGAAAGGTCGCGTACATTGATTTTTTCAACCGTACCAAGAGTGGAAGCGGAGAAGTAAACTTCTTTTAGCTGACACGTAATGTATGGTTGTAGACGTCAATCGGTGATTTGATGGATTTGACGATGTGACATTCGAAGTGAATCTGGTGTGATGATAAAGCGTAGCTTCTAGCCTCACATCCGGTAAATGACAGAAATCGGGCAGGCAACATGGCTAAATCGGTCACTCCGAAGTAGGGTGTATAATCACCTGATCTAGAGTTTCATTTATTTCTAAAAATCTATTGTTGATGTTGTCCCATTCGGGAAACGGTTGCTGATCCCAACCGTTGGTGATATACATTCGATACACTCAAGCGAAATGAGTGGTCGGTCATGTGTGGCCGGGTTGCAAGATGTTCTTGTTGAATCCAGTGTATTCCTTTCTAGAGGTACACTAGCGAAAGGTGGTTCCATACCTTGTCATAGTTGGAAATCCATTACCCAATACGTGCTTGCGGTTTTGATTGTATACTATATATGTAGAACGTGAGATGAAAGCGTTTCTGCTAGATGATTATTATATTGTGGTTGATAGACATTATTATAATATCAAAAGGTTTTTGATATAAAGATAATTTGGATTCTCATAAGGAAAAACCCGTTCCGTTATACGGCGTGGTCTTATGAGATATCGTTTAAATGGCTCAAACTGTTTTAAACTATTTTACTCATACCAGTCCCATGACTGACCCGGAGTTTATTTTGTTTTGTTTTCCCTAAACTCTTGGGTGTCCAATTTTGTACAGACAGTCAAGTAGTCAGGATTTACAGATATACTGGAAGAGCTTGGAGCAGGAGGCTTCAGTATTATATAGCTATAGTTATTTCCCTGTGTTGTAAGTGTTGTACTTTGATAATGATGTATATTCAAGTACATATGTATATTTCAAGTCATGTTATATATATTATATGTTATTCGTTCCGCTGTGATGTTCGTGTTACTCTGATGATGTGTTCTTCTTCTTCTTCTATTCTAAGTTTCTATCTTATCTTTCCTCACCCTCTAATTTCTTTCATTAACTATTCAGTTATTTTCGATCCTTGGATGTTCGATATGTGTCGTATATCGGATAACCAAAATCGCAAAAATTCGGGTCGTTACATTTCCTCCCATCGCATAGAAATCCTTACAAAGCTTAGCGAAGTTGACTATAGGATTGGGTGGGACTACTGCGGATGCAGCTCAGGGTGGGACATTACCTTGAACTTCGGCAGGTGCCCATGGTCTCTACGTATCTATGAAACCATGTCAGAATGGGAATGCCTTCAAGGAAATTAGGGGTCCTGGACATGATGAAAAGAGAAAAAACAAAGATTCAAAAGGAGGTTGAAGGAATATTAGGATATATTTTTCGAAAATATGTTTTACATGAAAATACTTTGCCTTGAAAATACTTTTCCTAAAACTTTTACTCTTATCTTGTAACCTTAGGCACTGATACCAAATGAGACACCCCATGTCCCTTAATGTCACCCATATGAGGATGCATTAAGTTCTATAAAGAGCAATAATAATACACAAACTAATTTCACAAGAAAAAATATAAAATGCAGCGAAAAACTTTCAAACTTTTATTACAAAACCAAATATTGCATTACATTTTCAAATACCATAAATCATCAAATATAAATGATCATATTACAAGCACAAAACCATAAAAAACATATCCTTCATGAGCCACAACAATAGACATAGAAAAGCAAATGAAACAATACATCAAGTGAGAAATAGTCCAAGTCCAAGCCGAATCAAAGAATCACGGTCAATGCTGCAATCCACCGCCCTAAGAATCTAGGTGGAGGGGGAAGGAAGAGAGAGAAGAAAAAACAAAATAAGTCAGACATAAATTCTGGTGAGTTCCAGTGATTTTTAGCATAAGGTAAAGAAGTATCAAGACAGATCAATAATACCGAACATGAAAATATAGTAAATTACGCAAGTATGAAATAAACGAGATAAGGTAAGATCGAGTAAGCTTCCAATTCATATACCAAAACGGAACTTCTGCACCACCTATCGAGATATAAGGATTAGGTTTTACCTTAATTACTACCTAGTGGTCGACCCCCTACAGAAGTGAATAACCTGTGCTGGCCACGACAGTCGGGGATATCAGTCCTAAACCTGTCAACTTTAAAGACGGCTCTATCCGTTGGTGTTACAGTGTCATATTTTCCCCCATTGGACCCATGCACGCTCATGACTATGTAGGAATGCGCCCGTACCTACCTCTAAGATTTGAGCCTCTTACAACCATCCATCAGTAAAGCATTCCCTATTCCCTACTTAGTGCGGGGCTCGTTTGATAACTGGAGGGTACTGATTGATATGGATTCCAAACAATAGCAGATTGACAAAAGCCACCTCTAGTCTTGGTCCACCAAGCAATCTAGGATTCTAAGACTTCTCCAAAGATATATTAACAACACACGTGGAACCTTTTAGCTTATTAATCAAACATGTTTAATTTAGTTAGTTTAAGTTCACTAATAAGCATCATATAACGCTATGTTATATTTCCCGTTGTAAATGACATTTATTAAATGTAACAACCCTTCACCAAATCGTACATGCACCTTCTTACATGTATGTAGATTACAGTAACTCGTTTTACTTAATTTACATCTGGTACACATATATCCGCATAACATGTCCTAATTAATATAAAATTAAGTCCAACCTATTCAGATTAACATGTTTACATTTATTCCTTTATAATTATCCCAATTATACAGTCAATGGTTCTCATATTTTGATATGCCCAAATATCCTTTTTATTGTTATTACATATTATTCCAATTTATCCCAATTTACGCAATTCTAACGGAAAAGGCCAAGGCTGTTGATGGCCTAGGCCCAGTGCAAAATAAAAAGGAAAAGGAGAAATATAACCAGACTCAGATATGAACAAATAGATAACATAGGCATAATAAGATTGTAAATAAAGCAGTAACAGAAAATGGATAAGGAAAATAGATGTAAAATGGAATGGTAATAACTGAAAATAAACATGTAATTGACAGTATTTGAAAGGACAATAACATATAAACTTATGAATATTGTTACTTTTCAGATCCAATATGTATTACTGTCAAAATATTTTTTGAAATTGCAGATCCAATAATAACATGAAACTCGCAGTGATTGTATTAGATCTAGAAAATGCCTTTGAAATAGTTGTAGAGGAAAAACAAGAATTATCCCTTCAATCTAAGTTCTAGTAGCACCTCAACATTTTCTTTATTTTATTTAGAATATAACTTAGAGAAGGAAGAAGATGAAGAAATGTTTGTGTAAGAAAATTGTGAGGTTGCTAGCCTATTTACAAATAAGGTATGATAATCTAAATCATAGGATACTAGGCTATAAAATCAAATTGTTAAAGACACGTCATGCTAAGTTAGCATATGTATATAACCAGAAAATAAGTCCAAACACATTTAAGTTCCAGGCTGAAGGTGGGTCGACCAACTTACTACCTGGGTCAACACTAGTGTCGACCCTAGGGTTGACAAAGAGGTCGACCGTGTAGGGTCAGGTCGACTCCTGACCGTTGCATTCTGGGCTAATTAATTTTAAATAATATTAAATTTAGATCAAATTTCTTTTATTCATTCTTCATACTTATTCCGATTTATGAAAACCAAGAGTCTATTTAAACCAGAATTTCGTAACGAATGCAATGGTGAGGTTGTTTTACTCCATTCTGAATATTTTATTAATTATTATTCATTTTATTATCTTTTTCACGTAATTATGGTGTTTTAATTTATGGGGTGTAATATCTAATAGTAATTTGATATGCTATCTCGTGCTCCTAAATCAGGTTCAAGCAATCTAATAACATTTTAGGAAGTTATACTACGATCCTACATTCAATTCAAATAATTAACTAATTTATTAAATTCCAACATCCAATTGATAGTATAATAATCTAACCAAGCTTAACAACAATTAATTTTCAAAATCAAACAAACGATCAATATTTTAATCTACTATATAAAATACTCGTAATCTAGAATGGTGAGTTATACTCCTTGAGATTCTTGTTACCGCTGAAGCTATTTAATTTAAACTAAAATCGAACGACGCTCGATTTTAGATTAAAATTCAAGAACTTCCAAAAAAGTCCAATCCACCTCTACCGTGAAGCTCCCGACGATACAAACTCAATGAAGCTAACAACTTTTAAATCTGACCTTGTAGGAGAGAGATATTGAATTTACAAGCTAACGATTCATTTAAATAATTAAACAAATAATCCCCTAGTAAACTAGTTACCCAAACCAAACACACGGCCCAAACAACCCAAAGCCCAACCCACAAAACACCTTCTTCCCCTCTGTAAAGTCTCCCATGCCAATAGCCAAACGCCATGCATATGTATCACTGACACATGTTTCCAATCATTTGTCGCCTAAACCGAAGCCACCCACAAATGTGCCTCAACTTGCTCGTTCCCTCCAACCATCACCTTCACATCCGCACACCCTTGTCGAAATATGACATTTGCACGTCCCAATACGCTACTGGTTGCGAGCATTATCACAACCGAACGCAACCAAAATCAAATACATGCTTCTCCTCACTTCCACGATCTTAAAGCTAGCTCTGATTCACCAAACTCCCCTTGGTTTTCACTAAAAGATCAACCTTAATCTAAGGTTAGGTTTAACAGTAATGTCGCTTCTCTCAATTCGATGTCGCACTTATCAAACCCCATCCTCATGAAGATTACGCCGTTGGCAAATCGAAGATATTGGTTGTATAATTTCTAGAGGTGTATATGGTTTAATGTTGATTTCAAAAGTTTTCAAGCTTTTCTCACTTATGGGAAATAAACAAAAGAAGAGGAGAGGGAGGCAATGAAGAAAACATGTTGAGGAATTGGTTGTAAAGGGGATAAAAAGGACAAGTGTGACTGGTCTAATTTTAAGAGGAGGTAAGTGTTTTCAAAGTTTTATTTTTTTTATTTTACAAAACTAAATACACTTCCACCATGCTTAAAACACAAGTTAAATAAAATTTTTACTCCCTCATCACATCACCATCCTATCAAGTACTAAAACAAAATTTAATAATTTTAATTTAATTTAAAAGTGTAGTTTAGTTTTATTAGTTTAATTTCAAAACAATAAATATTAAGTGCTTATAGCACGCACGATCAAAATGTAAGCCTGATCGTCATGAAACTTGACATCTTATAATAATTTGCTATTCCAGAACCAATGATTTCGTCAGATTCCGAGATCATTTGAAAAATGGCAATTTTTCATATTAAAATATTATTTTAAAGTGCGATCTAAATATCGAATCAAATGCAAACTATTTATCATTTTGAATGAACTTATAAACTTGATTTAAAATCAATATTGATATACTAAGCATTGTCAAATGAAATTATCGATTCGTTATAACTAATAATTAACTACACTTTCGATTATTTACATAACTACTGTTAACGTTATTTTTGATCAACACCCGGATGAAGTTATACTGGACATGTATTCATGGAATTGATGCAGTCATGATCCAGGGTTACTGAAGGACGTTCGAAAACCTATGTTATTTAGCCAAACCTACCCTTCCTTAGGCATCGGAATTCCGATTCTGACTGTTGGTTATCCTTCCCTTGAGGGATGAATATGACATTTGCAGTATAACGGAATTCCGAAATTGCCTCAAGAAGGCTTTCTTAGGTTGACACAACTAAGGTTTTATGAAATCAGTTACTCCCTAGATCATGAACATGATGATATATATTGTGATAAGAAGAAAACAGGCTAATACATCCCCATATTCAGGAAAGAGGGCATCGCAATGCTCATTAACTCAGATTATCATTTTGCATCAAACCGGCACGAAGGGCCCGATTTGCGTTAGATATCAAGTTATAAGCCTATAGATGACCCCCTTTTCCTAAGGTTAGGAAGCAATAGGCTCATCATAAGATCATCGATCAGCATCGCAAAACTGTAAGGAAGAGGGCTTCGGATTTCTATGAAGCTCTTCCTCCTTCACAAAGGTGTCATGATCGACTTTCTCATATGAAAGGTTAGTGTTAACTCCCTTTTTCATCATAATGGCACAACAAGACTATCAAATCACAAGATGTTTATGATTTAGAATTCTTCATTCATTAAATGTAGACGTATTACAAGAGTTGAGGTAATCCCTAATCCGATTTGGAAAATCAGGTTTTCTTCCTTAAGAAGAAGAAGAAAGAAGAGAGAACAAGATTCAACAAATGAAAATTTTGTCCCCCTCTATGTGGCTCCTGGGGTCTAATTTATAGAGGATTCGGGGCCCCATCCACTGTTAGGCTATTAGGCCTGCAAGGGCCTTTGTCGGCTTTTCTTTGCCCTGGTCACGGACGTTTGGCTTTCAGCAATCTTCGTGTTGCTAATTATAGTCCTCAAAATGAGGGTCCCCATCGATTGGTGCTTCTTTAAGATTGATATGGGATTGCTGATGTGGAGGCTTTCGGGTGACATTTGAACTCCCGGCAGCAGCTCCTGGGTGTAGGCTCTCGGACGTAAGCTTCTGGATGTAGGCTTCCAGCTTTCTCGTGAATACTTAGAGGAGCTTGCCCTCGTTATGTATGTAGATAGCCGCCCGCTCGATACCATTGTTGGTTCCTGTGACGGCCCGCCCCGCACCAACCGACATTTACTCCAATGGTGCGCTGTACACATGTCCAGTTAGCACGGAACGAGTCGTCAGAAGGAAAAGGAAGAAGGAAATGAACATACAAAGAACCTGTAGAATGTCTCACAGCGCATAGAACAAAATATAATAATAACATACTTGACATAAAACAGGAGAGAGTGCATAAGCTGAAAATCAGAACTAAACATCACAGCAACGGAAATCCAAAATACAGCTTATTACAACTTTCAAACTGTCTCAAAGCAAAAGAAAGATAAAGGAGGTACACTACTAATGCCCAAGTAGCGACCACCAACGACACATGGAGAATGTGTATATATATATCATACGTGCAAGCCTCCTGCCCGCCTCCGAATCAGCTACTCGCACATCACCAGCTAACCTGTCTCTAGTCTGCTCGTGTGAGCACCCAGAGTATAAGAGGAGACATAAAACTCTGGGTCAGACATAAAGCCTGGTATGAGCGATAAGCATCTATAGTGAACAATAACAGGTAGACTAAAACATACCTGAACCTGGACCTGCAACCAAAGAGTTAGCACTACATACTGTACAACACTCTAAGGTACCATATCAAACAGTGTAAAGATACGGAGGTGGGGGAGGTGTGCATGTCATAGGGATGGCAAGCAATCAAACATAGCATCCATCCTCACATCTCTCACTTAGTGCGTAAAGCATACGATATTCACCACTTCGATCACCCAACATGCCTTGCTACGATCACTCTGCCCCATGAAGTCATAAATGGCTTCACTGCACTGATAACGTAGCCACTAATTCCTTGCTATGTCCACTTGCCCCATGGAGTTATTCACTCCATCTGCGCTGGCTCATAGTCTTACCAATCCTTACTATGTCCACTTGCCCCATGGGGTTGTTCACCCCATCTGCGCTGGCTCATAGTCTTACTACGCATCACCTTGCCCCTCAGGTCATAATGACCCTACTGCACTGATAACGTAGTCTTGCTACCATCACTTTGCCCCTCAGGTCATAATGACCTTACTGCACTGATAAGTAGCCATCATCCATTTTTAGTGGTGAATCGAAGTTATGAACGTCGACAACTCCTTAGCACACGACCCGCAGCAAAGTCCAACTCATGAAGTCCACTCATTGGTTCCTATCTGAATCCTGAGTCAATACCCTTCATTTGGACTACCTTTGCATCTCGGGTTATTGGTCATCACCATCGAATCAGATCGGATCGGCCTTCAACATTCTTCATCGGATCGGATCGGCCTCATCTGGTTCGGAGTCCAGCTTTCCTCGTCACCCTGGTTCGGATCGAGTCACGCCATCAGCTCGTGGTCATCCATACGGATCAGGTCGTACTCACCCTTTCGGATCGGGTCGTGGCATCCATTCGGATCGGGTCGTGGTCCCTCCTTCAAGTCAGTTCGTGCTTCCCCCACTGGTCGGGTCGGGTCGGGTGCATCTTCCCAGGTCGTCCGCTCATGAGCTTCTGGAGTGAATCGGGTCGTGCTCCTCCCTTCGGATCGTGGCTCTTCATCCAACTGGATCGGATCGTGGAGAGGATTCACGACCGGGGGTGGCCATGCGGATCGTCGTCTTGGGATCGGATCGCCCCTATGCCCACCGATCCGGTCCGGTTCGGGCAGATTCCTGCAGTTCTTCTAGCGAACAGTTTACGCCCCTCGACGGTGTTTTCGACAATTCTAACTATTGAAATCAATCACAAAGCATTTCATACAGTCATAGCAACATGCATAATCAACCACAAACATCAAAACATCAATATGATAAGTAGAAATGGATCAAATATACCCAAAATCCCATATTTCCCCTTAAGCATATTTAGGTGAAACTAATGATAGGATTAACAAAACTTAACCAAATTAACCCAAATTCACATCAGAGGTCTAAAACATCATTCCGAATTTTATAAACATTTTTCCAGAATTTTATCATGTTTAAATTCGCTAATTAACACTAATCAACCCTAATTAGCCATAATTAGTGCAAAACTATGCAAATCACTCACCTTAGCCACAAATAAACTAAGATCTGAAATAAATCTCTGATTTGATGTGAATCTCTATGCTAAACAGCAGCTTCAATGTTGATTTGGTGAAGATCTTCCTTGATTAGGGGTTGCTAAGCCAAATCCTTGACCAAAAGGTGATTTGGGGGTGATTTAGAGGTTAGAGGCCATTTTTAGGGTTCCTTGGTGATAAGTGGAGGCTAGAAAACTGAAATGGAATGATCCTCTATCTCATTTCAGCCTCTCCATAACCCTAATCCCGAAATGGGTTATGGGCCTACTCACTAATAGCCCTATTTGGCCCGGTTAAGCAGTTTTGCACCCTCCAAACCTTATTTCAGCCATATCTCCCAAACGGTAAGTCCGTTTGGCTATTATGACCACTCTACGGAAAGGTAAACCATCAAACGCATCCAATGGAAGTGGCTTCAGGTCAAAATTCCTTTCCAACCAAAAGTTATGGCCAAAACAGTACTAACTAAGGGCAAAATGGTCATTTAAAAATCGACAAAAATCATGAACATGGGAAATGACTCTAATGGATGTTTCCCAAAGTTACATGACCATACGACTTCACATGGGAAAGAAATAAATATTCTACAATCCTATGATGTGTAGAATACGGGTCGTTACACTCTCCCCCCCTTAAGAAATTTCGCACCCGAAATTCCCTAATCAAAACACACACAAAGGTCCCGCATGCCTATCAACCATAAAACAACCATCAAACATGCAAAGCAAGTAAAATAAGTCTATCCTAGCATGCGGAATAACTAAATCGCAAGGTAAATCTTACCAGGCAAAGAGTTCTGGATATGCCTTCCTAATGCTCTCCTCTGTCTCCCAAGTACAATCATTCTCGTCCTCGTCCCACTGAACCTTGACTAGCTTCACCGCCTTCCTTCGAAGTTGCTTCGTATCGTGCCCCACAATACGAATCGGCTTGCGGTTCCCAACCGCCTCGGGTTCTACTTCGAAGTCCTCTAACTCATCAGGTGAAATAGTCATATCTGAGTCGTGGACGAACTTCCTTAGTTGGGAAACATGAAATACATTGTGAACTCCCGCTATTTTCTCTGGTAAGCCAACTCTATATGCCAAATTCCCGACTAGTTCAAGAACAGGGAATGTGCCAACAAATCTTGGTGCTAATTTGCCTCTCCTGCCAAATCGTATCACGCTCTTCAACGGAGAGATCTTGACAAACACCAAGTCACCAACGGAGAATTTCAAGTTTCTTCTCCTCTTGTCAGCATAGCTCTTCTGCCTATCTTGGGCAGCTTTCATTCGTTGCTGAATGATCTTAATCTTATCCGAAGTTTCTCTCACAACATCTGGTCCAAGCACAAACTTCTCGCCAATCTCTATCCAACATGATGGTGAGTTGCACGGTCTTCCGTACAAAGCTTCATACGGAGCCATACCAATACTGGATTGGTAGCTATTATTATATGCAAACTCTACTAGATGCAAATGGTCATCCCATGATCCACCAAAATCCAATATACAAGCTCTCAAGAGATCTTCTAATATACGATTCACCCTCTCCGTCTGACCGTCTGTTTGAGGATGATATGCGGTACTGAGATGTAATCCTGACCCTAGAGCCTCTTGTAAGCTCTTCCAAAACCCACTAGTGAACAACGGGTCTCGGTCACTCACAATGCTTTTGGGTACTCCATGAAATCTCACTACCCACTTCATATACAATTCTGCCAACTTGGCTGCCGTTCTGGTCGATTTGACTGGTATGAATCTTGCACTTTTAGTCAATCAGTCCACAATTACCCAAATGCTATCATATCCCGATCTAGTCCTTGGTAAACTATCGATGAAATCCATCGAGACTTGTTCCCATTTCCATTCGGGAATTTCTAATGGTTGCAACAACCCACTAGGCTTCTTTTGCACGGCTTTAACTAGCTGGCAATTCATGCATTTGGATATAAACTTCCCAACGTCTCTTTTCATCCCTTCCCAGTTGTAAGTATGTTTCATGTCTCGATACATCTTATTACCACCGGGATGTATAGTCAGTTTTGAGTGATGACATTCTCTAAGCACTTCATCTCTCAAACCATTTACGTTGGGTACAACTAGCCTTCCATTCTTTCGAAGCCATCCATCTCGATCAAGCCCATACACATTCATCTCCTCACTGCCGATGTTCATCTCTAACTTGGAGATGATTTCTAATAGATTAGGATCGTCCCTCTGACTAGAACCAATCCTCTCTATCAAAGTGGGTCTGATCGTCAAACTAGCTAGCATAACTGGATCCAATTTGCACTTTGGTCTGAAATCAAACCCCGCAATATACTCCAGTTGCTTCCACTCAAGAAACATTGCCCCTAAGCTGGCATGTCTCCTACTCAAGGCATCGGCTACCGCATTACCTTTCCCAGGTGTGTATGCGATATCAAAATCATACGAAGCCAAGAACTCTAACCATCTCTGCTGACGGAGATTCAGATCCTTCTGAGAGAAGAGATACTTTAACGATTTATGATCGGTAAACAACTCAAATCTTTCTCCCAAGAGATAGTGTCTCCACATCTTCAGCGCAAATACAATCGCTGCCAGTTCCAAATCATGGGTAGGATACTTCTTCTCATGCGGCTTTAGCTGTCGACTAGCATAAGCTACAACCCTACCTCCTTGCATCAATACTGCACCCAGTCCGGTACCACAAGCATCCGTGTATACCGTCATCTCTTCATTCCCTTTAGGAATGACTAACACTGGCGCACGCGTCAACTTCTCCTTTAGACTCTTGAAGGCATCCTCACACACTCCGTCCCAGACGAAGGACTGATTCTTCTTAGTCAACTGAGTCAACGGTGCTGCTATCTTGGAGAAGTTCTGGATAAACTTACGATAATATCCAGCTAACCCCAAGAAACTTCTTACGTCTGTCGCATTCTTGGGCGTAGGCCAATCCTGCACCGTAGCCACTTTCGCAGGGTCCACGGCAATACCACTCTCTGAAACAACATGACCCAAGAATCTCACTTCCCTTCTCCAAAAGTGACACTTGGAGAATTTCGCTTTCAATTGGTGTTTCCTCAACACCTCCATCACTATCCTCAAGTGTCCCTTGTGTTCCTCCTCTGTCCTTGAATAAACAAGGATATCATCCACGAACACAAGAACAAACTTATTCAACTGATCTCTGAATACCCGATTCATAAGATCCACAAAGTAGACTGGTGCATTGGTCAACCCAAACGGCATGACCAACCACTCATAAAATCCAGACGGCGTCCTAAATGCTGTTTTCGGAACACTCACATCCGCTACTCGAAGCTGATGAAATCCTGTCGCGAGGTCCAACTGGGAGAACACTCTAGCTCCTTCCAGCTGATCAAACAAATCATCTATCCGCGGTAGAGGATACTTATTCTTCCTCGTTACCTTATTCAACTCGCGATAGTCCACACACAAACGAAGGGAACCATCTGCCTGAGTGGCAAACACAACTGGTGCTCCCCACTCGGAGACACTCCTTCTAATAAATCCCTTCTTCAAAAGATTGCTGACTTGCACCTCGAGCTCTCGCTGCTCCCTTGGTGCCATACGACGAAGTGGCATCACTATAGGTCTGGCATCTTTCACTAAATCAATACGGAACTCAATCTCTCGGTGTGGTGGAAGCCCGGTCACCTCCTCGAAGACGTCCGAATACTGGCCAACCACGGGCACATCTGACAACTCATCCTGCGGGATGTCAAGGGAATTTACAAAACTAGCCATAACATCACTAGGTAGACTACCAAACACTACCCTCCGCCCATCATCCTCCCTCACTGTCACCAAAAAGCCCTCACAGTCTACCACTACCCCGTATCTTTGGAGCCAATCGACTCCCAATATAATGCCATACCCAGTAAACCCCAAAACAAAGCAATCACATACAAATATACATCCATTACTCTATAAGACCAAATTCCTGCAAATCATACTAAGGCTAGTCGAACCACCAATCGGGTTCGTCATAACCAATGGTCTATCGACTATCTCGGGTTCCAGTCCCAACCTATCTACCAGGTCACTAGATATGAAGGAACGGGAAGCCCCAGTATCAAACAAAACTTGAACTGGTACATCATAAATAGAAAGCATACCTTGAATAACAACATTCTTTCCTTTCTCCGCCGCAGTTGGGGCATTCGACGAAGAAGGAACAGCATCAATAGCATATGCTTTCACAATCTGCTTCTCCTTAAGAGGTTACGGACACTTGTCCTTGAAATGTCCCACTTGACCACAGTTGAAGCACTTCTTATCCACTGGCTTGGCCCGACAATCTTTAGCATAATGGCCCTTCTTACCACAGCTGAAGCACTCAACATCCTTCTTGCTCTTTTTCTGGACACCTTTAGATTGGTCCTGCTTCCTCTTATTCTGAGAGTTATTCTTGCCTCCACTGCCTTCTTGCGGCTTTGGCCCTTCTGCAGATGCAGCCTCAGTCTTTGACTTAGGGTAAAGGCTCTCTGATCTCAAAGCTTTCCCCACGATCGATTCAAAAGTCTCATCGATGTGGTTGATAAGCCTTTCCCCCAAGTATCCATCCAAACCAGTAATGAACTTCTCATTCTTCTTTTCAGGAGTATCAATGAGAGACAGTCCATACTTCGACAAAGTGTCGAACTCAGCAATATAATCAGAAACTGCCCTTCCGTTCTGCTTGAGTTCTAAGAACCTCTTAAACAACACTGACTTCTGGGCAGCGGGAATGAACTTCTCGCTAAAGAGAGCCTTGAACTGATCCCAAGTAACCTGATCCTCTGGAGTAGCTGTTCTAATGGCATTCCACCAATTCATCGCCCGCCCTTGCGACTGACGAGACGCTAGCCTTCTCTTCATCGCATCCTCAAGACCCAAGTCATCAAAGATACGATCACAGCTATCCATCCAATCTTGAACATCTGTGGCCGACTCCGTTCCGTGGAACGACTTTCCACCAAGATTAGTGTAATCCTTGCACAACTTGGCGAAATCGACCCTAGGCGCCTGCACTACTGGGCCAACACCAATTCCGGGATTGGGAACTGCCCCTTGCACTTCTCTAAGCATGTCTCTCATGAGGTTAGTAAACATTGCCCTCATGTCAGCGGCATTCCCTTGGTTAGTCCCTCTACCAGCACCCCTCGTATCTCGGCTCATCGTCAATCTGAAAAAGGGAAACGATTAACGACCCCATAGTGGTGCTAGTGCAGTGCGACTTCATTCTTATACTACTAATAGTATATACATATATAGCTTTTGAAAACCAAAGTAATCACAAATACGCGCTCTCATATACGTACTATCTCTCCCTAGTGTCTTTCCCTAGGTTAACTACGCAACCTCGCTCTGATACCAAGTGTGAGGGCCCGCCCCGCACCAACCGACATTTACTCCAAAGGTGCGCTGTACACATGTCCAGTTAGCACGGAACGGGTCGTCAGAAGGAAAAGGAAGAAGGAAATGAACATACGAAGAACCTGTAGAATGTCTCACAGCGCATAGAACAAAATATAATAATAACATACTTGACATAAAACAGGAGAGACAGTGCATAAGCTGAAAATCAGAACTAAACATCACAGCAGCGGAAATCCAAAATACAGCTTATTACAACTTTCAAACTGTCTCAAAGCAAAAGAAAGATAAAGGAGGTACACTACTAATGCCCAAGTAGCGACCACCAACGACACAGGGATAATGTGTATATATATATCATACGTGGAAGCCTCCTGCCCGCCTCCGAATCAGCTACTCGCGCATCACCAGCTAACCTGTCTCTAGTCTGCTCGTGTGAGCACCCAGAGTAATAAGAGGAGACATAAAACTCTGGGTCAGACATAAAGCCTGGTATGAGCGATAAGCATCTAAAGTGAACAATAACAGGTAGACTAAAACATACCTGAACCTGGACCTGCAACCAAAGAGTTAGCACTACATACTGTACAACAATCTAAGGTACCATATCAAACAGTGTAAAGATACGGAGGTGGGGGAGGTGTGCATGTCATAGGGATGGCAAGCAATCAAACATAGCATCCATCCTCACATCTCTCACTTAGTGCGTAAAGCATACGATATTCACCACTTCGATCACCCAACATGCCTTGCTACGATCACTCTGCCCCATGAAGTCATAAATGGCTTCACTGCACTGATAATGTAGCCACTAATTCCTCGCTATGTCCACTTGCCCCATGGAGTTATTCACCCCATCTGCGCTGGCTCATAGCCTTACCAATCCTTACTATGTCCACTTGCCCCATGGGGTTGCTCACCCCATCTGCGCTGGCTCATAGTCTTACTACGCATCACCTTGCCCCTCGGGTCATAATGACCCTACTGCACTGATAACGTAGTCTTGCTACCATCACTTTGCCCCTCAGGTCATAATGACCTTACTGCACTGATAAGTAGCCATCATCCATTTTTAGTGGTGAATCGAAGTTATGAACATCGACAACTCCTTAGCACACGTCCCGCAGCAAAGTCCAACTCATGAAGTCCACTCATTGGTTCCTATCTGAATCCTGAGTCAATACCCTTCATTTGGACTACCTTTGCATCTCAGGTTATTGGTCATCACCATCGAATCAGATCGGATTGGCCTTCAACATTCTTCATCGGATCGGATCGGCCTCATCTGGTTCGGAGTCCAGCTTTCCTCGTCAACACGGTTCGGATCGAGTCACGCCATCAGCTCGTGGTCACCCATACGAATCGGGTCGTACTCACCCTTTCGGATCGGGTCGTGGCATCCATTCGGATCGGGTCGTGGCATCCATTCGGATCGGGTCGTGGTCCCTCCTTCAAGTCAGTTCGTGCTTCCCCCACTGGTCGGGTCGGGTCGGGTGCATCTTCCCAGGTCGTCAGCTCATGAGCTTCTGGAGTGGATCGGGTCGTGCCCCTCCCTTCGGATCGTGGCGCTTCATCCAGCTGGATCGGATCGTGGAGAGGATTCGCGACCGGGGGTGGCCATGCGGATCGTCGTCTTGTGATCGGATCGCCCCTATGCCCACTGATCCGGTCCGGTTCGGGCAGATTCCTGCAGTTCTTCCAGCGAACAGTTTACGCCCCTCGACGGCGTTTTCGACAATTCTAACTATTGAAATCAATCACAAAGCATTTCATACAGTCATAGCAACATGCATAATCAACCACAAACATCAAAACATCAATATGATAAGTAGAAATGGATCAAATATACCCAAAATCCCATATTTCCCCTTAAGCATATTTAGGTGAAACTAATGATAGGATTAACAAAACTTAACCAAATTAACCCAAATTCACATCAGAGGTCTAAAACATCACTCCAAATTTTATAAACATTTTTCCAGAATTTTATGATGATTAAATTCGCTAATTAACACTAATCAACCCTAATAGCCATAATTAGTGCAAAACTATGCAAATCACTCACCTTAGCCACAAATAAACTAAGATCTGAAATAAATCTATGATTTGATGTGAATCTCTATGCTAAACAGCAGCTCCAATGTTGATTTGGTGAAGATCTTCCTTAATTAGGGGTTGCTAAGCCAAATCCTTGACCAAAAGGTGATTTGGGGGTGATTTAGAGGTTAGAGGCCATTTTTAGGGTTCCTTGGTGATAAGTGGAGGCTAGAAAACTGAAATGGAATGATCCTCTATCTCATTTCAGCCTCCCCATAACCCTAATCCCGAAATGTGTTATGGGCCTACTCACTAATCACCCTATTTGGCCCGGTTAAGCAGTTTTTCACCCTCCAAACCTTATTTCAGCCATATCTCCCAAACGGTAAGTCCGTTTGGCTATTATGACCACTCTACGGAAAGGTAAACCATCAAACGAATCCAATGGAAGTGGTTTTAGGTCAAAATTCCTTTCCAACCAAAAGTTATGGCCAAAACAGTACTAACTAAGGGCAAAATGGTCATTTAAAAATCGACAAAAATTATGAACATGGGAAATGACTCTAATGGATGTTTCCCAAAGTTACATGACCATACGACTTCACATGGGAAAGAAATAAATACTCTACAATCCTATGATGTGTAGAATACGGGTCGTTACAGTTCCTGTACTAAGTAGACTAGTATGGATAGCCTGTATCTCTGTCAGGTTTCTGGTTAGCCCTTCGATGGAGCTTTTGGGGTAGTCTGGTTTCCCGGAAGGTAGCTTCTAGTGATGTTTCTATTGTCTATCAACATGACCTTTCTCCATTTATGCAGTAGATATTTTGGAAGCAAGTTCTGGATAATCGTTGTGTACTTCGGGCTTGGTACCCTTGATAACTTCTCCTTCCAATGTGTCGGTACCAATTTAGTTAATACCGATAGCCCTTCCGGGTTTCAATAAGCAAAGCTCATGTCTCCCCTTTCTTGGTTTCTGACTCAGGTGACCCTTCATTATAGAACTCCCTACCGAGTTAATCTATAGGACACTTCCCGTCGGGTTGACCCTGTCGGATGGTCCCTACCGGATAAACTTCACTGGCATTCTGTAGGCTTTGAACTCCTTTCTTCCCGGGATGTGCCAGTTTATGTTGTTCCCAAATCATTCTTTCCTGCTTTCGGTCTTTTCTATTTATTCGGCCTTTTGCTTTCGGGATGTTTTTCTGTGTTTGTATTCCTCTAATACCCCTTCACTATCGGCCAATATTAGAGGTTATTTTAGCAGTAACATTTGCCCTCCCCTAGTGAAGGGGTGTTGTCGATTTTACAATCAAACATTTTATTTCCAGATTCTTTTCTATCTATTTGTGGATTGTTTCTTAATGCCAGATTACATTACGAAACCTATAAGGCACTGCTTTCGGGTCAACTTTTTCTTGTTCGTTAAAGATTGAGAGTCACTGGTCGGTTTCCTAGTTTGGTATTAGCTTTGAACCAACCCTTACTTGGATAATCTAAAGATTTAAGACCATAAATCCCCTTTCAGTATTTGTGAAGAGCCTAGTAAACCTAGATTCGGGTATTAATATAGATGAAAGATCGAAAACCCCTTTCGGCATTTTTGAAGAGCTGAATCAACCCAGATTCGGGTATTAATATAGATAGAAGACCGGAAACCCCTTCTGACATTTTTGAAGAATCGAGTCAACCCAGATTCGAGTATTAATATAAACCGAAGACCGAAAACCCCTTTCGGCATTTTTGAAGAGCCGAATCAACCTAGATTCGGGTATTAATATTGATAGAAGAACGGAAACCCATTCAGGCATTTTCGAAGAGTCGATTCAATCCAAATTCGGGTATTAATATTGATAGAAGAACGGAAACCCATTCAGGCATTTTTGAAGAGCCGAATCTATCCAAATTCAGATATTAGTATAGATAGAAGACCGGAAACCCCTTCCGGCATTTTTGAAGAGCCGAATCAATCCAGTTCGGGTATTAATATAGATAGAAGACCGAAAACTCTTCCGACATTTTTGAAGAGTTGAATCAACCCAGATTTGGGTATTAATATAGATAGAAGACCGAAAAATCCTTTTGGCATTTTTGAAGAGCCGAATCAACCCAGATTCGGGTATTAATATAGATAGAAGGCTGGAAATCCCTTCCGGCATTTTTAAAGAGCCGAATCCACCAAGATTCGGGTATTAATATAGATAGAAGACAGGAAGCCCCTTTCGGAATTTATGTTTTGGCATCCCTCTTGGACTTGGTTTGTGAAGCAAAAGGCTGTAAGTGCTTCCTGAACCACTCCTTCTGATTTTGATGTCAAAGCAGAGGATGTACGTGCTTTGTTGGCCACTCTTTGGGCCTGTGCGTCCGGTGCGCTTGGCTAGCTTATCCACAAGCAGGGCCCAAGGACTTACTAGACCTCCCTCCAAGAGGCGCCTTATCCTTACCATCGTAGGTGATGATAAGGTCTTAGAAACTTAGATAGGGTCATCGTAGGCACAGAACTAAGGTTTACTCTTTTGATGCCCTATATTGACCATCGTAGGTTCTGATAGAGGCTTATATGCCACCCCCCTTCGAGGGGTGCCCTATCCTGACCATCGTAGGCGATTATAGGGGTTTGTGTTCCCTTCTGTGGGTAACATAAGCATAGGCAGGAAGTGCTCTTCTGTGAGTGGAGGTAGGACATGCTTAGTTCTAGCAGAGGTAGGACATATCTTCTACGAGCAGAGGCAGGGCGTGCTAACTTTAGATGCACCGCCACGACCGTTTCTGGTGTGAAACGAAGGCTTACGCTTTAGATGCTTTAACCTAGGCCCCTCTGATTTGGGCATGGAGAAAGACTAACACACCATCCCCCTCTAGTGGATGCCTCACCCTGACCAATTTTGGTGATGACGAGGGATTTGATCCTTTTTCAGCTCGATCCCTTTTAGGTTTCTCTTGAGCTATAGGAAGGGTTTTCATGCCCTTAGTTAAGTGATCATCTTTAGAGAAAAGCCTTTTTCCTTATTCCTTTATCTTTGACAAATATGATCTTAAATGTTCCGAATTCCATGTTCTCGGAACAAGATCACCGTTGGGTCTGCATAATCGATATGTTCCAGCCATAACTTCTTGATGGATGATCAAGGGTCCTTCCCAATTTAGGCCGAGAGGGCCATCCACTGGGTTCTTCGTGTTAGCCAGCACCTCTCGTAAAACTAACCCTCCTTTTGCGAAGGTTCTAGTCCTGACCTTTGAGTTGTAGCATTTCTTAATCCTTCTTTGATATTCAGCTGTCCTGATTGCAGCCTCATCTCTTAATCCTTGTATTAAGTCTAGGGATTCCTTTCTTTGCTCCTGATTAGGGTTAAACGCATATGCTATCCTTCTATGCGATGGGATTTCGACCTCAGCCAGAAGCATAGCTTTGCATCCATATGTCAAGGAGAAAGGCGTGTGTCCCATCGCTGTTTGGGCAGAGGCTTTATACGCCCAAAGTAATAAAGGCAACTCTTCAGACCAATTTCCTTTGGCTTGGTTTAAGCATTTTTTAAGAATTGTCTTTATGGTTTTGTTGGCAGCTTCTATAGCTCCGTTAGCTTTTGGATAGGATACCGAGGAGAAATTTTTGACGATTCCATTTTTCTCACAAAACCGGGTGAGTTATTCACTCTCGAATTGTGTTCCGTTATCTGATATGATTTTGTAAGGGATTCCAAAGCGAGTAACAATATTCTTTATTACGAATCTTAACACCTTTTTAGACGTGATTGTTGGAAGGGGTTCTGCCTCCACCCACTTGGTGAAGTAGTCGATGGCTACTACAACATACTTAGGTCCTCCTTTGGAAATTGGTAATGGTCCAATTAAATCTATCCCCCATACATCAAATGGCCAGGGGTTTGATATAGTGGTTATTTCATTAGGAGGAAGCCAGGGTCTTAGAGTACTTTTGACACTTATCACTTTTTTTGACGTACTCAACTACCTGACAACCATCTGCGACCAATAATAACCTTGTCGCATGACCCTTTTGGCCAGCTTAATTCCACTGGAATTGTCTCAACACCATCCCCCATGAGCTTCCTCCAATAGGGTAAGCCCATCCTCGGAACTTACACATCTTAAGCAAGGGAGTGAATGTCCCTTTTTATAGAGTATATTATCCGTAATCACAAATGTAGGAGCTTGGTGCTATATCCTTCTTGCATCTTGCTTACTAAGGGGCAAAGTCCCGTTTAGGAGGTAATCTACTATGGGAGCCATCCATGTAATTTCATGATGGTAATTCTGTTAGAGTTTGTGCCCTAGAGGAAATTCATTTGATGAGATAGATAACACTGTTGATGTTATTATTTTATTTGGAATAAAATATTATTCTATTATATTGTATTTATTGCGTAATATAAATAATAATATAATAGAATTCCTTAGAATAATAATACGGAATTATATAGTTCAAGTAAGACTGAATTTGAGATTATATAATTATTAAGTATTATAATTCTTAAATGTCCCTAGTCGAGTTTTATTGTTTATAAAGGACAACAATAAAGCGTTGAGACTAGTATATTGATTGACTGATGATCACATCTCATTGATTATTAATATACATGATATTAAAGTCAAGATATAAATACGTATTGGAGAATACCGTTTTGGGCTGACCCGCCATGAGAAAACCTGCATGGAATATAATTACCAGTATCATAAGTTATTCTCATAGTGACAGTGATGTAATGGTCCTCAGACCTGAAATCATTATAATTTTATTTGAGGATATTTGTGTTTTGATATCATCTAAAGTTATTCGTAACAGAGTAACGATAACGGTGATTATTGGATACATCTCGAGTCGAATGAAAATTATGAATGATCTAGATGGAATTTAACCCTACGATATATTCGTGGTGATATCCATGGGCCTCTTGATTGAGTGAGACTGTGAAATGCATGGCCGTGCTCAAATATTGATTTGTTTTAAACAGTCTACTCATTGATCAAGAAACTATAAGGAGGATGATACGATCCATGACTCCAGTTTAATCTTGGATATAACGGTTAAAAGGAATAAATTATATTGATACACTATTCACAAAGGTCATATCGAATCATTGATATTGTTGTAGCTGGGTAGCAGTGATGTACTACTAGGTGCCGCTCACTGTTTACAGTTTAATTGTTTAAATTGTTGCCAACGCTGCAACAACCTATAGGGTCACACATATAAGTGTTGGAAATGGAGATATACTATTTGAATTAAAAAGGAGAAGTCAAAGTCAGTTTGGAAAAGTTCTCCTTTGAACGGGTTATAGGGAAAAGAAAATATCAATTAGGGTTTCTTTATAAATGGATAAGAGGGCCGCACTTTTATTTTAATCCATTCTTTTAAGAAATCCCAAATCGATATTTTAAAACCCTAGATCCAAATCAGATCATCGGCTAGTGCCGAATCTCCACCTTCGAGTTTCGATGATCATTCTCGGATACATCACTTGTGGATCTCCAATAGAGGTGCTTGAATTCAAGCACTCGATTCGATCAGATCTGGAATCAGATTCAACAAGTTCAAAGCTAGGGTTTCGTTCGATTTTGCTATTCAAAGAAGTAAGATACCTATTTCGATTTAATTCTGTTCGATTTTGATAACTAGGGTTTCAGATTTGGTTGTTTCCACTGCTAATTCGATCCGTAATTCCTTCAATGGTATCAGAGCAAGGTTTCACTCGATTCAGCTATTAATTAAACCATGCAATTATTACTATAATAATTTTACAGTATTAAGAATACTGATGTATATGGATCTGGAATTTGTACGACATATGATTCAAAATCGAAATTGTTTCGTTGCTAATCAAAATTCTGTTTTGTTTTAAGCACTGAATCAGAATTAATATTTGATATTAATTCGGATGTGTATATATATTTTAATTCCAGTTCATAAGTGGTTTAATTTAGTTGTCTCTGTTTTCTTATTTAGATTGGATCTTTAAATCAATATTATAACTGGAACATATTTTAAATGATTGATCCTTTTGAAGTTTGTTTACTGGTAAACTGAATCTGTGTCATTGATACATTATGGAAGATTGATTCAAATATAGAACCAAGGTTTATCTGCTGTTAAACTGGGATACTTTATTTTTATGATACTATGTTTTTAACTTATATCTGTATATGTTATAGCAATAGATGATATTCATATATAGATACGAAAGGGTATGAGGTACCTGTTCACATGAGATAGTTGATTGTAGATTTAATTAACAATTTAATACCTGTATGTGAATTATTAGCTTTTGTTTTGGATTGATCCGTTTTATAAGATACCTTTATGATAATTCTAATTCAATGAAGTTATTATTGGGTATGTCTTATATATCTACCTAATTTCAAATTGTTGTTACTTGATTAAATGGTAATCAAGTCCTGTATATAAACCAAAGTCCAGTTTAGATTGGTCGAATATGATAGGCTCTTTTGGAAACTGATATCTTAGATCAAATTAATGTTGGTCAAATCCTTATACATGTATTGATTGATCAAATGTGAGAATTTACACTGAAGTTATATTATTGGGTCTATTATAATATATTCTTTATGAAATGAATACATTATAAGTTCAGAGTACGACTCCACAATAAATAAATTTGATTTATGTAACGACCCAGATTTTTTGACCGTTTAAACCGACAATAAACCACACATGTCGACCCAAACGAATCGCCAACCCAGATAGTTATTTGGGGAAAAAGAAGAAAAAGAAGAAAGGAAGAAAAACAATCACAGAACCTCACAGCGGGAGGACAACATATAATAAACAAATAATATTTCAAAACATTTAAACATATACATTTGAGTTACAATATTCAAATCAATCAGAGTTATACACTTACATACACATAATGCAGCGGAAAATAGAATGTAGTGGATACATGTATATCAAACTCCGTCTTCGATCTCCAAGGCAAGACAATCTTCATTAACTGCAACGACTGCTGACCCGAGCATATTGCATAAAAGAAAACACAACAAACACTCGGATCAGCACTAAATCATCTCATATTAGTCAAATTAAAATACAGAATAATATCGGTGTCATGGTGTAGTAACTCAAGAGATGTTACGGGATTTTTCCACCTCTCAAGGATCCGTTAAACTAATACATACATAGTATAATACGCTATTACAATAGTGTTTATTCAGTAAAGTATAATATATCGAAAATAGCGTAAGCAGGATTCCATGGTCCCCTTACACCGTTTATACCATTGCCGTACAGTTTGCATATAACACACCAGTACGTCGGTGGATAGGGATGCGCCGTGATACGACAACGTTAAATCAAAATCGTAGGGGCTCGATTAGGATAATATGACAAGGCACTGAGGAAATACCCCGGTAGGATTCTACCGAATTGCGGACCCAGGTCGGTGGTAACGCATAGCCGCAACTACCGCCCACCTCGAATGACATTCCCATATTCAAAGGTGCACCCGAATCAATCACAACAGTAAAAGAGATGGTTTCGAAGGAGCGCGTTCGATCAGAGATGCGATCTCATTAACCTGGGTATGGCTCCTATTTTAGTCATTTCAATTATGACCCGAAGGTCAAGGCTAATCCATCATCGTTCTCTTTCTTCAAATCCAGTAATCGCCTCCATACCATCCTTCTTCGGTTCTGGAACTTCCACCGCGTGCACAGTTGTCAAAGTGGTATCGACACTGACAGAGAGTATGCCTTATGTCGACTCCGGTCTCCTTGACAACCGAACGTTTACATTTTCACACCGGTCAGTGTTTTTTACTTTCAAAGGAGTTCGTATTTCATATCGAAAATATCATGTTCAAAAATCATTTTCATATTCTAAACAGAATATTATTCAAAGGGGATTTTCCATTTATTCATAACAACTCGATCTAATTCCAACTTACAATATATTTATATAACTTAAATGTATAATTAAAATAGTTCAAAATAATGGTTAGAAATACACTAGAGTTTGTCCAATTTATTTAAAATATATATAATTAAAACCATAAATTAGTTCATAAAATAAATAATTTATTACAAAAGAATTTCTTATTCAAAATAATTTATAAAACAAATAGTTATAAAGGAAATAATATATAAATAAATAGTTTGAAAAATGGTTTGACATACTATTGTTGGAATTAGAATCGTTCGCTCAAAATTGCAATACGGCTTGCAGTTATATTTCAACTCCAAGTAAAACAATTCAAATTTACAATCCCGATCGACTACGTTTTCAAGTTTCCATTCATTTCAAATTTGCCAATTTCAATTCAGATGGTTATTCTAACCCGAGTGCCCATTCCAAAAATCTCAATTCATAACAAATACCGAATTCGATTTTGATCATTTCAACTTGTTTAAATTTCCATTTCGATATTTATTTAAATTCAATCCATTGAATCCCAAAGCAACATTCAATTTCAAATCATGTTTCCCTTCCGAATATTCAATTTATAACAACTTTAAATTTTACAATTCATTTTCATCGTTTCAAAGATTTTAAATTTTCAACAAATGTCGAGTTTACAATTCACCTTTAATTCAAATCAAAGCTGATTTAAAGTAAATCTCAAATTAGACACAACAGTTCAATTCAATACATTCGATAAAATCATTTTCACTTTTTATTTAACCTTAATTACAACCCAAAATCAGTTCCCTTTTTATTTACATTTCAAATTTCAAATTCAAAGGAAATAAATTATAAAACATCGCTTATTGTCGTTAAACAATAAATTTCAAATTCATGGTTAAACAAAATTTTATTTAACCGACCGGTGTCCGTATGTAATTTGCTATCCTATGGCCAAGTGATTTTAAATTTAATTTCTTGATATTTCGGGATGGATCTATCATTTCAATCCAAATCAGGGTCACAGGTATGTATCATTTCAACCTGTGTTCTTAATTCATTAAATTCGATAAACCCCGGGTTTATTCGATGCCCGTAACATCAAGGGTGAAAATTGGGATTTATCGTCACATTGGCACACAACATCAGGTACTGAATGACAGAATCATTCAAACAGATAAATTCAGAAATCAAGTAAACCAAAGCATCCATCACAAACATTCATTCGAACAGTAAATCTAATCATATACGAGTTGACAGGTGTCGGTGTTTCCTAATTAGAAATTTAAATTTAATTTAAATAACCAATTATCGATTTTTATTGCATGTAACATACAGGCATGTCAAATTCAAGCAATCATTCACCAAATCAAACACAAACATGCAACCAATTCATTTCATATTTTAATTCGATAAATATGGGATAAATTTAGTCTTACGTGAGTGAAGAAACACTCATCTTCGGACTTCGATTTGAATCGAGCGTCCAGAAAGGCCCAAAATTTGACAGCCTCAGATTGCAAACAAACCAGTGCCAAAACGTCCGCAACTCCGCCACGATCCCAACGCAACAAACCGCGTCCAATTCCGATTTAAAACGAGGAAGTTATGAGTGTTTTTCCATTTGAATAAATTTGAATTTAAAATAAATAAGAATAAAACCCACCAATCCATGCCATGACACGTCAGCAACCTGTTGTCCGCTCCCGCTCCTTTCTTCTTCGTTGACTACCGAACCCGATGGAAAAGAACCCAACCGCACCGCCACCTTTGACCGCCGAAAACACCAAGCTCCGGCCACCTGACGACGAGCGGCCACCTGCAACCGAAAGCTCCTCCTCCGCCGCACCTTCAGACACCGAAGCCGCCACCTCCGGTGGCCCCTACCGCCGGCGCCGAACCCTTCCAAAACCGTGCTTTTCTGACTTCTAACCCCAAATTCTCTCACCTCCGACCACATTACGACCAACGGACCCCATCCCCGAACTCGTATGACTCCCCTCTACAAAACCCATAAGTTAATTTCTTCGATTGAAGCTCGAATCAAAAGCCCCAAATTGACCTCATGAAATCCGAAAATAACCACCTTTGACCGCGATTTCTGGTCAATCCGCTCAATGCATGTCGAAATAAATTGTAGATCTGAGCTCTACTCGTTGAGAGCTTCGAAATGACATATAATATGATAGGATTTGGAGAGATTTCAAATTTGAAGTTGAAATTTTGTTTTCTAGGGTTTTGATAATTTGTTTCAGCCATTAAATAAAATTTGGAGGATGAAAAATGTACGTGTAAGGAGAATGAGCTGATGAGGTGTCCAATTGGGTTTTATTTATATAATATATGAGGCCCAATATGATAAACACACAATTATCTGTTTATAACGATCTCTTTCACGATTTCTCTCCTACGGTCAAACGGTAAGTCGGAAAATTCTAAAATTTGGAATCCTGCAATAATTCACTGTTCCGGATCCAATGGCGCCAGTTTCGTCAAATTCCGAGACAGTCGCCGAAACAGCTAATTTCACAGTTAAATAAATTAATAAAATATTCAAAAATTCAATTAACTGATTAAATTCAAATTTAAATATTTATAAATTCATATTTAAATCAATTTACAATTTAGGTAAATTTTCTAATTTATTCCACATATATTTTATTTCATATTTAATTATTTTCAAATTTCAAACTTGAATTTCAAATTAAATATAAACAAATAAAATTCCAAATTTAACATAACTTTCCAATTAAATATTCTTAAAAATTCAATTTAAATCAATTTATAATTTAAATAAAATTTTGTAAATCAAATCCACATATTTTATATTTCCATATATAATTATTTAAAATTTAACAAATCCGGAATTCAAATTTAAATCTCAATTGCTTATAATTTCTTTATATAATTCCATAGCGACCTGTCGAAATTTTGATTTACTCATAACTTGCAATTTATCCGGCGAAATTTCAATTTCTTACATTCTCTGGAAAGATGTGATAAATTCGATTCCAACGTTTCCAGTTTTACCCAATTCTGATTTAAAATGAATTTTATACATTTTTCCAAAGTTTGAAATCGAATTTTCAAACTACCGCGCCATTTCAAGCTCGTTATATAATTAAAATAAATTTATTCATTTTTTTTTCTTCGATTAAAATAATTTTTCCGTCGTTATTATTTAAAATAAATCACTTTCAATATTCAAAATTCTCCGAATTAACCAAAATGACATTTTTAAATTGGTTCGGATTTTCAGGTCGTTACATTCTCCCCCACTTAAAATCTTTTCGTCCTCGAAAAGAGAACGAAACGATATCAAGCGCATATCCATTCAAATTCATATTTAAAAATAATATTTTCAACAAGTATAGTCGTAAAATCCGTAAATTTTTCTAACTCCCGAAATCACGGAAAATTTCGGCAGCATCTCCTTTGTACGGAGAGGTCCGGGAAAAATCCCAATATATATATAACCCAAAATACATCTCATCCAATGATGAGGCATCCCAAAAGTGGGGAAAAACAAAATATAAAACTCTCAAAACCATATACCACAAGTACGTACCTCCTTTAGCGTTATATTGCATTTTTATTTACCTTAGCATTTAGCATTTAAGCGCAAGCGAGCTTTGAGACGAAATGCGACTTCTTACACCTGCCAAATACTTACACATACATGAAAATAAAACATATATAAAATATATAACAAATGTATACAACATACATATCAAGATTTCATCGTTTCAATTGCAAAACTATAATATCCGCTATAGGTCAGCGAACAAATCGCTGATTATCTCGTATTAAAAGTTTGAATTTGGCAAAACATACTAGGCAAAAGTTGTTGCTCTCGTTTCAGGCTTTCCGAAATGTCCGGACTCATCGAATTCGGATAATCGGTTTAAAAGTTATGGCTGTTTTACTGAAGGTGAACGCTTCAGCCCGAGCACTGAAAAAATGCAGGTCTGAATGTTCAGGTCAGTTTTCAGCCCTATAAATCTCAAAATTTTACTAAGCACATTTAGAAAAAGTTTTAGCTTACTCTCTGGCCTTTCCGAATTGTATTCGCACACTAAAATCCGACGTTTCGTTTGGGAGTTATGATCAAAACAACATCGATGTACACCTCTGTTTTTAATTTCCAGCACATACAACTATGTGTAAAACTTGAATTTCAGCATAGTAAACATGAGAATTTCAGCGGGGTCTATTAACGAAAGTTTTAACTCAATTTCTAAGGTTTCCAAAAAGTCCAGAGTTGTCAGATTCCGATCAGCCCATCAAAAGTTATAGTCATTTTAATTTCAGCTCATCGACTATTTTGGATTTTCTCATACCGTTGGTTTATTATATATTTTTATTTGAAATTTCAACCTTTCGATTCCAATCCTTTGTAAATCCTTAACACTTAACGTCGTTATCACCTCATTTTCAATAATTGGATCTCCATTCAATTGCTTACTTTACATTCGATATTCTTTCTATTCAATTTCCGGTTTTGTTTCATGTATTATATTCCGATTAAACTTGAATTCACTTTAAAATTTTCGATGAACTGGGTTCACTTGACCCTTATTCCATTAACCAATTTATTTATTCGACGTACAAGTCATGATTTGAATTAACGACTGTTCACGACTCAATTTCATACTTAATTCTCAAACTATCATTATTCGATTCCCTTTACTTAAATAAAGCTATACTACATCTGATAAAATATTTTACAAACCAAATTCATGAGTTCCGTGACAACCCCTCAGTTCTTAAGTCCATTCCAAACTCCAAAGTCTAAAATTTTCAACAAAACAAGCATATTGACCTTGAATTGATGTCGTTAATCAGGACGAACTTAAGTGGCTTAATTCCGGTTTCAACCTAAGTTCAAAATAACTAATATATTTATACTATTTTGTATAAGACATGACATAAAATTTTAAACCCAAATCTTTAATTACCAAACATATAAAATTTTTCAAAATATGTTTACCTTAAATTTCAACTTTAAATAACATATTCTAATTCCTTTATCAACATTCATAACATATGAACTTAAAATTTATATCATATGGGATTTAAATCCAAATCCTTTACTTAACAAATTATACTAACATCTGAGCAGTCTCCCCCACTTAGACTCTTCAGAATACACATCGATAATGCGTGCACTCATTACCGAGGTCGTTTCTAAGGTCTAAGAAGGGATTACACTCATTTCGTTTTAAAACCCTTCCAGTACTATTTCCAAAACTATTCTATAAAATAATAGTATTTCAAAACTTTGGTAAATTATTATCAAAGCCCGGAATCAAATTTCAAGTTCATTTCCACATTATCATAAACTGTTTTACAACCAATTATACCCACTGGTATTTTTCGATTTTTCATATTTCTTCATTCATTAAATTTTTTTTTCTTATTTAATTTACGATTTAATCAACCATAATGGGTAATTACTTTATATTATCACCCACTAAAACAAATACATACATATTTGAACCATAATATATATTTAATATATTTAAAATATAATCGAAAACCATATTATGTTAAGTCATTCTGTCCGATCATTTAGAAATTCCTATCGATTCTATGGCGTCCCATATATCGACCAGAATCTATAAATACTCAACAGAACAATTAACACAACATAAAATCACTTTATATCCAAAATACAAATACGCTCTCTCATATATTCACTCGAACTCATTCTAGGGTGTTACTAACCCTATCTCTAATGAGTTAATTCCAAACAGAGCCAAGGTTATCGATAACCATCGCTCTGATACCAACTGTAACGACCCAGATTTTTTGACCGTTTAAACCGACAATAAACCACACATGTCGACCCAAACGAATCGCCAACCCAGATAGTTATTTGGGGAAAAAGAAGAAAAAGAAGAAAGGAAGAAAAACAATCACAGAACCTCACAGCGGGAGGACAACATATAATAAACAAATAATATTTCAAAACATTTAAACATATACATTTGAGTTACAATATTCAAATCAATCAGAGTTATACACTTACATACACATAATGCAGCGGAAAATAGAATGTAGTGGATACATGTATATCAAACTCCGTCTTCGATCTCCAAGGCAAGACAATCTTCATTAACTGCAACGACTGCTGACCCGAGCATATTGCATAAAAGAAAACACAACAAACACTCGGATCAGCACTAAATCATCTCATATTAGTCAAATTAAAATACAGAATAATATCGGTGTCATGGTGCAGTAACTCAAGAGATGTTACGGGATTTTTCCACCTCTCAAGGATCCGTTAAACTAATACATACATAGTATAATACGCTATTACAATAGTGTTTATTCAGTAAAGTATAATATATCGAAAATAGCGTAAGCAGGATTCCATGGTCCCCTTACACCGTTTATACCATTGCCGTACAGTTTGCATATAACACACCAGTACGTCGGTGGATAGGGATGCGCCGTGATACGACAACGTTAAATCAAAATCGTAGGGGCTCGATTAGGATAATATGACAAGGCACTGAGGAAATACCCCGGTAGGATTCTACCGAATTGCGGACCCAGGTCGGTGGTAACGCATAGCCGCAACTACCGCCCACCTCGAACGACATTCCCATATTCAAAGGTGCACCCGAATCAATCACAACAGTAAAAGAGATGGTTTCGAAGGAGCGCGTTCGATCAGAGATGCGATCTCATTAACCTGGGTATGGCTCCTGTTTTAGTCATTTCAATTATGACCCGAAGGTCAAGGCTAATCCATCATCGTTCTCTTTCTTCAAATCCAGTAATCGCCTCCATACCATCCTTCTTCGGTTCTGGAACTTCCACCGCGTGCACAGTTGTCAAAGTGGTATCGACACTGACAGAGAGTATGCCTTATGTCGACTCCGGTCTCCTTGACAACCGAACGTTTACATTTTCACACCGGTCAGTGTTTTTTACTTTCAAAGGAGTTCGTATTTCATATCGAAAATATCATGTTCAAAAATCATTTTCATATTCTAAACAGAATATTATTCAAAGGGGATTTTCCATTTATTCATAACAACTCGATCTAATTCCAACTTACAATATATTTATATAACTTAAATGTATAATTAAAATAGTTCAAAATAATGGTTAGAAATACACTAGAGTTTGTCCAATTTATTTAAAATATATATAATTAAAACCATAAATTAGTTCATAAAATAAATAATTTATTACAAAAGAATTTCTTATTCAAAATAATTTATAAAACAAATAGTTATAAAGGAAATAATATATAAATAAATAGTTTGAAAAATGGTTTGACATACTATTGTTGGAATTAGAATCGTTCGCTCAAAATTGCAATACGGCTTGCAGTTATATTTCAACTCCAAGTAAAACAATTCAAATTTACAATCCCGATCGACTACGTTTTCAAGTTTCCATTCATTTCAAATTTGCCAATTTCAATTCAGATGGTTATTCTAACCCGAGTGCCCATTCCAAAAATCTCAATTCATAACAAATACCGAATTCGATTTTGATCATTTCAACTTGTTTAAATTTCCATTTCGATATTTATTTAAATTCAATCCATTGAATCCCAAAGCAACATTCAATTTCAAATCATGTTTCCCTTCCGAATATTCAATTTATAACAACTTTAAATTTTACAATTCATTTTCATCGTTTCAAAGATTTTAAATTTTCAACAAATGTCGAGTTTACAATTCACCTTTAATTCAAATCAAAGCTGATTTAAAGTAAATCTCAAATTAGACACAACAGTTCAATTCAATACATTCGATAAAATCATTTTCACTTTTTATTTAACCTTAATTACAACCCAAAATCAGTTCCCTTTTTATTTACATTTCAAATTTCAAATTCAAAGGAAATAAATTATAAAACATCGCTTATTGTCGTTAAACAATAAATTTCAAATTCATGGTTAAACAAAATTTTATTTAACCGACCGGTGTCCGTATGTAATTTGCTATCCTATGGCCAAGTGATTTTAAATTTAATTTCTTGATATTTCGGGATGGATCTATCATTTCAATCCAAATCAGGGTCACAGGTATGTATCATTTCAACCTATGTTCTTAATTCATTAAATTCGATAAACCCCGGGTTTATTCGATGCCCGTAACATCAAGGGTGAAAATTGGGATTTATCGTCACATTGGCACACAACATCAGGTACTGAATGACAGAATCATTCAAACAGATAAATTCAGAAATCAAGTAAACCAAAGCAACCATCACAAACATTCATTCGAACAGTAAATCTAATCATATACGAGTTGACAGGTGTCGGTGTTTCCTAATTAGAAATTTAAATTTAATTTAAATAACCAATTATCGATTTTTATTGCATGTAACATACAGGCATGTCAAATTCAAGCAATCATTCACCAAATCAAACACAAACATGCAACCAATTCATTTCATATTTTAATTCGATAAATATGGGATAAATTTAGTCTTACGTGAGTGAAGAAACACTCACCTTCGGACTTCGATTTGAATCGAGCGTCCAGAAAGGCCCAAAATTTGACAGCCTCAGATTGCAAACAAACCAGTGCCAAAACGTCCGCAACTCCGCCACGATCCCAACGCAACAAACCGCGTCCAATTCCGATTTAAAACGAGGAAGTTATGAGTGTTTTTCCATTTGAATAAATTTGAATTTAAAATAAATAAGAATAAAACCCACCAATCCATGCCATGACACGTCAGCAACCTGTTGTCCGCTCCCGCTCCTTTCTTCTTCGTTGACTACCGAACCCGATGGAAAAGAACCCAACCGCACCGCCACCTTTGACCGCCGAAAACACCAAGCTCCGGCCACCTGACGACGAGCGGCCACCTGCAACCGAAAGCTCCTCCTCCGCCGCACCTTCAGACACCGAAGCCGCCACCTCCGGTGGCCCCTACCGCCGGCGCCGAACCCTTCCAAAACCGTGCTTTTCTGACTTCTAACCCCAAATTCTCTCACCTCCGACCACATTACGACCAACGGACCCCATCCCCGAACTCGTATGACTCCCCTCTACAAAACCCATAAGTTAATTTCTTCGATTGAAGCTCGAATCAAAAGCCCCAAATTGACCTCATGAAATCCGAAAATAACCACCTTTGACCGCGATTTCTGGTCAATCCGCTCAATGCATGTCGAAATAAATTGTAGATCTGAGCTCTACTCGTTGAGAGCTTCGAAATGACATATAATATGATAGGATTTGGAGAGATTTCAAATTTGAAGTTGAAATTTTGTTTTCTAGGGTTTTGATAATTTGTTTCAGCCATTAAATAAAATTTGGAGGATGAAAAATGTACGTGTAAGGAGAATGAGCTGATGAGGTGTCCAATTGGGTTTTATTTATATAATATATGAGGCCCAATATGATAAACACACAATTATCTGTTTATAACGATCTCTTTCACGATTTCTCTCCTACGGTCAAACGGTAAGTCGGAAAATTCTAAAATTTGGAATCCTGCAATAATTCACTGTTCCGGATCCAATGGCGCCAGTTTCGTCAAATTCCGAGACAGTCGCCGAAACAGCTAATTTCACAGTTAAATAAATTAATAAAATATTCAAAAATTCAATTAACTGATTAAATTCAAATTTAAATATTTATAAATTCATATTTAAATCAATTTACAATTTAGGTAAATTTTCTAATTTATTCCACATATATTTTATTTCATATTTAATTATTTTCAAACTTGAATTTCAAATTAAATATAAACAAATAAAATTCCAAATTTAACATAACTTTCCAATTAAATATTCTTAAAAATTCAATTTAAATCAATTTATAATTTAAATAAAATTTTGTAAATCAAATCCACATATTTTATATTTCCATATATAATTATTTAAAATTTAACAAATCCGGAATTCAAATTTAAATCTCAATTGCTTATAATTTCTTTATATAATTCCATAGCGACCTGTCGAAATTTTGATTTACTCATAACTTGCAATTTATCCGGCGAAATTTCAATTTCTTACATTCTCTGGAAAGATGTGATAAATTCGATTCCAACGTTTCCAGTTTTACCCAATTCTGATTTAAAATGAATTTTATACATTTTTCCAAAGTTTGAAATCGAATTTTCAAACTACCGCGCCATTTCAAGCTCGTTATATAATTAAAATAAATTTATTCATTTTTTTTTCTTCGATTAAAATAATTTTTCCGTCGTTATTATTTAAAATAAATCACTTTCAATATTCAAAATTCTCCGAATTAACCAAAATGACATTTTTAAATTGGTTCGGATTTTCAGGTCGTTACAATTTATATAAAAAACCCTAATTATTATTGACATTTCAATGATAATCTGAATGATTTTGAATCATTGCAGAATATAATATTGTTAGTCAAACGGGTTTATGAACATAGCTTTCAAAACAATGATGCATATCAAACTGACATGCATATACATGTATATAACCATTTATTTTATTCAATCTCATCTGGATTTTAATTGCTTTTATGATACAAGTGTGTTGATATTAGAAAAACAATTATAATTCTGCCTGTTAACAAATATGTGAATACAAATTATATATTTATGGTGATAAATAAAATGGATATCAAATTTATTTTGGGTCACTGCAGATTTGATTTGCTGTTTCAATTCAAAATATTAGCCTTTTATAATTGGGCTGAGTTGCTATAAAATCAAAAACTGGTTTGATTTTACCATTTTGGGTCATTCACAAATATTTGATATTATTATGGATTGTCAAATTTACATCATATACAATCTGTTAAACTTGATTCAGGTTATTGATAATAAATACTAATTTATTAGCACATGTTTGCTTTTAAACTGGTATGTAAATGTTTCAAGCTTTCAGCCTGTATCATTTTATTTTTCACAATATTGATTATGTTTGTAAAGATGAAATTTGATGTAAAATCTGAATTAAACTGGATTCCAAACTATGATTACTACGTTTGTTAATCATAAAATTATATAGATTAGTCAAAACCAGTTTTGTGTGACTAAAATATTTTTTTTTGGATGTTGATTTCATAAAAACCATAACAATGCTTGAATAGCAGAAATTAGGAATTCCTTTTGGTACAACTGTTGTTAAAAAAAAGGCAGTCGCAATTTTAAGTGGATCGAAACTCAGCATTTAGAACTGATTAATCATATGTTTAATTACTTAAGATCTGATCTTTTGAAACATGTTGTAATATGATTCATGTGCCTGACAGCTGCATTGAATTTCGATCTGAGATGTTTTAATATATTCACATCAGATTGAAACTAATCTAGTTTTATGAAAACCATAGATGCAAGGATCCTAGTTATAACATAGTATACATGCATAATGCATGTTCATAGCTGTATGTTTTTAATTTCTCTCTCTCTCTCTACTATAAATATATATAAATCCTGCGAGATCAAATTCCTGCAAATTGATATGAGGATAATATGTAAATTTATTTATCATGGGAAATTGTTTCACTGTAAATAAAAACTTTGTATTTGATACAAATCCAGAAATGAAACTATGAATTGATATTTGACATCATTTCTGTTTTAAGTATTGATAGAACATATGCTATTAAAATTTAACTATGAAGGTTAAAACGTTAACTTTGCATAATTTAATAGTGTTTTGATCTGATAATAAATTGATACTGTTGTATGATTATTGATTGGATAAATACCCAATTTTGTTGATCAAAATTAAGCACATTCTGTTCTGTTTTTCACCATAAAAACTAGACTATGCATGTATGTTTATGTAGATGCATGAATGGTTTTACACTGGAAATTTGTTCTGTAAACAACAGTTGAAATTCTAAACTTAGTTTTGCATACCTGGTTAAATCTGTCATATATGAATATACACTGGAAGAAGGACAAGTATAACTGGCTCAAACTGTTGGGATATATATTGATATATGGACCTGATTTTAACATTTATAATGATAAATGGACACTAGTACCTGGTTACTTAGACAAAAGATATAAACGTTTACTATTATCAAGTTATTATCTTCATTTAACAGGGATTAGCATGCATATCCTAAAGCCATTATGAAGGCTCAAACCTTATTTCAGTGTGACTGAATAACAGTGTATATTGATGCACAAATTCAGGTACAAAATGGTTGCAGATCCAAAAGCATATGTGATGTGCTAGATGCATGGACTCCGATAGCATATATGATGTGCTAGATGCCTGGACTCCAGCATATGTGATGATGCAGAATATTTGATGCTTACGGCAACATGTGTATATAAGGATATATGTGAATGTATTATTCTCTATGCACATATATATATTGTACAACATATACAACTTTATATATATGTATGTATGTGTGTGTGTGTGTGTGTGTGTATATATATATATATATCTACTGTCCATTGGTTGCAATGAGTTAATTACATATACTGTTACACTCTTTTGAATGAAAGGGTCTGACCCTCTTATATGTATTCTCAGAATATTAAATTCTGATTCATCTTAAGTGTTAAAATGGTTGGTAGTGTAAATTAAGTCTGTGGTGGTTGCCATTTTCTGACATTATGACTGAATGGATATACGTGTGTTATTTCATTGTTAAAACTTTATACTGTTTAATTTTACATTGATGATATTCATATGATTGTACATGTGAAAAGTGATCTAGTTTGGGCTGAATATATATAAAAATATAAACTGATATATATATATATATATATATATTGTTAGTTTCATATGGACTCAATATTTTTCTAAACTGGGTCTAGCATTCTTGGAAGGCATAGTATGATTTTGAAAATCTATTTGGTTACATGTACTGTAATATGTGAGTATAATTTGATACTCTACAAAATAAAAGTCATATATAATTTTGAAATGTTCAAAAGTCTAATAACCATAATATTAGATTTAAATACAAATATTTTTTTCATATATTTTATTTAGATCAAATTTATATTACGAATATAAAATACATGTATTTTATATATGTAAATAAAGCTAATGTCGTTCGCCACTATGAATTAAAATTCCCTCTAAAAGAATTTTTTTGTTATATTTAGTCATGGTGACGTCTTCCAATAATATACTCATCACTGTCCAAGATCAATGGCTGTAACTAACGCCAAAGCGGTGTGCACCTTTTATTTTGGTTATATGCGATGGAGTAAAATGTGGTGCTCCAACCTATTATTGGGTCTGACTTAACTAGGCTGCATAATACGATTATGGCCTTAGAGACAAAATCATGAATTATTCTATATTTTGAGCAAATGAATAATACTGAACAAAATGTTCAACATGCGATCCAAGAATTATATACACGATATAACTGACATAAGATGCCTACCTAAAAGGTTGTGTTTTGAGTTCAGCCAAAGCAGGGTCAAGGCATGACAAGATATGGATCTTGGAACACCATTATATATATATATAAGATATGTATATATAAACAGAGGGATGTTAATTTGAGTGGGAGCGTATTTTAGTTTAAAATTCACATTTATGGTAATATAAAATTTTGATTGTCAAAGTTTATATTAAATAAACATTAAAGAATCAGATATTATTTATTATCTACTGTAGACATTAAATAATAAAATAAATCCAATAAGTTAAATTAATCCTTGAAAAGGATAAATTGAATTAAATCAAATTTCTTGACTGACATTGAAATTTGAGGATTGTCCTCTAACAAATTAAACCGTAATTGTTCTAACAAATATAGAGGATATAAAACAAAAGTTAAAGTGTGACTTCAACTAAATTAGATATAAATGTTATAATAATCTACTTATACATTCCTAGTATTAGATACTAGATATAAATCACATAAATGTACGTTGATTTAAAGAAATTGCAGAATAAGTAGAAAACTGATAAAGGGACAAATCGACTTGTGATTGGAAATAAAACAAATGTTGTTGGATTATCCACAGGAAGTTGATTCTTGTTCTATATAATGGCTTAATTTAGTAAATAAAATAATTGTTATTATGAAATTCCACTTAAAATAAATGTTACAATATATTTTGTTCAGACAAATTTTGAATTTCATTTGTAATAAAAGAATAATTGTTATTCATTTTATTTAAATGAAATATCGTATGGAATTTCATGAATAGTTAATGATCTTTATAAATTGTTAACTGTTATGTACTTGACATAAATATTAAGTTGATTAAATTTAATGATTTAATCCAACATACCTCTAGCATTGTCAGTTAGCCCGTATAAATAAGAAAAGTATATCAAAACTCCATAATGATGGAATCATTTGATTCTGAATCATATGAAGACTGCAAATCTTGTTTATTAGGCAAAATAACTGAATCATCTTTCACTTGACACAGTGAATAAATGATAAGTATTGGGTCTCATACATAATGATGTATATGGAGCAATGAATACATGAACTAGAGGCAGGTTTTATTACTTCATTTTATTTACTAATGATATTAGTAAATATAGATATGTATATTTTATGAAATACATATCAGAATCCTTTAAAAAGTTTAAAGGTTCAAAAAATGAAGTTCAAAACCAATTTTAATTGAAAATAAATTCTTTTCGAACATATCGAAATAGAATAATTAAGCCAATCATTTAATGACCATCCAGACGAGTTTGAAATTGTTTCACAACTCGCTCCATCAAGAACACCATATAAGAATGGTGTGTCTGGAAGGAGAAATCGCACCTTATAAGATATAGTACGATTAATTATAAGTCATATAGATCCTTCAATAAATTAAATTAAGAACAATTACATTTGGTCCTACTAAAATGGTCTTGAAGACGTCATATAAGATATGAACTAGGAAATGTCCTAGTGTGTCTAATGCAGAGATTTGGGATGCAAAGACGTTTATTAAACGTCCTTCTTCCGATAAGATTGGATCCAAATCAAATAATCATTTTGTGGAATATCCAAAAGAACCAAGTGGATATTATTTCTATATATCCTCTGAGAACAAAATGTTTATTGCTCGAATTGGTATCCTTTATAAAGGAGAGCCAGTCTTTAAGATACCAATGAGAATGAAATAGAATTCGAAACATTTCGCAACCACAAAATGCCACTAAATCTTGTATAGACAAGAAATTGAGTGGGAGTGATACAATAATTCAAATGTTATTTGATAAAAAATTAACTATTGCAAATAATGTTAGTTTAAAAACAAGAAATAAATACTGATTCTATGAAAGTAAATGTTTGGATTAAGAAGTTCATAATTAAACTTAATTCATTGTTGATCCGTTGATTTATATTGAGATAACATTGTGGCTATTGCTCAGGCCTAAAACGTTAAACTCATTATCAATCCAAACATATATTTAAGAAATATAATTCTTATGTGAAATTGTTCACACAAGAAATTAACATATCTGCAAAGTTACAAAAGTTGTAATGTTGCAGACCTACTGAATTAAACTCTGTCACAACAGAAGTTTAATAGTCACACTAGTTTCATAAGTATACGATACGTAAATGATTGACTTTAGTGCAAGTGGGAGATTGTTTGAGTTTGTACCTTAGAGGCAATTCATTTGATGAGATAGATAACACTGTTGATGTTATTATTTTATTTGGAATAAAATACTATTATATTATATTGTATTTACTGCGTAATATAAATAATAATATAATAGAAGTCCTTAGAATAATAATACGAAATTATATAGTTCAAGTAAGTCTGAATTTGAGATTATATAATTATTAAGTATTATAATTCTTAAATGTCCCTAGTCGAGTTTTATTGTTTATAAAGGACAACAATAAAGCGTTGAGACTAGTATATTGATTGACTGATGATCACATCTCATTGATTATTAATATATGTGATATTAAAGTCAAGATATAAATACGTATTGGAGAATACCGTATTGGGCTGACCCACCGTGAGAAAACCTGCATGGAATATAATTACCAGTATCATAAGTTATTCTCATAGTGACAGTGATGTAATGGTCCTCAGACCTGAAATCATTATAATTTTATTCGAGGATATTTGTGTTTTGATATCATCTAAAGTTATTCGTAACAGAGTAACGATAACGGTGATTATTGGATACATCTCGAGTCGAATGAAAATTATGAATGATCTAGATGGAATTTAACCCTACGATATATTCGTGGTGATATCCATGGGCCTCTTGATTGAGTGAGACTGTGAAATGCATGGTCGTGCTCAAATATTGATTTGTTTTAAACAGTCTACTCATTGATCAAGAAAACAGATTAAACTATAAGGAGGATGATACGATCCATGACTCCAGTTTAATCTTGGATATAACGGTTAAAAGGACTAAATTATATTGATACACTATTCACAAAGGTCATATCGAATCATTGATATTGTTGTAGCTTGGGTAGCAGTGACATACTACTAGGTGCCGCTCACTGTTTACAGTTTAAGTGTTTAAATTGTTGCCAACGCTGCAACAACCTATAGGGTCACACATATAAGTGTTGGAAATGGAGATATACTATTTGAATTAAAAAGGAGAAGTCAAAGTCGGTTTGGAAAAGTTCTCCTTTGAATGGTTTATAGGGAAAAGAAAATATCAATTAGGGTTTCTTTATAAATGGATAAGAGGGACGCAATTTTTTTTTAATCCATTCTTTTAAGAAATCCCAAATCGATATTTTAAAACCCTAGATCCAAATCAGATCGTCGGCTAGTACCGAATCTCCACCTTCGAGTTTCGATGGTCGTTCTCGGATACATCACTTGTGGATCTCCAAAAGAGGTGCTTGAATTCAAGCACTCGATTCGATCAGATCTGGAATCAGGTTCAACAAGTTCAAAGCTAGGGTTTCGTTCAATTCTGCTATTCGAAGAAGTAAGGTACCTATTTCGATTTAATTCAGTTCGATTTTGATAACTAGGGTTTCTGATTTGGTTGTTTCCGCTGCTAATTCGATCCGTAATTCCTTCAAATTCGCTTCCATTAAGGGAGGTTCCCCATTGGAGTTTCCCTCTTTGTTTCCTTCGTCCCCCCTTCTCAAGGCTTAGAATTTATTTAAGACTAATAATTCTTTCCCCATTTCCGATTCCACATGCTCGACACTAGGCCTTTCTTGATATCCCATGGGAATTAGTCGGGTTTCGAGCGGCCCCAGGGAACTGGCTAATTTGGCAAGTGAATCCGCTTGAGTATTCTCCTCGCGGGGTATTTGATGAACTGAGAAATCCTCAAACCGAGAAACCATCTTTAATACCCTTTAACATATAAGATTAGCCACGCATTCTTGGTTTGATACATTTGCTTTATTTGGTTTACCGTAAATATTACTATCCGAGGTATCTTCAACTGTAGTGCCAAATTCAAGTCAGCTATCATTGATTCATACTCGGCCACGTTGTTAGTTGCTTGGGACCCTAACTTTATAGCATAGTGCAAGCGGTGTCCGTCAGGGGTAATTATAATATAACATACCCCTGCTTCCTGTTCATTAGAAGCTCCATCTACAGAGAGTTGACACTTGGTCTTTAAGTCATTTTTTTGACTGATTGTTCTGAAATAAAACTTGTGCACTCATTCACGAAGTTGGTGAGGGCTTGTCCTTTAATTGCTGCTCGTGGATGGAATACGATCTCATATTTGGCTAAGCTTGACACTCCATTTGATTAACCTCCCTGAGGTTTTCGATTTAGTGAACACTTGCTTGAGTGGAAAACCAGTTAAACCCCTAACGGGGTGAGCTTGAAAGTATCCTCTGAGCTTTCGTGTGGTAAGGATTAGGCAATATGCCAGTTTCTCTATTACAGTGTATCAGGTTTCTACGTCCTTTAGCTTTCGGCTAACGTAGTAAATGGGGTGCTGAGTCCTATTACTCTCTCTTATCAGGGATGAGCTTACCGCATGTTCTGAAACAACCATATATAGGTATAGCTCTTCTCTGTTCTCAGGGCTGGATTAAACCGAAGACGTTACTATATAAACTTTTAATTCTTGGAATGCTTTCCTACACTCTTCATTCCATTCGAAATTCTTCTTTTTCTTTATGACATTGAAGAAATGGACACATTCGTCAGTGGCTTTGAAAATGAACCTAAAGAGGGTTGCTACATTCCCGTTCAGGCTCATGACCTCTTTGCTTGTCCTAGGTTCTTCCTTGTCTCTTATGGCTTGAATTTGGTCAGGGCTGGCTTCAATCCCATGCTCACTTACTACATATCCTAGGAACTTTCTAGACTGAACTCGAAAAGAACACTTTTGCAGGTTTAGTTTCACTGGGTAACCCCTTAAGACATCGAACATTTCCTCTAAATCCTTTAGATGGTTCTCTGTTTTGATGGACTTCACTAGCATTTCATCCACATAGACCTCCATATTGTGCCCTATTTGTTCTTGGAACATCCTGTTTTCTAGTCTTTGTTATGTTTCTCCTGCGTTCTTCAACTCGAAAGGCATCAATTTATAGCAAAAAAGTTCCCCAATCGGTGATAAAGCTTGTATGCTCCTCGTCGGGTTTATGCATCAGAATTTGGTTGTACCCCGAGTAAGCATCTATAAGGGATATTATCTTGTGACCACTCATGGCATCAATTAACTGGTCAATCCGCTGGAGGGGATAGAAATATTTCGAGAAAGGCTTGTTTAAATCCGTGTAATCAACACAGGTTCTCCACTTCCCATTGGACTTCTTCACTAGCACGGGATTGGCTAACCATTTTGGGTAAAGGACTTCCTGGATAAACCCGTTAGTTTCCAAACTCTTGACTTCCTCCTTCAAGGCTTCTAATCGGTCTCTATTATATTGTCTTTTCTTTTGCCGAATCGGGGTCACCGAAGGGTAAATGTTTAAGGCATGACTCACGAAATAAGGACTGATACCGATCATGTCTGAATGGGTCCAAGCAAAAACATCCTTGTTGAGTTGTAGGAACTGAATTAGGTCGCTCTAAGGGGCTCTGTCAGCCTTTTCCCTATGTTGATGACCTTCTATTTATCCTTTGAATCAACATTTACCTCTTCCACGTCTTCTATTGGTTTCATTCTTTCTATGTTCCTATAGAATCCAATTCTGTGATGATTTTTCCTTCTTCAGTCAGATTTACGTCATCGGATCTTTTCCTCTTTCTTTTCAAAAAAATGTACCTACTATTTACACGTTTGTTAGCCTTATTAATTTTTTATTCTAGCTTTTAATGTGGGATGTAAGAATCCCTTACCTGAAGGTATAAAAACAGTAGAAGAATCAAAGTACGAAGAACACTCCCTTTTGTATTTGTCAATCGTTGCGAAGTACAATTCACGGGAACTAACCTGTTCTCCCTTGATGGTATCCCATCCCTGTTTGGTTAGGAATTTTAACATAAGATACTTGGAAGAAACAAAAGTATCCATCTCCTCCAAAGTTGGTTTCCCAAAGAAGGCTTTATAATAGGATGGTTGGTCGATCACAACAAAGATAGCCTCGAAGGTCCTGTGGAGCGGAGATAGTCCAACTTGAACCAAAAGGTTGATTTGCCCCACCGGAGTCGATCCCTTGTAGTTGAAGTCGAAGATTGGTTCATTGCTTGGCTCTAACTTTTTCTCAGAAATTCCAATCTATTCAAAAGTTTGCTTAAAGATGACATTGACGGTACTCCCTGTATCTACAAGGATCTTTGAAACAACAGAGAGGCTTATTTGCGATGTTATCATAAGGTGATCATTATGTAGGTGGCGGACCCCTTTTTTCATTTATTCTAGAGAAACCACTAGGTTGTGCATTTTGAGAGCATAACGTGAATTCTTTAATGATGGTTCTTCTTGAACGGAGAATATTCCCTCCATGGCTTCCTTCATGTATTGACCCCTTGCTCTCGTTCAGCTTCCGGCAGGGTGTGGCCCTCCATGGATCACATTAATTTGATTTATGGGCGGACCCAAGTCTAGGTTTCCCCTTATATAGTAGTCCCTTTCATATTCAGCGAAACCTTCTGTTGTCCATTTGTATGCTGAGCCGATGTCGTTTTGTCCAAAACAAATTCTTTCAGATGACCCTCTCGGATCAGCTTCTGGACAATCCCATCCAATACCTTGCACTCGTCAGTCTTATGTCCGTTGGTTTTGTGGGATTCACAATACTTACCGCTGGAATAAGGTTGAGAGAAATTCTTTTCTTTGAAAGAGACGGGGAAGTTGTTAACCCTTTATCTTACGGTAGCATACACAAACGAGATAGGTTTGTTTAGAGCGACCGAGTCGGCATTAGAATCTTCCCACCTAGATCTCTTTTGGTTTCCTTTCGTAGGCTTTCTTCCAAAGTTCGGCCTTCCTCCTTCTCCTCGAGGCCCAAACTTTCTCTTTGTGAAGTACAATTTATCCATGCGAATGAACTTGACGGTTTGGAAATGAAAGTCTTGTAAGTCCTTACAGCCGTGGATATATAATTCTTTCCAGAAGGGGGTATTTGTAACACCCTACCTCCATTAAGGTCACTCACAAAGGGAATGCATTAACTTTAGTGGGGGTCATAAGAGTATAGAACAGATAAAATTACAAAACAGACAAATTTAAGCAGTGGAAAACAATTAGAACTTTTATTCCATAGTAGCATAATATGATAAACTTTCGTAAGAATCGTTTCAAACATCAAAACCCATGACATCAAATATCTGTCTTGTTTCTCAAAAGAAGCATAATACAAAATAACATAACATAATTCCCCAATTAAGCAGTAGCCAGCCATAGCAGTAAAGCAAAGAGTCCAAAGCAATACATCACAATCTTCGAGCTTGAAAAGAATCTGAACTAAGCGGTGGTATTCTCTCCCTGTGGACCTGGGGGGAAATGAAAGAAAGAAGGTGAAACAAAAACAGAGTCAGACATAAAACCTGGTAAGTCCAGTGACTTTCACTATGTAAACAGGTAACAATATCATGACATGAATAAACTGGATACAAGACATAACCATGATAATAAGCATTGCAAGATAACGAGACAAGCATAAGATAAGACTAGAACATGATAAGGTATCGTACTGATTCCTAATTTCTCTGCACCACCTAACTAGTGTTCAACTAATGCCATTTGTTACAAAACAAGTGATCCCCATTTCCCACATGATAGTTTTATAGGTACATATCTCATGATGAGGATCCCACCTCATATTGACAGTTTACCTGTCCCCACTGTACCTACCTTAATTGATTGGCTCCTACTCATAACGTTCTGCATGTGTTTCTATCAACCCAGCCCCTACTTGTAGATACATGTGCTGGTCCCACCGTAGGGTGTATCATTTCCTAGGGTGGCAACCCGATACAGTTCTAGAGTGCACAACTTTATACCTACTTGATACTCAGTGTCTAAATTTTCCCATGCCGGAATTACGTGCACGCCCGTAATTCGTCGGAACCTGCACTGCCGTACCACCTGCCGCCATTTTGAACGCTTATAATCAACCCAGTAATTGTGCCCCACCCTGCCTAGCTCAGGGTCCCGTTGATACCTAATGTGGGATACTGTTGAAAAGTGTCCCGCTACTAGGGTTTTCCTAGGGTCTATTTGCATACCCCCATATTGGTCAAGTGTCATCAATCAGTCAATTCGAGTTTACTTAACCCACCCATTCATCATGTTATATTGGTTAAGTGTCATTATTCCAGTTGAGTTACTTAACCCACCCACTTGTCAAGTCATATTGGTTAAGTACTGCATGTTGACTTAACCCTACCATACTTAACATGTTTGTTTAGCATTAATTATTTATTAATGCATCAACGTCTCACATTGGACTTATTTGCGGTAGCTGGATTGTGCCGGGCGATTACGGGCAGTCTTACACCACAAACCCATTCCAACCTCGAGTTCAAGCATTTAATGCGCTAACCTCCCACATTAGACTTGTTGTTTGCGGTTGCTGGATGTGCCGGGCGGTTCCGGGTAGTCTTACACCACAAACTCATTCTAACCTCGTGTTAGGCTTTATTACCCATCTAATTTTCGCCTTTGACCTCTCACATTAGATTGTTGTCGTTGCAGTTGCTGGATGTGCCGGGCGGTTTCGGGCAGTCTTACACCACAACTCAAATCTAACCTCGTGTCTTAGGCGACCATTAGATTTAATTAAATTATATACTTGCCAATTATGTCCAAATTCCAATTTTTACATGCCAATTATCATATGCCCAATTATTGATTTACATGCCAATTTACATATGCCTAAATATTGATTTACATGCCAATTTACATATGCCCAAATATTGATTTACATGCCAATTTACCCAAACTTGCAATTATAATAATAATAATACCCCATATCCATCAAAAATTGTGCCCAATAATTCCACCAAACATGTTATGCCCATAAATTCACCCAAATAAGCAATACCCAATATTCCCCGTATTCCAAACATTTGTATTTCGCGATTTCAGCCTAGGTTCGAAGTTATCCCGGGTTCAATAAAAGAAAATAAATAGTGGGAGATAGAAGTTGCATAAAACAATAACAGAGAGAAAATAGGCATGAAAATATCATCACAGGCATGAAGGCTAAGACTTGATAAAAACATCATCATGAACATGAAAAACTGATGTACAACAAGATAAATTGATGATAATAGAATCATGAGAATAAGAATAGAAGCAAAAGAATAACTTAGAATCAGGCATAATCTCAATTTCAACTTATTACATGTCAAGACTAGATTTAGGTGTTCAAATCAAAAAATAACTTAACTTACAGCATTTGGATTAGAAAAGATAATTGAATCGCTTGTTGTTGTTGAAGAACTCTAACTTGATATTGATTAATCCTCTAGGTTGATGAAGAACTTTATGATTTGATTTAGGTTTAGTGGCGACTAGGTTTAGATGAGAGTTTGGCAGCATGGAGGCTCCATGAGAGTGAATAATAGAATTAGGGTAAAGGTTTGGATATGTATTTATGGGTGTGTTAGGCAAAACATGGCCTTTAGATTAGCATAGGAGTCATCAGAGCCATCTAAACCAAAGAGACATGTCACCCGGCCAACCACAGTGCGACACATAAGCCCTAAAACACAAAATTTCGTCACAAACCATTCTAGGCCGACGCGGTCGATTCCAAACACCCTGAGTTGACCATGGGGTCAACCCGAGACCCATAAAATAGGTCGGTTTGGCGTTTTGCCTTCCCGCTTCCGCTGTTTTAATTTTTTTTCTTGAATTTTAGGTTGATTTTTATTTTATTAATTTATATATATACATATATTTCCCTTATATGTATATAAACTTCCAAGGTCCATAACTTTCTCATATATTATCCGTTTAATGCAAACTTTGGGTCCATCTTGACCAGAATTTTGAGACGAACGCAGTGTTATAGTCTGTTTTACTTAATTCTCACTTTTAAAATAAGTATTCTTTTAATTCATCTATTAATATTCATAGAAAAATATGGGGTGTTACATTCTCCCCTCCTTAAAAGATTTCGTCCCCGAAATCTCTAAGTTAAGAAGAATGAATCCTACCATCCATCTACTCAACTATCATTCACAAGCATCCATTGTCCTTAAAAAAGATTTCTAATGCTATATGAACATATGCAAAAGTGTGCGTGTATATGTTCCTTATCTAATGCAAAATCAGGCGGTCTACCGATTCAGTTGACCTCCTTAATGCGAATTATGTTAGTGCCATGAGTCCAATTATGTATGCAATTACTCCTAATGTGCTTCATAACCTCTACATGAGTGCACAATCATTCATCCATATGCAACATTCATATGATAACACGTCCAATTTCAATCTCATCCATAACCAAACATATATATGCATATGTAATGTAAAAGTGACTTGAGCTGATCTAGTGCCTAAGGTGTGTGGAAATGCATCCACGAGAAACCACTAGCAACCACTTGCATCCACCAAACATAACATGTCTCAAACACATGTTTACAATCATAGGATATTCCTGGCTAAAGGTCGATGATATAATCAACAGGACGTCCTAAACGATAGAACAAGTATAAACAAAGCGGTCGAAAAAGGGGAAATTAAGAACATACCCTCAAAGAGAAAAGGATACAACGTACGCATCTTAGCTTCCGCCTCCCAAATAGCGTCTCCTTCATCACTTCCCCATTGTACTTTGACTAACTTGACTTCTTTGTTGCGTAACCTCTTGACCTCCGATCCAAGGATGCACATAGGGGCTCGTCTAATCGTGGCATCTCGCTCCACTTCAACTTCCTCACGTATGCTCGGCTCCACAACTTCCGTGGTGTCATGTAAGCACTTCCTCAAATGTGATACGTGAAACACATTACGTACACCACTAAGCTTCTCGGGCAACTCTAATCTGTAGGCCATATGTCCAACTCTCTCTGTAATAGGAAACGGTCCTACGAATCTCGGTGCTAGCTTCCCTACCGACCCAAAGCGAACAACATTCCTTAACGGTGATACCTTGACAAAGACCATGTCTCCAACATTGAACTCAAGGTCCGTCCTTCTCC